>JAUDZF010000018.1:0-557031 GCA_030407055.1 Armillaria mellea
ATCAGAGATTATTGACAAGGTCGGCAGTCGGAGACCCACTTGTGACGACATCCGCGAAATGAAATATCTGCGAGCATTTCTCGATGGTACGGTGTTTGATTGTATTTTGATTTATCAGCGAAACGACCTTTCCTTCCTAGAGACCTTACGTCTGTATCCGCCTGTGTATGTGAATCTTTTGCCTCTGATATGTGCAGCTGAATCTATCGACTTCCAGGCCAGTGACCGCTCGGTATGACATTCTTCTTGGTACTTGTTTAGTATGATTCATCCTTATAACTAGCTTATCGAGAGCGGCAACCACCCTTCCGAAGAAAGAACATGCGCCATATTATGTTCCAAGCAACACTGAGTCAGCGCTTCGTTCCGATTACCCTGCCTGGACTCTCTAATTTGTTGTTGCAGAGTGCTTTTTTCTACGTTCTTGATACATCGTCGAACGGATTTATGGGGACCAGACGGTAAGATAATTACACTACCTTTGCCAACTCTGACACCTGACCCCCCCTCCCCCTCTCTCGAGTTTGACCCGGACAGGTTCCTGGATAGTCGCCTGAACAAGTATCTGACTCCGAACCCATACATCTTCATCCCCTTCAACGCGGGTCCAAGAATTTGCCTTGGCCAGCAGGTGCGGAAGTTCTCCCGTTGCGAAGGAGAGAAATCTGACCACCTTTCACTAGTTCACTTACAACGAAGCATCGTATTATCTTATTCGACTTTTACAGACATTCTCTTCTTTCAGTCTGGCTTTGGATGCTCAACCCGCTGAGGGTATTCCGCCGAAGACTTGGACTAGAACTTCTGGGACGACCAAAGGCCGGGATAAGATTATGCTCGGGGCACATGTATTGTTGTATGCCAAGGTATGATCTAGTAATGTTGAGGGTGGTCTGGGATTGATCTTGTTGTTTAGGGTGGTCTGTGGGTTAGGATGGAAGAAGCGCAGGACGATTCACTGACGGCGAAGCTGTGAGTCAACACGACCGAGAATGTCCCGTCATAGATTTTGGCCACACGGGAGATTTGAGAAGAATCATTGATCCAACATCGATCACGAAAACAAGGAAAAAACCAAGAACGGGAAGTGATTGATACGTAATCCATACTAGTATTTCTCCTTCTTGTTTGCCTGCATTGTGAGAAGTTTCACAAGCTCATATCCACCCGGGTCTAGTAGTTCAGTACGACAGCCTGAGGAGAGGATTGTTTTATTATTTGAATAAATAACCTTGAAATAGATATGAATTTTGAGGTGATAACGTAGATCATGTGATTTTCGCGTGTCATGGACTTTGCCACGGTCTCGACTCCGTCCAACAACAACCATGGGCAACTCACAGCTAGAATTTGCTCAGTAGCACCTCTTCCTCAGTTGCTATCAGAGTTATCTGCCGATTTTCGGTTATGCAGGAAGGCAGACGAATCCAGTAGCCTCGTAGTTTTCATTGATCGTGCATGCACTGATTAATCTCCAGCTGTCTATGGCCATACGCCGCCACTGGAGTCACTGCCTATACTAGACAACGAAGGCCATGTCGAGGCAATTGCAGAGGGAGAATTTTTAGCTTGATTCCTATGGTTAGTGTCTTTGTGTAGGACTTGCGCAATTAGGCCTATATTTTTACTAGTACCATACCCGCTACCAGTGCTACGGAACTTGGGCTGTCGACATCTTTGAGGGAGCACTCATGTCTTGCGCATACAAGGATGAGATGTGCTGTGGAAGCGACCCCAAAAGGTAGCAAGGAAGTAGTATTACCGGTCAGGCCACATTCGTGGCAAGGCTGCCGTTAACTCAGGCGACGATATCGCGATTCCCTACCGACTTTGCCAGTACCACCAGTGCTCGCCTGGCTCGATGCCAGATATGCCGAGTAAAGAGACCCTCAAGGGCCTGTCCGACGATTCTCTGTTGGCGGTGGGTAGCTCATCAGATGCGACCAATTCTGGACCTCGTTTGCCCAAGGCAAGATAACCCAAGAAGTCGCAATCGGCGCTACGTCGCACCGCAAAGGACCGACAACGATAATTCTACTTCCATAGATATACACACGTTCTGGGTTACTCAGTCCAAAAAATCCGGCCCCCATTAACGTCGAATTCGTATCACATCGAAGAGCCTTCTGAGTTGACATGCCGTGCGAGAGCTTATTCGACAGCTCAATCTGCTGCTATTCAGATCTTGCGTCTTCATTAATATCATTCTCTAGCCGTCTCCAGAGCCAGCCTAGCGTAATGTTAGCGTGCTCTTGGCGTCTCCATCAGGGGGTCAAAATCAACTATTATGCCTCGAAAATGATTATGGGCGCACTTTTCGAGCCGAGCACGCCGTCGAAATGCTTCCTCGAAGCCTGCGGTGATTTTGCTTCCCCAAATGCATAGTCATCGAATTGCCATAATCATCCCCATAATCGCCCGGAACCGCTCTCATAATTCCTCATCAGGGACGTTGGCGGAATTAATTATGTCTCACAACCACTAATCATTGAATTGAAATTAGAAGTCACGCGCCCGCATGCTCTCCATTTTGGTTCCCCTTTGCAAGTGTTTGCTTTCTTCCAGTACATGCTATAAAGCCCAGAAAGAAACTGGTAAGCCAAGAAAGGCCGACAATGACTTTCAGCGACCATCTACCACCTGGACCTGCCTATCTATCCCGAGCTATTCCTCCCATTGCCATTCCATGCGCCGCTTTCTGGGCTATTCAAGACGTGTTTGGTCTCAATCTTCCGTTATGGCTTTCCTTCATCATTCCAGTACTCTTACATCTACTCTTTGGCTTGTCTCGCAGCTGGTTTAGACGCCTGACCATTCGAAGGGATGCGGCTGCACAGGGCGCCCTTTTCGCGCCGTGTACAAGGAGGCAGTATCTCAATCCTGCGGCGCATCGTCCACAGCGTTAAGGATGGATATCCGGGTTTGTGATACTTTACGGTTTGACAAGTGGAGTCTGACTGACATGGAGGTTATCAGATGAAGCGTTCCATGAGTGGAGTGAGAAATACGGAAGCACCTTCTCTTTCGCCGTGTTTTCTGATACACGAGTGAGTGCACTGCCATTTGATCGGTGGTAACACGTTCAAACGGCGGCAAGGTCTTTACAATTGACCCAGAGCATGTCAAGGTATGTCTTCACAGATGATCAGTGTTTAGACTTTATCCTTATTCAGGCATGTAGGCCATCCTGACGACTCAGTTTCAAACCTTTGAGAAAGGTTTGATAGTCAATAACTTGTCGTTAACTTTTTAACAGCGATTAAAGGTGCTTTCTCTTTTGCCGCTACAAAGTCTCTGTTTGGCGAAGGTATTTTTAATGCGGATGGTGAGAACTTTATTGACCATTTCCGTTGATGGTATCCACTTACCCTACGATAGGTGACATGTGGAAGTAAGCCTGTCGCCGGTAACCCACACGCTATGTCTTCTTTTCCTGACCTTATTTCAGGTTTCACCGCTCAATGACACGGCCCCTCTTCAACAAAAGTCGGATTGACCTTGACAACTTCGAGAGACACGCTGTCAGCACGATAGCCCTGATCAAAGCTAGGCTGCGAGAGGGTTACCCTGTCAATTTCCAAGTTAGCTAAGATCCTTCTCCAATTGTTCGAAGGCGTTATCTCACAACGAAAACCTAGGATGTCGCCGCTCGCTTTAGTCTGGATTCTGCTACGGAGTACATTTTCGGAAACGACGTCAATTCGATATCTGCGGGTCTTCCTTACCCGGCTGGATCGGGAAATAACAGTCCATTCGTAGCTCACCCATCTAATGTGTTTGTCAAGGCGTTCGCAAAGGCGCAAGAGCAAATTGTCGTCCGCTTCCACAGGGGGCAGTTCTGGCCGCTCTGTGAATTCTGGGCGGATGAGGTAAAGCCATTGAGGCAGATTATTGATGATTTTATCCGGCCGACGCTTGTCGAGGCGTTCGATCGGAAGGCGAAAGGCGTCGATCTTGGGAAGGATCTCGAGAGCACGTCTTTGTTGGATCGCCTTGTGGAGAATATTGATGGTTTGTGTCCATTTCGGGTCGATGCCCTATATCTTGCTTAAAGATGTCTGCAGATAAGAAGATCGTTCAAGATGAACTCGTCAATCTCTTGGCCGCTGGTAGAGATTCGGTATGTTCCTTGGTATCATTACATTCAAGAGAAGCTCAAGGAGGGTATCAACGCAGATCTCGGCTCTGCTAACTTTCGCAGTGTATATGATGTGTGAACATCCGGACATGGTTACTCGCTTACGATCAGAGGTTTTTGAAAAGGTCGGCAGCAATAGACCCACCTGCGAAGACATTCGTGAAATGAAATATCTACGAGCATTTCTTGATGGTGCGATGCTTGATAAAAGTCTTAATTTTCAAGCGAACTAACCTTGTATAGAAACCTTACGACTGTATCCACCGCTGTATGTAAATCTTTCGCTTCTGTCATCCGCAGCTGAACCTGTCGGCTTTTAGACCAGTAAACGCTCGGTATGCCATTATTCTTGGTATTTTTCAATAAAATTCATCCTTATCACTAGGGTATCCAAAGTGGCTAGTAGCCTCCCGAACAAAGGACGCGCGCCATATTATATTCCAAGCAACACTCAGTGAACGTTCCGTTCCAATTACACCGGGACTGTCTGATCTGCTGTTGCAGGGTGCTTTTTTCGACGTTCTCAATGCATCGTCGAACGGATTTATGGGGACCAGATGGTAAGATAATCGCATTACCTTTGCCACTCTGACACCTCACTCCCCAGCTCTCGAGTTTGACCCGGACAGGTTCCTCGATAGCCGTCTGCACAAGTATCTGACTCCAAACCCGTACATCTTCCTTCCCTTCAACGCAGGACCGAGAATTTGCCTTGGCCAACAGGTGCGGAGGAGCTTCACCTGCGAAGGAGGGAACAAGTTTGACTGTCTTTCACTAGTTCACTTACAATAAGGCATCGTATTATCTTATTCGACTTTTACAGACATTTTCTTCTTTCAGTCTGGCTTTGGACGCTCAGCCTGATGAAGGTATTCCGCCCAAGACTTGGACTAGAACTCCTGGGACGACCAAAGGCCGGGATAAGATTATGCTTGGGACGCATGTGTTGTTGTACGCGAAGGTATGATACGAGTTCAAGTCTAATCTTGAGTTGACCTTGGTTATTTAGGGTGGTCTGTGGGTTAGGATGGAAGAAGCCAAGGACGAGGTGATGTGATGCTGACTTGCGCTGAACGAACCCCTTGGGATCCACAACCAGATCATATTTGACCACGAACGCGGGACTGGTCGATAATTATCACGGCATCATTGTTTCGAACATATTATGTATATATCAATCATGGAAGACTGATTTTACACTTCAAGCGAGACGACCAGCACGACATCGCGATTCCCCAAGTACTCAAGATAGTCCCGAGTTAACGCTCGAGCCATCCGTGACTTCAAAAAGTGGTTCAGGTCCCTCAAGTTCCTTCAGACATAACAGACCTAACAATAAAGTAGCTTGGACGTTGACAACAGCACTTGTGTCTACGATCGGCACTCGCCAATAAGGAGACTAGGTGGCTTGTAGCCAACACAACGTTCTATTCGACACTCAGAGTCGTACATAAAGAGATGGTATGTATCAAGACAAATCAGTCTTCAAATTGAAGCCTTTGGTCCCCGTACCATTGGTTTAGACAGGCCGTGTGGGAGAAAGCTCGCGGCGCAACGTAGGATGAACGAAGATCAGTAACAAGCCGTGGTATCCTGTAAATTGTCTGCTTGCTGATTCTCTTCCAGTGTGACCACGAATAAAACTCAATCGGGAACGGCTACGGCAGCATTTTGGTACCTCTCGCAGTAATCCCGGCACGGAAGGGATCGATTGATAGCTTACTACATAAGACTTGTCCATATAACTTGACCTTGCCTCTTACCATCATCTTAGAATCCTCTGCTTGTTCTCCTCTTCGTTGATCATGGACGCACTACCCATCAAGCACTTCCGTTCCGTCAGTGATACTGGCAGCATCGATGCCCCCCCCCCCCGCCTAAGCGTCCCACTCTCACCCTTCTCCACAAGGTACTCAGCGATGCGGAGCAGGGGGTCATCGTGGCCGACACTCGTCAGGGACTCACATTCTTGTCATCCCCTATCGTCGAGCTTATTGCCAATCCATCGGATGCAACAAAGTTCTACGCTTTAGCTATGGTCGTGTCCACGATGGTAGGACATGCGGCGAAACTCGCTCGTTCGGAAATCAAGGGTCAATACGTCCTCGTTTCAGAGTGCTTAGAGCTTTTAGAGTCTAGTAAAGATGTCTTCGATGTCGCCCTGGCTGCTGTGCAAGCAATCCAAGAAGGTAAACCCGCGACCGATGAAGCCATCAGCAATCTTTTCAGACTTCGTGCGTATCAGCAACGTACGGCTGACGAGGAATTCAAGTGCTGATCCGAGTGGCAGAGGCCCTCCGACTACCCAGCATTACATCTCGTGAGCTAGGCATGTACCATTTATCTATACTTGACCATACCTCTTACTCTCGTAGATGCACAACAAAGCATGTTGGCCGCGGCCAAAAAGTCATGGACAACTCCATACATTTGTGACTATCCTGCAAGACTGCTCGCTGATATCACCTCCCACGTCCAGGCATCTTATGCACACGGGTACGGGAGCATCGGTGCTATGATCCAAAGCTCGGGAACGGGTAAATCGCGCACGATGCATGAACTCGCGGCAATGGTATTCACCATTCCGATTAATCTCGGGAATACATCAAGCGCTGATACGGGAGCCCGTCTGTCTTCTTATTTTCACTGACCGCGTCTAACCCTCCTGCAGCCTATCCAGACCCAGACACTAGTGTACGCAAATATCTGATACCCAATGAATCGGTTGATCTTCACAAGCGATACCACTGCTTCCTGCGAGCTACGTTCGAAGTTGTCGAGAAAGAATTTCTTGGTCTCGGTGTCGACGACAGGTCTAGTTCATCTGCTAAAGGTCGACATTGGAGGGAGCATTTGTCAAGCGGGGACGTTCGCGAAAGGTTGTACAGCCAGAACGTCGCTCAGGCTACATCGGTGAGAGCCTTTGTTTCCGTCAAGTCGATAGTGTTGATGTCTCGATAGTATGAAGTCGATGGATCTCAAACCGACCACCTATTTGCAACCTATGAGAGTTTCCGCAGCTTACTCGGTGCAGTGAAGTCGCCAGATGATCTAAAAATCCTCATATACTTCGACGACGCTCATACCCTAATCGCTGCAACTACAGGTTCGAGAAATTACGACGTGTTGTGTTCGGCCTTGGCGGACATAGATGGTTATAGTCATTTTGTGATATTCATGTCGACAACGGGGGCACTAAATTTTCGTGTCCGTGACCCGCCTAAGCACGACTATCGTTCATCTCGAGCGGTGGCTCCGAAACTGACGTTACCCGCAGCGTTCACCGTCCTCCCTTTCGACATCGGACCCCGGGTGTTGCACAAAATGGCAACATTCGGAACGTTGCGAAGTATCAAACACCTTGCTAGTTTTGGTAGGCCATTGTAAGTTTCGGCGTTTGACCATCCTTCTTGCTGACATTACGTGAAGGTGGCATACAATGCTCGCGGCAGGAGCATCACCGGAGTCACTCGTCTTGCTCGCTCGATCTAAACTGACGCACAGAAATGGGGGCCCACCTTGTTTATACGGCAGAGTTACACCTGACCCACCTGTTAAACCGCTCGAGGAAGTTGTTCAAACGACCCTTGTGGGTATCCGAGTTATGATCGAATTTTATGCTCGGCGAGAAAAGGCCCGTCGTCTTCAAGAGGAGATGGTGACAGGACACATGCGGATAGTGTTCTCTGTTCCTTCACATAGGGAATACATGAAATCCGGATATCCTTCGGAGCCTATCCTCGCTGAAGCGGCTGCCATTTCAATCTACGAAGAGTGTGTGAGCATGGCCAAAGTTATCGCTGGTCTTGTTCGGGATTATCTTATCGACACGGGCGAGCGGGGCGCACTTGTTGCCCGTCTGTTACTCACTTTGGCGTGGGATGCCGCAATTCATAATCTAATGTCGACCGGCCAGTTTCCGAAACTCCAAGTCCCTCGAGAACACAGGCATGCTGTCTACTCTCGCCCGATTCGTCTCACAGAATTCTTGATTGCTCTTCTACCACGCGAATATATGGACCAGATTTTGCAGAGCACACCAGACAACCAGTTGGGTGGGAAGACTTTCGGCGAGGCGTTCGAACACGGCTATGTATACTTTACGCATTTTGGACGGGCCGGAAGCTCCGAGGCAATAAACTCTGCCTCTGCCCTCGCTGCTTTCATTCGTGGGATGGCCTTCCAGTGCTGCTCCGGACACCCAGTCATCGATATCCTCATTCCCGTTCTCATTATCCCCAAGGATGTGGCTACTAAATCCAACTTCAACGTCGATGAGCTGACTCTCGACAAATTTCAACGATCATGTATGATGATATCGGTCAAGGATAAGCAGAATGCCGAGAGGAAGAACTATACCATTAGTGCGGAATCACTCAGATTCTGGCTCGATGAAGATAAAGACGTAGATGTTCCATACATTGCGATCCTGATGGAACTAGGTATCTTCAGGAAGCCTGAAACTCGACGGTGGAAGCGTCGAACCTCTTCCTCTCCAGTCCCCCACACAACCCCTACCCGCTCACAACGAGTTCCTGAACCAACACAGACACCGTCGTCAATCAGGGTGAATAACGGTCCCTCCCAGGCTACAAGGCAGAGCGACAGTTCTAGAAAAGCGCATCCTCGGTACTCGATTATCATCTCTGGCTGCTCCTCTACTGTTTACAAGGTCATCTCTCCGAATGAGAAAGCCACATATTCTACGATGCTAGCATCTAAAGGAATGCTACGCGAGCATCCATACAACAACGAGGGAACTCTGGTTCTTCTGAGGAGAATGAAACCCTTCTGGAACTTGGGATCTGCATGCTTTGATTGGGTCGACGTCCCCGGCGTTGGTGTCGTACCTGACCTCGTGGAAACGGAATATGAGCCTGGTATCACATATGGCGACTAGGCGGTGATTATTGAAGGGGATGACGATAGTTCGGACGCTGAGGAAGACAATGCAGCGGATCTCTGGCACGATAATTAACCTGTACCAGTTCCTCATCTCCACTTGAATATAGTCGGGTCTGTCAATTCTATGATGTTGAATATGTACCCACACACTTCAATGACCCGAATTGTATGAATACCTCGAAGGGAGACGCTTGAGCCTGAGTTGCTGTCTTCAAGTTGATCCATAGTGACCATCGGATTTCGGATTAGCTGCTGTATTGTCCGTCAATTGTGGGAGTGTTCGAGGTTTGCGTTCCCTTTGTTATGGTGTGCCAACATCCACATGTTTGATTTTTTTCACCGAGTGTTTTGTGAAATCTGTGTCGGCCCCAGGAGATATGGTCACATGACGAACGCACGCTCAGAAAGAGTGCCAAACTGATACAAATACTGCTTTTCATCTCTCTGAGCTCTCATCCATTTCCAATTTGCTGGCCAGGTCGTACATTATCTAGATCGATCCAATACTCGTTGTGCCTTTCAAATAAACTATTATGGTGCTGCCACTGTACCGTTGTACTGTGCGTCTCGACTTTGTCCGTCCAGAGCTTTCCAAGTTGACATCTCTCAGGGTCCTCGTACGACGTATCATCTTTCCTTTTCCTTTTTTTTTTGGCTGACCGTCTGACATTGTTAAAGAGGTCAGTAAGGCTCTTCTCACTAAATCTGTAGTTTTAAATGATGATACCCTAATAATAGCCCGATGCCCGCATTCTGTGAACCTCTGTAGCTGCGTCAACCTTGTCCTCAAGTACTCCGGCACACATACCGGAGGGTCAAGATTTTCGTAAACGTCAAGATATTCTGCCGGGAAAGCGCAAGGGTGCGCTTCCCTCGTGGTCGCTGATTTTCCGTTGGCAGAATACAACCATGTACACGAGTTGGCAAACATGGCTTTTGGATGTTCGCCTTGCATTTTTTTTTTAATAGAGCAACATTTTCGTGGTTCCTCGGTTTTGATACAGATATACGTCTGTTACAAAGTAAGGAATGCTGCTTTTCCGGCCTGCTTTGCCTGATTTGTTTGTGCTATTACAGATTGTCAAATCTTCTGGGTCAAATGCATCATACAGCCCTGAAACAAGTCGAAAATCCAGAATTGTGATCGGAGCTTTATAGAAATTATCCGGGTTCGTGAAGCAATTCAACAAAGTTCTTCATACTGAGTACGCTTGCCGCCTTCACAGTTGACCTGTCATAGCGAGGTTTAAGAAGGCTCGCATGGGAGATGCAACAATAGCTTCTATTCCCATGCAAGTGCTTATTGATCTTATCCTGGGTGGTTCAAGAGACTGATTGATAAGTCTTCTTAGCCTTCGGAACTTCAAGCGTAAGAATCTATGGGCATCTGATGCGTCATTTGTGTGGACGTACGTGAATATTTCGTCATCGAGTCTACGTTTCGGAACCTGCACTCCGTCCATGAACAAGCACGACATCATAGGATTCATTTCTACCCACTTGGGTTTTGCAGAAGATACGAAGAAATTGAGTACGGACTAACTTCAGCTGCCTTGATAATGGGTGTGTTCATGCACCTAGGAGTCGATACATGTGGGGAACTCAGTCAAGCTTGACAAGCTCAGCATGCCTCGAGTCGTCGACAGAATTTGCCTCTCGCTCGGTGTCTGTATTAACCGAAGCCGTAAAGTCTACACAAACGTTCTTTACAGAATGATTTGTAACTATGAGCATAACACCGGAACTATAGCTCCGGTTTCTTACACAGGCCATCGCCATAATAGCTGCACCCCAGCGAGTATTTAACTCGTAAGTGGTCACATCCTCAGTTACAATGCCATCCATCATGTCTATTAATCTCTTATCCCCAGGACTTGTCTATCTATTCAGAGTGACACTCACTGCCATAATCCTGCCTTTGGCAGTTCTTTGGATTCTTCAGCGCGCACTCGTAGAATCAGGTTTTGATCTGCCTCCGTTATTTTTCTTGGCAGGGCCTGCAGTCGTGCAGTTTATCGTTCGCCCCGCCCATACTTGGTTCACGGGCTTTACCATTCGCAGAGAGGCTAACAGAATGGGCGCTCTCTTGCTGCCCAGCGTTCAGGAGAGCAGCATCTCGATTGTGAATCGTGTAGTGGATGGATTCAAGAATGGCTATCCAGGTGTGTTCGAGTCTATATTACTCTTCATACTTTCTGCTAACTGGCAGGATATTAGCCGAAGCTTTTCATATGTGGACCGAGCGGTACGGGCAAACCTTTTCATTCGGTTCATTGTCCGATAGACGGGTAAGTTCTCTATTGCTGGAGTGCTGGCTGTACTTAAGGGTAACACGAGGCATTTACGACCGAGCCAGAACATGTCAAGGTGATTACTCGTGACCACCTTTGAATGCCGCTGATTTACTCGCACTACTAGGCCATCCTAGCGACCCAATTTCAGAATTTTGAAAAAGGTTTTGCTTTCGCTGAATCGCCAGTCGTCTGCCTAGTTATTAATTCAGAATTTCAGGTCTATTCGTCTTCACTGCCATCAAAGCGCTTGTGGGCGTAGGTGTCTTTAATTCTGATGGTGAGTTCACTCACATTAGATATGGTACGAATGTAATTGCTTATTTGCGGCAGGCGAGATGTGGAAGTAAGTATATCGAGCATGTTTTTCATACTTTGGGCTTATCTTTCTACTACAGGTTTCACAGGGGAACCACAAGGCCTTTCTTCAACAAGGCTCGAATTTCTGACTTTGACAACTTCGAGAGGCACGCAGTCAGCACGATCTCGCAAATTAAAGCAAGGCTGAGGGAAGGTTATCCTGTCGATTTCCAGGTGGGTTTTTCCACGATTCTGGTAGAGTACTCGCGGGTATCTGATAAATGCGCCTAGGACGTTGTTGGTCGGTTTACGATGGACTCCGCTACGGAGTACCTCTTTGGCAAGGATGTCAATTCGATAGCTGCAGGGCTTCCGTATCCCGCCGGGTCACCTATGGCGGGAAGCCTTCATTTCATCAATCATCCCTCTAATTCCTTTGTCAAGGCATTTGTGAAGGCGCTGGAGAAAGTAATCCTTCGAATACAGAAAGGTCCTTCCTGGCCGCTTTCTGAACTTTGGACAGACGAAGTCCAGCCGCTCCGAGAAGTCATCAACGACTTTGTCCAGCCCATGCTCTCTGAAGCACTTGACCGAAAGGCTAAAGGCGTCAAGTCCGTGGATTTGGATAAGGACCTTGAGAGCGCGTCCTTATTGGACCGTCTGGTTCAGGACATCGACGGTAGGCGCGCCTCCCAAGTCCTAATGTTATATACTAATTGAAATTCTGCAGATCCTAAAGTCGTCCAAGACGAGCTCATCAATATATTGATTGCCGGCAGAGACACCGTGAGTTCCTCAATGCGGCTTTTAAGTTAATAGTGTGCTCATGGTTATCTACACATAGACTTCGTCCCTTTTAACCTTCGCGGTGTATATGATGTGTGAACATCCAGACATGGTTGCCCGGTTACGGTCTGAGATCCTAGAGAAAGTCGGCACCGGGAAGCCCACATACGACGACATTCGCGATATGAAATATTTACGAGCTTTCCTCAATGGTACGAGAGCCATTTGCTGCACTCCAATCGAAATAAGTTCTCATCATGTACGTTCTCCAGAAACATTGCGTCTATATCCAACTGTGTACGTGAAGAAGCCTGTTAAAACTGAACGTAGCTAACGGTGCTTGAATTCAGGCCAGAAAACGCTCGGTGAGGCATTTTACTTCTCTTTGGTGCTTATCTTATGTCATAATCCTCTATAAGCTCCTCGAGAGTTGCGACTACTCTTCCAAACAAAGGCAGAACACCGTACTATATTCCACGTAATACAAGGTCTGCACATTATTTTGATTTCCGGTGATGGGCGGTTGATGATGTCTCGCCCAGGGTGACATATTCCGTGTTCCTAATGCATCGGCGCACAGATTTATGGGGCCCAGATGGTAAGATACTCAGGCTATGAATGTTTTGGTGCTTTTGATCCACCACTCCCGCAGCTCTCGAATTCGATCCGGATCGATTCCTCGATAGCCGAGTGCACAAGTATCTGACTCCGAACCCCTTCATCTTCGTACCCTTCAATGCGGGCCCGAGGATTTGCCTCGGTCAACAGGTCAGCAGCGCGTTTTCAAATAGCAAGCCCTTGACATTTCTTCCTAGTTTGCGTACAATGAGGCTTCCTATTACCTTGTTCGGCTCTTGCAGACTTTCGCGTCGTTCAGCTTCGCCGTGGACGCTCAACCTCCCGAAGGTATTCCTCCGAAGAGTTGGACTAGGAGTCCGGGAACGACTAAGGGCAGGGAAAAGATTATGCTGGGAATTAATGTGACATTGTACGCCAAGGTATGTTCTCTTAGACCTCTCATTTCAAGTCGTAACTCAGTCAACCTTATTGGCTAGGCCGGCTTGTGGGTCAGGATGGAAGAAGCCAAGGAAGAAGCTACATTGTGAAGAACGATCGCCGATTTGTCATTCACGCGCATAACAGCAGTCTCGCTCATCGTCTATCACTAGCGATGCGCCATTCTCTGTTTGTTGCATCGATACGGTGACACCGTTTTAGTACTGGACACTGATACTTGAAATCGAGTATTACATTGATCGCCTTCTTGTCTATGCCCACTCCTACCGAACACCCCAAGCCTAACGCTGTGCACTCCACCAGATTTTCTATAATATTCGCTCCAGTTATACCATATACGAATTACGCGTCACGCGCAGGGATTGAACACAGCCAGCACATTTACTTCGTTCAGAAACTCAGGCATGACAGGAGTGTGACACTCAGCGCGCCGATTTTCTGTAGTCCTCAAATTCATCTTCTTTTCAGTTTCAATTGTGTAGACGATGCTATCAGGCCACACATTGATACAGGTCGATATCGTTACCGAACGAAACTTTCCCACATTTCGCAAACGGCCAGCGTGTGTCGGTGCTGGAACTATTCAATATTTGCCTCATAAAAACCTTCTGTTGATGGTGCAGGTGTCAGGCAGGTATGGCCATGTTCATTTTCGTTTTATGTAAAGTAACCCTCTATATTTATTAGATATATGTCGCTGAGATGGCGTCATTTGACCTAACACTTGGAGCTGCCCACGTCTCTCTCCAACATGATAACAATTAACTAAAGGATATCCCAAGTCGACCGTCAGAGAAGCGGCACCAGTCTCGTTCCTCTCTGTATCAATTACGATATATGGTCGGCAGAGCTTCGAACTGTTACATCGAGAGCTTTGTTCTAAACAATGGACCCGACTTCGAACTCTCTTTGATGAGCTCGGCGACGGCATGACGCCATCGTTTACTGCTTGTTGCCTTCTACCACTGCTATCAACATGGCTATTCAAGACAACGTACCTCCCTACATTCCACCACCTGTAACACGGGAAGAGTGCACGTCCACCGATCATATCGATTAATTGAGTCCTGATGATGCATTTACACAGTGGAATACGCCGACCTGCCGGTCATCCACCTGGAATCTACGGAAGATCAGGCGGAAAAACTACGCGAAGCTTTGATAGCGCACGGGTTTTTCTACGTTGTTGGACATGGCCTGTCTCCTGCGGAGGTCCGTCTCAAGCTCGAAAATCTTCTATCTGCTCTGCTCAGTCGGCCGTGCAGAAACAAAGAATCTTCAGTATCGCTGATGTTGCCTTTACTGGGGTCAGCGACGAGGAGAAGCAACAGTACGAAGGGTCCATGGAGAAGACAGGGTCGTTCCAGGGATACAAACTCCGTCGGTACTGGGTGGGTCACCATTTCATCAAACATAATATTAATTCCTCAATCTCTGCAGCACATCGATAATGGCGTACAGGACCAAGTGGAGATCTACAACCGTGAGCCTCGTTAGCCGGACTCTGCGTCGACTTAAATACATATGAGGCGTTGCCCAGTGAATCGCGATATCACAAAGCGGCAGCATCCTGAAGCCTTGCGTCCTTACCTTCTAGAGATCGAGGCCTTCGGGAAGCACAATCACTTCAACGTTCTCCATCCCATCTTGAGGTTCGAAGGTTCGACTTCTTCTAACTGCTCGTAGTAACGACTTAATTCCAGGCTGTTTGCTCGAGGTCTCGGTCTCCCAGAGAATGCTCTTGTGGATATCCATAATTATTCAGCAGTCGGCGAAACTTACGGTGAGATGATCCTTTACACTTTTCGCAATAGCTTACGATCACGATCCAGTGAGATTCATGAAATAGTTAAGCTTTTCTGGGTATCTTTATTTCAAGCGAACTGACTTGATAATCCATCGAAGTTATCCCAGATCTGCTGAAGACGAAGAGAAAGCGAAGAATGTGTGGCTGAAGGGACATACCGGTACGCTCAATATTACGCTCGCTGAAATCCAAGCGATACTAAATGTTCATAGATTTCGGTACGATGACCATCCTATATAGCCAGCCTGTATCAGCATTGCAGATCCTCACCCGAGATGGGCAGTGGAAATGGGTTAGACATGTTGACAACGCGCTTGTATGTCCTGCTTATTTCCCAGCTCACGTATGTGATGAGGTTGACGCCCTCTAAAAGGTTATAAACGCTGGAGATATGCTCGAGTTCTTTTCTGGCGGGCTGTATCGTGCGACGATACATCGGTACGTACATATCCTAGACCAAGTACAGTCGTTTTGACTAGCAAGGGCTTAGGGTCGTCCAACCACCCAAAGATCAACGGCAATACACTCGTCTAGGTGTATTCTATTTCTGCAAGCCGGACGACACTACGAGGCTCCTGCCTTTGGTCGATGATCCGATTAATCCACGATTCGATGAATCAAGTGCGCCTACCGTTGAGGAGTGGCGTAAGCAGAGAACAGCATCATATGGGCGTACGGTATTGAAGAAAGCGGAAGAAGAGGATGGGGTTGAGGAAGAGATTATCAATGGTGTTGTGGTGAAACATTACAGCTGATGCTGCTTATGGAATATCGGGAGATGTAACTGGCCTTGTATTATCATACTTCGAACTCGATTTTTGTCAACCGGGGAAAATGGTCAACCGCTCTATTATTGACGTCTAAGCTTGGACACTGAGCTTCTACTGAAATATACCAGGAATCAGTTCCGCAGAGCCGCTAAAGGAGACGAAAGCACGGGAGCAAGCCGGATAAACCTAAATTGTACAACTGTTGATACATCTTCAATCAATTATAATGCTTGACCACAACGCCACTGATAACTTCCTCTTCGATCCGTTTCTCTCCTTCCACCTTCTTGAGCTGACTTTTCCCATATGCTGCCGTCCTTCCTTTACGCCATTCCTCCATCGTCGGCGCGTCGGCATCCACGAATCGGCGCTCTTTAGCATCAACCAAAGGAAGGAGCTTCACGTTATCGTCGGGCATGCAGAAATAGAATACACCCAGACGTGTGCGCCCTCGTTGGTCTTTGGGAGGTTGGACGACCCTACTCGATAGTCAATATATTGGAAACCTCGTAAGAACGTGTCGGAGTTACCGATGGATCGTCGCACGGTATACCCCTCCTGACAAGAATTCGAGAGCGTCTCCGGCATTGATAACCTGGTTTTGCGTCAGGTATGGTGAAATGCTGGAAGGTTGACATACCAGCGCGTTCTCGAGGTGCCTAACCCACTTCCAGTCCCCAGAGGATGTGAGTATCTGCAACGCCGACACGGGCTGACTGTACAGGATAGTGATGGAGCCGAAATCTACGACAATGTCAGTTTTGTTCAACTGAAGTTTAACGCGGGTGTACCAGTATGTCCTTTAAGCCAGACGCTCTTCGTCTTTTCCTCATCTTCGGTGGAATGAGGATAACTTATGCCAAATGAGTGTTATGTACGGGAGGCATTGAAGGAGAGGTGCCTCACTATTTCATGAACCGGACTGACGAATGTAAAGGTCGTCGGTCAATGTGATGAACGGAGAAGCAGACGTCTCACCGTAAGTATCCCCAACAGATGGATACCCATGTATATTCACTAGTGTATCTTCTGGTAGCCCGAGGCCTAGTGCAAGGAGACTTAGTTGGCAGGTAAGTAAGATACATAACGAAGGAAGAGAATGAGACGGAACCGTAAAATGGGATGAAGTACGTTGAGATGATTGTGTCGAGCAAACGCTTCAATTTCAGCAAGGTGCGGACGCACGGCTTCCGGATGCTGTCGTTTCGTTATATCCCGATTAACTGGTACAACGAGAGTAAGCTAAAAGGAAAAACAATTGGCCTGAAAGTTTACTGTTGTAGATTTCAACTTCATCTTGTACACCGTTGTCGATGTGCTTCCAGAGTATTAATTGAGAAAGCAAGACGTAAGTGTTGGTTCACCTACCCAGTATTTCCGCAGTTTATATCCCTGGTAGGATCCTGTCTGCTGCATCGTCCCCTCGTACTGCCGTTTTTCATCGTCGCTAACGCTGGCGAACGGAAGGTCCGCAATATCAAAAATACGTTGATTCTAGTACACATTCCAAAGATCAAAGACAATTGGTCTGGCATATCGAACATACCTCGTCGGGTGATAACCCATGCCCAACAACATAGAAGAATCCATGGGTCTGCATAGCTTCGCGGACGTCATCTGGACGTGGCGACTTGGATAGGTCAATTATTGGGAGATCGGCATAGTTCACTGCGAGCGGTGAGTAACATTCAATAGGTATGTTTTGCACGTACGCAACTCTTGGGTAACTGGCGGTGGGGAATAGTGATTGACTGTCATGGTGGAAGATAAGAATAGTGGTGATGTGAGAATGGCGCAATAAGTATCTGCAGTGTCGTGAGAGAGGCCGAAGATTTCAGATATCTTGATTAGGACAGACCTTCTGAGTGCTATTTGGTTTCTTCCTGCCATGTTATTGGATCCGATGTCCAAGCGCATAATCTTGTCCAGTGAAAACATCAAAAATTGTTTAGCAAGACGGTAGTCGCAGCTTGAGATCGGAAAGACATAATCTAAACGAGGTGAGTAAACTCCGAATTGTATATCGGTTGCGTTATTCAAGTCATGAGACACTGTTATACGGCAATACATCCTAACCTGCCAAGTGGACTGGGAGAATTGATAGTTGAAAGCTAGATGAAAATTGTCAAAAATTTATGATCGGCTCGATACTTGAAGTTCATTATGTGTTGCGCATGTTCCAAAGAATGGGTGAGGAATATATACGTTCTGAGAGCCATGGTGACAGTGACAGTTCAACGCTCAAGTTAGATCGCGGCGGTGATACGGCTGAACTGTAACGCGTAAAGATCACGTGCCTGATCTCTTTGATCTTCGGCCTGAAGTCTCCGATATCCGTCGCTCTTTGAACTAGACCCGGCTTTACTGGACTTTAATGCGAGATCCCGTGAGGGAGCATGAGATCGTCGCGGGCTTGCATTATTGTTCAGATATACTCAGCATGTCTAACCCTTCCTAAGTAACTCCTAAGTACTTGCTTCCTATGTCTATTGAACAGCCTAGCTTTTTACAA
The DNA here is from genome assembly GCA_030407055.1 of Armillaria mellea. NCBI lineage: Eukaryota > Fungi > Basidiomycota > Agaricomycetes > Agaricales > Physalacriaceae > Armillaria > Armillaria mellea. The sequence goes on from JAUDZF010000018.1 coordinate 18,527, forward strand.
GTCTAGTTTACAGTGTACACGAGTACCCTTCACTTTCCCATTGACCATGGTAACATTTTCGCACCATTTCGGGTGAGAATACTATATGGAACTTCGAACCCTCAATATTTGATACATATTTGATGCATGACGCATATTGTAGCTGCTCGCGACTATTCTGAGGATCTCTGCACTTATCAAGGAACCTATAAATCGTCACGAAGCAGGGCATGGCAGCTGAAGTAGTCTATGCTGGGAGTTTCGGCATGCACACTTGATGTAGCGCCTGATCACCTTGCCTGTTATTGACTTTGAACTACTAGTCAGCTATTGATACATCCTTCTTAGTTGTAATGCTTCGTCACAACCCCAGCGACAACTTCCTCTTCGACCCTCTCTTCCCCTTCCGCCTTCCTCAACTGGGTCTTTCCATAGGCTGCTGTCCTCCCTTTTCGCCACTCTCCCATAGTCGGCGCATCCACATCCACAAATCGACGACTCGGTGCTTTGGTAAACAAAGGAAGGAGTTTTACATTGTCGTCAGGCATGGCGAAATAAAAGACTCCTAGACGCGGGTACCCTTCTTGATCCTTGGGAGGTTGAACAACCCTACGAGGCAATTTGGCGATTTATTACTAAGGTATGGTTAAGGACGTACCGATGAATCGTAGAGCGATAAACTTCTCCTGATAGGAATTCGAGTGCATCCCCGGCATTAATGACCTATTCTCGACTTCAGCAATGATAAGATCCTTTGGACTTAAAGCCGTACACGCACCAGCGCGTTCTCAACATGTTTGACCCACTTCCAATCACCCGATGGCGTAAGGATCTGTAGCGCCGACACGGGCTGACTATACAAAATGGTGATCGAACCAAAATCTACACCGAGTGTCAGTTAGGACTCAGATTTGGCCGTAATATGATGTTAGATGTAAGTACCCGTGTGCCCTTTAAGCCAAACATTCTTCGTCTTTTTGTTGTCTTCGACTGAGTGGGGGTAACTTATACCACACCAATAAGCTCAAAGATAAACCATGGGATGTAGACTCAACTATTTCATGAATCTCACTAGTTAAAATGAGGAGAAATCAGAGGGGAGTCAACAAGTAAAAGCCTTACAAAAGGTCTCCCCGACAGAGGAGTATCCGTGAATATCCACAAGGATATTTTCCGGGAGGCCTAGACCCAGCGCGAGGAGTCTGCATTATGAAGTGAGAAAGATGGGCCACTACGAAGGATGGGAATCCAACCGCAGAATGGGATGAAGAACATTAAAGTGATTATGCCTCATAAATGCTTCGATCTCTTCGAGGTACGGACGAAGACCCTCAGGGTGCTGTCGCATGGTGACATCTCGATGGACTGGACGATGTCAGATGAAGAGCAAGAGAATAGCCGCGAAAATGGCTTACTGTTGTAATGCTCAATTTGATCTTTTACACCGTTATCGATGTGCTACAAGAGTCTTACTTCGTCAAAAGTTCAGCTTTATATGTGGCTTGACTTACCCAGTACTGCCGGAGTTTATACCCTTGGTATGATCCTGTTTGGATTATTTTCGCCTCGTATCGCTGCTTTTCTTCGTCACTGACGGGAGAAAATGGGATATCGGCAATGTCGAAGATTCGCTGGTTCTACCGGACGGAGGTGATAAGTCAATAATTAAAAAAATTCCTGAAGCAGGTACCTCAGAGAGTGATAAACCATGCCCAACAACGTAGAAGAATCCATAGGTTTGCATAGCTTCACGTACTTCTTCTGGACGTGGTCCTTTGGATAGGTCAATTATTGGGAGATCAGCATAATCCACTACGGAAGGTTAGTCATGTTTACTTGGCATAATTATGAGCTTACATGGCTCTTGTGTGACAGACGGTGGAACATAGTGGTCGACTTCAATGGTCATCGTTGTGGTAGAGATAAGAAAGCTTGATATGAGAAAGACGACCATAAATACTCCTGACTTTCGTGAGAGCAGTGGAGCGCCGTTTCCGAAGAACTGCGAGTAAATTTGGTCCTTCTCATGGACCCTTCCCTAAAATCTAAATCTGAATCGAATCTAGCTTGTTGGTGGGGTCTACACGTGCGGTGCATGGGCTCGAAAAGCAGTATGTGGTTACTGCTGAATGATCATGCTGGCGATAAGTATAAACGTTCCCGGATTAGTGCACCATATGATGCGTCACGCTCCGTTATGACTCATACACACAACGGCAGCACCAACCATTAGCCAGTAACGATGGACGGCATCTTCGAGGTTATGTCTTCTGTGAAAGCAGGTTGTATGTGGACACTAGAGATGGCGTACGTACGAGTCGCGGGATCCAAAAGAACTCTCAAGAAAAGATGAAATCTGCATCCAAATGGGTAGGTAAAATCAAGGCACGAGCCTATCACTGCGTAGCAGCTGGCGATAGAGTAAGTCCTGCAGGCTCGAATCGAGTGCGAAGTGATCCGCATCATTGTAGATACGATCCCATGCGTATTGTGGGTCACCGGCCGGCTGCAAGGTGGCAGGCCGGTATGTCGGAATCACTTCCGGCAGGCACATCCATTCACATAAGAAAAAGAAAGCTGTTTCCAGCTGGGAGACTGCTCAAGAAGTTCAATGCCTCCCTTGGGAATCAATCAAAGCACAGCTCTACGAGAGAGCGCAGAGCAGCCAGGTTAACCGATGAGGTCGCAAACATCAGAGATTGCCTCTGAGTCGGTGTACCAATTTTGATCCAAGGACAATGCGTTTAACGAGGGAAAGATAAGGCGCGGTAGAAGCGCCCAATTTCTGACAATGATATGATTCAGCAATATGCACGACGTAACGAAGATTATTGGCATCGAATTTGGGGATCCCTTCGGAAGTCGGAACAGTGAATTCTTGCAAACGCTTGCATTTCTGAAGAATTTCGAGAAGAAAAGGAGGAAATTTCCTGCCAGGAATACGAAATCGGCTGATGCCAAGGGAAGGCAAATTTTTCCTCGCCTACGAGTTTGATGTGGGTTACGAGGAGCGAACTCAAAGGCATCGATCATTCTGATTATTGGGCTAATCCATCACTCTTCTACTTCCTGCATATCTATCCCCAACGATTGCAATGATTGCAGAGGCCCCAAAGATCCTCGGATATCACGGAGCACCACGAACATGATGTCATCCCAAGGGTATTAATGAGACGGCGATGTGAATTGACCATTAATGAATCGGGGCCCTGATGTTCACAGTCTTGCTTTTTGCATCGCTGACTGGCGGGATCTAAGACATTCGAAATTAGGAAAGTAGTATTGCAGGAGGCGAGATGTTGCGTTGTTTCTATTAGAGACGTTGTTACATCTCGTCAGACTCGTGTCGCCAGAGGCGTTGTCGTAGGCGCCAAATCCATACGGTGGCCAGGATATAGGTCCATATGGGTCCAATCTTTGCCCGCGGAATCAGTTTTCGAGAAGTAATCATCGTCGACGTTTCCTGTGCTAGATCTTCCTTGAACAGGTCACGATGCTCAAGCCCCCAACGGGACCTGAAAGATCCAGTGTATTGATAAAATTTCCGTCGAGATAAGAGAGGCTCATGCGGGGACACGCTGAGAATTCAGCACACATTGAACCCCGCTCCTGATTTGCGGAATGGGACTTGGAAACATCATGGGAGGATATTGAAAGAGGAAGAACATATATTTTGACTTGAACTAGTAGCATAAACATGCTTCTAACCTAGAAGCTAATGTGAATACGATGCATATAACGTAAAATGAAACAGGCGTACCCAAAGAGAAGAAATCCCATATTCAATCTCTCGCGGATTAGACCCCCAACTGTGATGTATTCCTGCGCGACCGCAGAGCCCGGGTACTCTCTCGGCTATTATCATGAACCAACTTGCTTAAGCCGCGGTTACCCTGAACTTGGATGTGAAGACCGGAAGCTTTCGTGGCAGGGAAGCGCTGCTCGATGCCACAACTTTGAGTCCTGTGACGCCTGATGAGATGTAAAGCAGGACTGGCAGAGTTCTCGCACCTTTTCATAATTCCAGGGTTCACATTAGGGCAGGAGCGAGGACACCATCCTGCACCCACGCCACTCGACGAGATCTGCCCTTCCTACCCTCCACGCCTTAGTTCTGACGTCTTGACAATCCCTGTGCCAGAGTTTGCGCTTGGTCGAAAGACAAAAAGGACAGTCTTGCAATGATACGCCGCTTGACACCGGAGTCGGTGTTTAGCTGAAGATGTGGAGAGACGAGAGCCGAAGAATAAGTATACTGATCAGCAAGATGGGAAATCCAAACTAGCTGTAAGTAGTGGTGGTGGCGGCGAAAGCGTTCGGGATAAACTCCGCTTCAACATCAGCCGTGAGGAACTCCGAGGCGTCTGCAAGCCATTGATGACGACATCGAGGTCGGCATTCTTAGCTCCAGTGTCCTATCTACGTGGTGCGTCGGTTGACACGACAAGGCCGAATCCCTGACGCAGTACTGTCCTGGTTGGGTGTATGCTCTTCTCCACTCGTTCCTTACACTTTTGGCCTTTTCAGTGAAGGGAAAGCCGGCTCTGGCCGGGACGTTGATTACCAGATCTACGAGCCCGACTAATTTTTGAGATCCAGAATGACACTGGCTACTCCAACTTCCAAGGCCAAGTTATAGATCATCGACCTCGCCAATTTCACGGCGTCCGGACCTTCTCTCAAAGGGTTCGGTCTGGTGAGTACCGTGCAATATTCCATACCGCCCTGCGTAAACGATAACACGACTTGGATTAGTGGGCATTCCATTGTCGCCGACTTTAGCACGTACGATGTCCTTGCTATACAGCCGTCTACCCGAGTTTGCACGTACGCCTCTATTCCGACACGCCTGTTACTGATAATCATTTTCAGGACATCGTCGTTGCATGTCATCAAATGACCCGGCACTAGGTGGCTCTCAAGCTGGCGGGCATCGGAATTTCCTGTCCCTCTATATTTAGGTGGTCAGGTAGATACTCGGTACTGCCATGGACTGGTACATACCTTCAGCAACGATCAAGTGCCAGTTTGTACATGTTCAATGTTCTGGTGTTCTGGTCCAGCCGTCCATCATGAATTTATCCAATTGAGCGTCAAGATAATGGGTAGAAAGCAGGGCAGACGTATTCTCCAATTGTTCATCCCTTTCTTCCCGGTAGATCTCAGCAGCGCCGCTCATATTCGCAACTCTCACAATAGCCCAGTGGAGGTTGCATAACTTGGGATTAGGTCCTCTGCCCAGCTTTTCCCCAAACGGACCAGCCCCGAAAGCAATACGGTCGTTGGGCTGAATCCGGAATGGGGTATTTTCCAGAGATGAGTGTCCCGGCGCGGGACGAAAGTAGTACTGGACCTGTAGGTAGTGTTAGTATTGAGGAAGAGGTTGTAGAGCTTTATATATGCGTACCTCATTGTTCTCCTCCTTAGCCTCAATGCCAAACATAAGATCGTCGAAAACCACGGAGATACCGGTATCAAAGTTGACGACGTTCCCTAGCGAGTTGAGCTCCACTCGCACGCTCTCGGCAACATCTTTCCCTGCAAACAGTAATATCATTTTGAATGGGTCCAGCTAGAAGAATATGAAAGTCAACGACGAATTGATTGATAAATGTAGGGACGTACCTTGTCAGGCGAGGCAATAGAGTTGGGGATGATGTGGCACAGTGTTGCTTTGCTGTAGTATGGGATACTGTACCCTTTGAAAGTCAAAAGTGTTAATGGACAGCGCCCACCGTCGCGAAGGAAAACCTACCATAAGGATCAAATCAACGATAACTGGCACCAAAACAGCACATTGGTTTACCAGTTTTTTCAGAACTTGTTGGCGACGCTTTCCCCATGGCTCTGTTGCAGCGAACTCGGCCAGAATATCCTCTACTGCACTTTCCACTGACTCTGGAATCGTCGCCGGGGTTCCCGACTTGGATCGGGAGCCACCTGGGTTCATGACTTGATGAAAAGCGTTAGTTCCAGTGGCACAACCACAGAAAGCTGCACTCACAAGCTACACACAGATCTGTATAGACCTCGGTCGCCATCTGCATAATGGCAAACAACTCAAATGTGTCCTCCTCGAAGATGGCGAAAAGAACATCTGTAAATTCTTCCGGACTGATGGAGTCATTGTACAACTGCGCGACTGAGATGCTGCGATGAGAAAGGTGAAGGACCTCATTTCAAACGTTAGCGTACCCATTTTCGGAACGTCTGGGTGACACTCGCTCAAGTTCTTCCAGAATGCTTGGGCCATGCTCCAGCAACCAAAGGCAACCAGCGATTCTTGAATGGTTTGAATCAACAGTGGCACGACGGCGGCTTTGAATTGGGCTGAGGAGTTGCCAGATGATAGTGCCCGAGACACAGAGACAATCTTCCATACGTCGGTCTCTCTGACTCGTTCCAGAAGATGCAGGGCGTAACCCGCCATTCGCTTGCCTTTCTGTTCCGGCCAAGCTGCTTCATAATCCAAAATGTCCGAATATTCCATATGACAGCAATTTTTAGGTGGAGGATGACTCCGAGCAAAGGAGAAGACTGCAGAAGATGAGATTAGTTCCAAGCTCCTTTCGCTTTGGCTGTATTTTCGTTGTGGCTATTTTGGGGCGAGCCGCGCCGGCACGGAGCGGGCTTGCTCCCGGGCCGGCTATCTACATTGTACAGACCTGGTCCCTTTTAACCTTCGCGAACATCCGGACATGGGCTTCCCTGTGTCAACTTTCTTGAGGATCTCATACCGTAAGCGAGCAGCCACATACGTGGACCTTCGCGACATGAAATACTTACAAGCATTCCTCAATGGTACGAAAACCGTTTGCTACACTCCTAATCGATGTAATGTTCAATCTAGTAAAGTACCTGTTAGAATCGCGGGGCCGTTCTCAAACGAAGTGAGTGGCAAATTGGGATTACATCTGGGGCAAACGCGATATGGGGACTGACTACGAAATATTCTAGCTTATATACTACGAAATCCCCTCGGAAATAAGTCAACATGTAAATAGTAGATCACTACGAGAACCGACGGCGACTAACTGTCTGCCATGAGAAGCTCGCACATCTCACAGTACCAGTGTCCAATACTAAGACGGTGTAAACGTATCGATGCAACAAAAGAGAAAATGACGGATCGCTAGTGATAGACGATGAGCGAGACTGCTGTTATGCGCCTCAATCATAAAGTGGTGATCGTTCTTCACAATGTAGCTTCTTCCTTGGCTTCTTCCATCCTGACCCACAAGCCGGCCTAGCCAATAAGGTTGACTGAGTTACGACTTGAAATGAGAGGTCTAAGAGAACATACCTTGGCGTACAATGTCACATTAATTCCCAGCATAATCTTTTCCCTGCCCTTAGTCGTTCCCGGACTCCTAGTCCAACTCTTCGGAGGAATACCTTCGGGAGGTTGAGCGTCCACGGCGAAGCTGAACGACGCGAAAGTCTGCAAGAGCCGAACAAGGTAATAGGAAGCCTCATTGTACGCAAACTAGGAAGAAATGTCAAAGGCTTGCTATCTGAAAACGCGCTGCTGACCTGTTGACCGAGGCAAATCCTCGGGCCCGCATTGAAGGGTACGAAGATGAAGGGGTTGGGAGTCAGATACTTGTGCACTCGGCTATCGAGGAATCGATCCGGATCGAATTCGAGAGCTGCGGGAGTGGTGGATCAAAAGCACCAAAACATTCATAGCCTGAGTATCTTACCATCCGGGCCCCATAAATCTGTGCGCCGATGCATTAGGAACACGGAATATGTCACCCTGGGCGAGACATCATCAACCGCCCATCACCGGAAATCAAAATAATGTGCAGACCTTGTATTACGTGGAATATAGTACGGTGTCCGGCCTTTGTTTGGAAGAGTAGTCGCAACTCTCGAGGAGCTTATAGAAGATTATGACATAAGATAATCACCAAAGAGAAGTAAAATGCCTCACCGAGCGTTTTCTGGCCTGAATTCAAGCACCGTTAGCCACGTTCAGTTTTAACAGGCTTCTTCACGTACACAGTTGGATATAGACGCAATGTTTCTGGAGAACGTACATGATGAGAACTTATTTCGATTGGAGTGCAGCAAATGGCTCTCGTACCATTGAGGAAAGCCCGTAAATATTTCATATCGCGAATGTCGTCGTATGTGGGCTTCCCGGTGCCGACTTTCTCTAGGATCTCAGACCGTAACCGGGCAACCATGTCTGGATGTTCACACATCATATACACCGCGAAGGTTAAAAGGGACGAAGTCTATGTGTAGATAACCATGAGCACACTATTAAGTTAAAAGCCGCATTGAGGAACTCACGGTGTCTCTGCCAGCAATCAATATATTGATGAGCTCGTCTTGGACGACTTTAGGATCTGCAGAATTTCAATTAGTATATAACATTAGGACTTGGGAGGCGCGCCTACCGTCGATGTCCTGAACCAGACGGTCCAATAAGGACGCGCTCTCAAGGTCCTTATCCAAATCCACGGACTTGACGCCTTTAGCCTTTCGGTCAAGTGCTTCAGAGAGCATGGGCTGGACAAAGTCGTTGATGACTTCTCGGAGCGGCTGGACTTCGTCTGTCCAAAGTTCAGAAAGCGGCTAGGAAGGACCTTTCTGTATTCGAAGGATTACTTTCTCCAGCGCCTTCACAAATGCCTTGACAAAGGAATTAGAGGGATGATTGATGAAATGAAGGCTTCCCGCCATAGGTGACCCGGCGGGATACGGAAGCCCTGCAGCTATCGAATTGACATCCTTGCCAAAGAGGTACTCCGTAGCGGAGTCCATCGTAAACCGACCAGCAACGTCCTAGGCGCATTTATCAGATACCCGCGAGTACTCTACCAGAATCGTGGAAAAACCCACCTGGAAATCGACAGGATAACCTTCCCTCAGCCTTGCTTTAATTTGCGAGATCGTGCTGACTGCGTGCCTCTCGAAGTTGTCAAAGTCAGAAATTCGAGCCTTGTTGAAGAAAGGCCTTGTGGTTCCCCTGTGAAACCTGTAGTAGAAAGATAAGCCCAAAGTATGAAAAACATGCTCGATATACTTACTTCCACATCTCGCCTGCCGCAAATAAGCAATTACATTCGTACCATATCTAATGTGAGTGAACTCACCATCAGAATTAAAGACACCTACGCCCACAAGCGCTTTGATGGCAGTGAAGACGAATGGACCTGAAATTCTGAATTAATAACTAGGCAGACGACTGGCGATTCAGCGAAAGCAAAACCTTTTTCAAAATTCTGAAATTGGGTCGCTAGGATGGCCTAGTAGTGCGAGTAAATCAGCGGTATTCAAAGGCGGTCACGAGTAATCACCTTGACATGTTCTGGCTCGGTCGTAAATGCCTCGTGTTACCCTTAAGTACAGCCAGCACTCCAGCAATAGAGAACTTACCCGTCTATCGGACAATGAACCGAATGAAAAGGTTTGCCCGTACCGCTCGGTCCACATATGAAAAGCTTCGGCTAATATCCTGGCAGTTAGCAGAAAGTATGAAGAGTAATATAGACTCGAACACACCTGGATAGCCATTCTTGAATCCATCCACTATACGATCCACAATCGAGATGCTGCTCTCCTGAACGCTGGGCAGCAAGAGAGCGCCCATTCTGTTAGCCTCTCTGCGAATGGTAAAGCCCGTGAACCAAGTATGGGCGGGGCGAACGATAAATTGCACGACTGCAGGCCCTGCCAAGAAAAATAACGGAGGCAGATCAAAACCTGATTTTGCGAGTGCGCGTTGAATAATCAAAAGAGCTGCCAAAGGCAGAATTATGAGAGTGAGTGTCACTCTGGATAGATAGGCAAGTCCTGGGGATAAGAAATTGATAGGCATGATGTGTAAGGGATGCGGATTATTCACGGACCGCTTAGATATGCCATCATTTCTTTTCGCTTACTTATCCCTTGCGGCAGGCTACTTATACTCCGATTTCGGACTTTCCTCTCTTAACCTTTGATTTTTACCTCAATATCGTCTCTTTGACTCTACGTACTCTGGCTAATATACGCCGATCGTGCTCTGTTCTCGGGTTGAAGACCCACTTTGAGGTAGATCTCTTACACCTCTTTGAGCATCTCATAGTGTATTTGGCCATTGCTACCTAGCACGGCCTGCTAACCTTTTCAGATTTTTCTGGTGCTCGTCTAGCACCTATACTGCGTCGTATACGCTGCGTCTACCCATCCGACGCCTTTTCGACGCACTACGCGACTTTACCGGCACCTCAACCGGCCCCAGCTCTCACAGCTGCCTCGATGCTCTTGCTAGAGCTTTTTTTTGCTCTTTTTTGACTTGACTGTGCTCGTTCGCCCTCTGAACGCAAGCGCGACACTACCGGAATCTTTGCCGGCCACCGTCTCTAGTTTCTATGGACCCTCGAGTCACTACTAGGCATACAACGTCGTCAGTGGGGCGTCGTACTGCTTCTCTCGCTACCCACTCTTCTCACCACCAGATTGCGCCATCTCAAGCCCGATCTCGGGAGGTATCACCCACAGCTCAACATAGTCCATATCGGAGCTACCTCGACGCATCTGATGAGGAGATAATGGAGGAATTGGCTCGACGTCGTCGACGTCGTGAGCGGGAGGCTCCTGGTGAGTTCTCTCAACATTCTTCGACACCTGTACGCTCTCCAAGCGATCTAGGTGCTCGCGACTTGCCCTCGCCATCTATTGCTTCTCCTGCACGCACCCTAAGCCATGCTAGCTCAAGGGTGCATGCCTCTCCATCTCATGAAGCGGGCTCACCGCCATCGCGACCGACTTCAGGGCTATCACCGGCCTTCTCTACCTCGCATGAGGCTCGCACGTCGCTGTCGCCGCCTATGGCTCACCATGCAGCTACCCAGAGACACCCTGGTTCATGGGCATCTGCCCCTCTAGCTCGCGAAGGGCTTTATTCCCCATCGCTGTCACTTCCCTTCTCTGCACCAGCTCGCATACCATCTGCATTACGAGCTGCTTCATCATCTTTCGAGGGTATGCCACGTTCATCACCGCCTCCCCTCGCTTCGCCTCCGCATGTCAAGCCCACCTTGCTTGATCATGGGAAGGTTGTTTCACCTTCACGACACTCTCGTCGTGCATCACAGGATCTGCCACTTCATGCATCTTACGTACCGTCACCTAGGATGCCTCGTAGCATAGTCGTAACTACTGATGTCCCTCCGGATAATTCTAGTATTATTGTGAATAGAATGGATTCGTCTCTTTCTATTCAAGTCAAGTGTGATAGTGATAATAAATCGGAGAATTCTTCTCATGATTTAAGCAACTTTGATGATGATTTGGAGGCTGCTATTGCAACCTTAAACCTTCCTCAACAGCCTGGGGAATCGGATGTCGCATTCTCTCGACGTCGAGATGCCCATGCATGTTTAACTTTGGGAAGTCCACCTTTTCAAGATGTGGATCCATCTCCAAATACAAAGTGTGAGGATCCTTCTTTGCATTCAGCTCAATTTAAAAGGGGGAGGGCCATGGCTACGCCTCTGAAAGATACTCTGGAAGATACTTCGATGGCCAGTATGTCAGTGAAGCACCCTCAGTCTGCTTTCCTTAAGCATGATGATGAACCCTCGACTTATGAACCTAAGAGGTTCTTGCCTCGAGGTTCAACAGAAGTCAAAATTGAACCCAAAACATCGGCACCTATTCAACATGAAGAAGGTATGCCATTGAAGAAGTTTGAATCTCCTTCACTGCCACGAGGGGAGCCTTCACATCGACAGGCTTCCGCGGCACAAGACATCAAGAATCATCGCCTCGAGAATTCATCGCGAGACCAGATGAAATCTACATCATTCCCAAGTCGTGCTCCTACGACTTTTGGCTCTGATAGCCACCAGTCAGCTTCGCAGAAGGATACTTTGGGCAGGTCCCACCGTTCCCTTTCTTCAGCTCCATTTCAGAATGCCCGACATCGCTCAGAAAATCCAATATTCAATGACAAGGAAATATTTGAGTATCATCCTGTGTCTCGGAGCGAGACTAACGTCATGCTTGCGATTTTCCAACGTTTTGAGCGTCTAGTGGCTCGAAATCTCCTTACTCCTCAACTTGGACTCGATTCTAATGTCCAAAAGACGTCTTTACAAAGTGTTCCGCGTCCTCACAAGTTCCGCGGGGACCCAGATATCATTGAATTCGACAATTGGCTATTCTCAGTCATTCGCTGGATGAAGATTGCGAATATCTGTGGCCCTATCTATCACACGGACAGCTCAGGTACTCAACAAGTATCTGACATTGATGTTCAACGTACAAACACCCTCGCAACATTTTTAGATGGTGATGCGCGAACTTGGTACAACAATTCTGTTGAAGATTGCAATGGAAATGTTGAAGACGACTTCCCGACCTTTATGCAAGTCATAAATGGTCTCTTTCGACGATTCATTCATGAATCCTCACTTTATGATGTTGTGCAACATTTCAAGAGTGTTACATATGCATCCACCGGTGGTGTACGCCAACTATTCGCTGACCTTACGCGTTTTGCGAACTTAATGCCTTCTCCACCTGATGTCTATTCATTTCGGCATCAGCTGCTTATTTCTTTACCCACGAAACTCCGTCGTGAGATTACTCGTGAGGGCATCACTGCAGAAGCTTCCACCGTTGATGAAATCATGCAGCAAGCTCTAATCGTTGAGCGAGGCTCGAAAGCTGAGCAGTATTATGCCCCGCAACATTATCGCTATACTCAGACCTTCGGAAATCAACCTGGGACACCGGAAATGTGGTCTGAATATTCAAAACGACCTCAGGACTCTGCAAGCGATCATGACAGTGATTGCTCAACAGAAACCTCAAGTTCTACTGACCGCACCCAATCCGACACTAGGGATACGGTCAAGGATGATGCTGACACTCAGGGCTCCACGAATTCTGAAGATTCTGACGATTCGAAGAGTACCCCAGGTGTTTCTCGATCACACAGTGCTCCTTCTAATGCCTAATTTTGATTATGGCTCTATGGTTGTTCCAGGAATTCGAAAAACCCTTATATTTCATTATTGTTCTCTTAATTTTGACACTTTAAAGATACCCTGCATACTCGTGGCTACGAAGCCCTGAACGACTTTGCATGGTGTATCCATCATTTTGATCTCCCCCAAGATATCTCCGTATTCCAGGATGACTCCGCTCATCGGATCTTCTGGACTGCCCCCATTGAGTGGGACCTAATTCCGATCCTCGAAGCGCGTCGCCGCCATTTCCTTAATTACCCAATCAATCGGGAGGCCGCGAGCAAAACAGTTAGAGGAAATCAGCCCTCTGGTCGTATATCTTCCAGCTCTGAATCCTCCTTGCTCGTGACTGGAATTGCTGACGCTCTTATGACCGAAGATGGCGATGCGAATATTGCAGGCCCATCCGATCCTTCCCTATTGACTGCTCCTACCACTTCCCCATCAACCCAGGCTTCTATCACGATGACCCTTTCTTCAGGCTCGACCCCAAACGTTGATGGCGAAGTCGACGAGCTCGATTCACAAGATGATGTCACTGTATTATTATAACTTCATTTTATCGTCGAGATTGATTCCCTATGCCCAATCTCAAGGGGGAGGGTGTAAGGGATGCGGATTATTCACGGACCGCTTAGATATGCCATCATTTCTTTTCGCTTACTTATCCCTTGCGGCAGGCTACTTATACTCCAATTTCGGACTTTCCTCTCTTAACCTTTGATTTTTACCTCAATATCGTCTCTTTGACTCTACGTACTCTGGCTAATATACGCCGATCGTGCTCTGTTCTCGGGTTGAAGACCCACTTTGAGGTAGATCTCTTACATGATGGATGGCATTGTAACTGAGGATGTCCACTTACGAGTTAAATGCTCGCTGGAGCGCAGCTATTATGGTCATGGCCTGTGTAAGAAACCGGAGCTATAGTTCCGCTGCCATGCTCATAGTTACAAATCATCCTTTAAAAAACGTCTGGGTAGACTTTACGGCTTCGGTTAACACAGACACCGAGAGAGGTCCAAATTCTGTCGACGACAACTGAAGGAATGCTGAACTTGTCAAGCTTGACTGAGTTCTTCACATGTATCGACTCCTACGTGCATGGCAGCTGGTCCGTACTCAATTTCTTCCTATCTTCTATATCGTGAATGATCATCATTGAGTGCAAAACTCAAGTTGGTGGAAATGAATCCCGTGATGTCGTGCTTGTTCATGGACGGAGTGTAAGTTCCGAAACGTAGACTCGATGACGAAATGTTCACGTACGTCGACACAAATGCCGCATCAGATGCCCGTACTAGGTTCTTGCGCGTTACCGCAGCGTCGGTGCTGAGATTGAAGCGGAGTTTGATGCCCTTCTCTTTGCTTTCTCCTCGTCGCCGTCGCCATTGCCAATGACCAACATGAAGCTGCTACCGTCATCACGAAGGCTTGCTGTGCAAAAACCGCCAACTGGATCCTAGGATAGACTGAGGAGAACCACTAAATCACAAGTTCGTACATTTGAGTGCTATTTCCTGCGACCTAGGCTCATTTCCCTCACAGTAATAGCGTCTCTCTCCTTCTTGGCGGGCAGCAGGAGTAGCACGGCACGCTGTCATTGTGACCATATCGAGCACCACTATGACCGCTATAAAGGCGGGCGCAGCCGATCTCTCTTGACCGCCAACCACCATCATCTCTCCTGCTACCGCACTATGCCCTTGCCTACTACGACCACTGAGGAGCTCGCGCCCATCTTTGGGCAAAAAGAAAGTATCGGTATTCTGCTTCGCTGCGGTCAAGGCGGACCAGGACCGTTTTTTGCTCGAGGCATACACATATGAGCAGACGAAAAAATTCATCCGTTGTATGTGCACATCGCATTTATGCCCCCCCACCATTCATTATCTTTCCAGCCCTGGTCTCACCCGACTATCTGCCACCATGCGTTGCGACGAAGCACATCCAATCCTCTAGAGGTGCGCTCAGATTTTCATCTATCTCGCGTGATGCTAAGGCGTTACAAAGTGTTGGCAGCATCCAAGATCAAGAATGTATTAATTAGGAAGAGGAAGGCTGATTCGGAGCCTCTGGTGCCTACAGGTACGTTGACTGGACTGTCTTGTCCGCCTGTTGGTGCTCAATTTTCCGCTGTAGAGCCTTCGACGTCGAATTATCCATCCTCTGTTCAGAAAAAGCCATGCGGTAAGTGTTCCCATTTCCCATTTCTTCCAGTGCCAGAAATTATTGTTTTACTTTGTTTTCTACGAAATCAATAGGGCATGTATAACTGTTCGACGACAATTCTATCTTACCGAACGCGGTCTTGAGTCTCATTACTTGTTCATGTCGAATGTCTCGTCATTGATATTTGTTTGCATATTTCTGCTAATTCCTCTCCTTGGAAAGCAGAGAAAAATAAGAAATATGGGATAAATATGTGCGCGTATATTGAATCTGTGATGATTACGAAATGAGGCTTCTTCCTACGTCCACCTATCCTTGCGCCATGACCATTTCCCTGTTACCCGCAAATGACTGGCAAAACAACTACTCCCCATTCCATTGGCTATCCCTTGAATTAGTCCTGGAGGAACGCCCATTGTGCTTGTCATAATACACGTCTTCGATGGGTCTGATGATGGTACGAGCTGAGCTGTACACGCTACATCGTAAGGTAGGTAAACACGTGCGGCAGCACAGATTATTGTCTCAGATCATCTCCCAGCCAGTCAACCAAAATACAAAACTATCAGAGGCCAGTCGCGAATGAGCAGATCTATACCAGGCTGAGTCCTCCAGGATTGATCTTTGTGGAGTCGCTATATCCTCCCTTGTAGGATATAGGGGTGTATATGCCAGCTTCGGTATCGTGCAGCATTTCAATCGGGAACGAGATCCTTCGGGAAGGACTCGATTGGCTCTTTCGTCCTGCTCTTGCGATGATCCCTGGAATAGAGGAGCCGAGCAGTGTACCGGAGTGACTTGGTGGGAGGATAATGAAGCCTTAACCTTTTGAATCATTTTATTTCAGTCTCAATCTCGCCTTTCATCAAATTACGTTTGACGTACTACGATCCCCTTGAGTACGAGGTGTGTACAAACCGGGCACGTAGAATTTCGCGGGCTTGGCAAAACTCACTGTAAGGTTACAAATTTACCTGTTAAACCTGTTCGACAGTGGTATTTACAACTATGTCTAATGTTTTTGTTTGTGGAATGGGTCCCGCTGTCAGAGGGACCGGAAAATATCAACACGCAAGTGTAATGACCGGACCATTTATCAGGTTTCGACCCACGCTGGAACGATGCATTAATAGGCGGTGAGATCGACTCAAAATTAGCCGAAATTACCCCTCACAACATAGGACAAGCTCTCCGCTTTGTCGTCATTTTCTGAAGTGTGCCATAGC
Source organism: Armillaria mellea (assembly GCA_030407055.1). NCBI lineage: Eukaryota > Fungi > Basidiomycota > Agaricomycetes > Agaricales > Physalacriaceae > Armillaria > Armillaria mellea. The sequence goes on from JAUDZF010000018.1 coordinate 34,878, forward strand.
CAATGAATCCGTGAAAGATGGCAGTGTAGTAAACATGTACCCATGTTTTAACTCTCAAGGACTTGATGTGTGGTAAACAGGCTAATTGCTTCGCGACCAGATTAACTTCAGACTGACAGAAGTATGGATGTTGAAGTTCTGAAAATCTCGAGCCGCATTATGAGAGGGTGCAAAACAGGGAGGCCATCGCTCCGCCGCTGTACATGTATGACTGACCTTATGTTTTCGATTCCATACTATTTACCCGGGTCAAGCGCAAAGTTCATGAGAAATCATATATAACACAGCCGAGAATACAATCACGAAGTATGGGAATAGCGGGGTATAGGATGTACAACCAGAAGATCTCATAGTTATGGCATGAGCATTGGTATTTAACACTTGGTAAATGGAAGAGAAAGGGAATGTACAGGGATCAGGGTTCACCGGTGTTAGGAACAGAAGATACGTTCTCCAGCAACCCGACTTCGGCAACTGAGTCTGGGACAAAGATGGCCTGTCTCCGATTTTGCTTGACTTTTCCGGAGACTACGCCATATTAGACAAAGGCGAGAGAGGGAACAACAGGAAGAGGCATACCTCAACTGCTCTCCTTGCCATCAGATTCAACACTGCTTGCTGTTCTACGCTTCTTCGCAGCACGCTCGGCTACAGAAGCACTGCTTAAGCCATTGACAAAAGGCGAGAGAAAGATGAACTTACCAATGCTGCTTTCATCATTTCTGACACTCTTTGTCGCATGACTTTTCTTCTCATGAAACACAGCGATCTCTGCTCTGAGGATCTCAATATCCTTCTTCACGCTCTCATGCCAGCGAATATCATGAGATATCCGCTTGCACCGATCAGCGCTGGGCTCGAGAAAATTCATCGGAGTAGGAAGCTCAGAGAGATGAAAAGCAGTGTTTGTATCAGCTTGGCACTCTTTCTGAGCGTGCGTTCGTCATGTGACCGTATCTCCTCGGGCCGACGCCGTCCGATTTCACAAATACTTTCGTTGGGCGGGGAAAAACATCAAACATGTTGATGTTTGCACACAACGCAAACCTCGCACGTTCCCATAGTTAACGGACAATACAGCAGTTAATCCGAAATCCGATACCATGCTAGGGTATAGCGCCGTAAAAATACAACGCTATGAGGCACTTGATCAAATGTGGATACACACAAATACCTGTGACGGTAAGGAGGGTTAGAGTTGTTGCACACCGCGAGAGTGCCAGGATGCGAGGACAGGGTCAGAAGTGTACAACTGTGCTCCAATTAAGCATTTCAGTTGTCTATGTAGCAACACATTATATCGACACGTTCCCGTAAGGAGACTAAGAGAGTATGAAAAAATTAGATGAGTGTGTCTATGTACTTTCAGAGCCTAGAACGGTGCACTTTGGCAGAATGGCCATGGAGCCAATCGTCGGCGACGCTCCCAAACTAGGTCGAACTACATGCCTCCCGCTAAGCACAGTTCTCAGTTCCCATATATCGGAATAACTATGTTGGAATCATTAGCAGTGGGAATGAGTTTCTTAGATGTACGTTAATATCCTCACCTTATCAATTCCCACATTGTTTGCCATCATTCCCTCGGCATCGTGGCCAACGCCGGACACCCAATCGACGGTGGTGCAATTAGGTATACCACCTATGTCCTCCAGCATCGACACAAAATACTGTCCCCTCTCTAGATGCGTATTTCCCTGGGTCTGCGATATGTGAGAAATAGAGAACATAAAAGAATACTGGATGCCTCACTTTTGCTTGACATCGAGGATCGCCGTCGCCGTGGTCTTCCTGCAAACGCATATTTAATAGATAACCTGCTGTGACTTATTAGATTACCCACGAGCCCCCAGGCGTAACTAATGGTGCGCCCGTTGTATCTCTCAATGATACCTTCCCGTTCAAGAACATGAGCATTTGCAGCTGCGTAAGCGGGGAAATTCGACGCCAGCCCATACTTGAAATCATCAACGCCATCGCAGTCGTCATCGGGAAACGGACGGTCCTTGGTCAGCCAGCACAAGGACCCAGGGTTGGCTTTAGGGTTTTGAGATTAGCTTCCTTCTCGCTCTTTGGAAGGCCTTACCGATCCAAAAATGCAGCCGAGTATCATCTTCAGTTGACAGCCTGAGAGCCCCGTAGCGCTGGGCCATTTGACCGCCAGCAGAGTGGCCTGCGACGACGACGACCTGAAAATGATCATCAGGAACAGGAACAGGGTGAGGTGAAAATAGAGACGTACTTGCAAATTCGGGTAAACGGTTGTATTCATATAATACGTCACAAGCGCATCGAGGACATCGTACGTGCTAAAGTTTGATGGACAATCGGCGACATTAGAATGCCCGCTAATCCAAGTCGTGTTATCCCATATGAGCTGATCATCCTGTGCGGCGCCCGCATCCAAGTCAGCCTCGGTGAAGAAGCAAGGGGCCATGATGGATATGTGAGCGCGTTCGATAGTGGGATCATCATAGGTGGCATTGTAAAGCGCGTTGTTCATGGCAGTCCAGTCTAGTTGGGAACAGTAAGGGTTTCGCGCGGTAGCAGCGTGATATTGCACGCTACTCACCGGACCAACAAGTTCTGTCCTTTTCACAATATCAGGGACTGGCGGTCAGAGAATAAAGAAATCGTTAGCGCACCTTGCCATTCAAAACAATAACTGCTCTTGTAACTTCTGTCTTATTCAGGCCGGTCGTCTCGTATAGAGGCTAACATTTGTTGGCAAACAATCAAAGAAGAACAGTAAGAAAAAAACATACCAAATATCCTCCGGCGTCCTCATCCACGACCCAGTCAGGATAGGCTGTAGCGTCAATAACGTCCGGGAACCATTGCCAACCGTCATCAGCTGTCCCATTGACAATCGGCTCAGGGTTGTGTTGCTGAGCGATGGCAATACAGAGCAACGACACGATTACGAGGAGGTACGGGCAAAACATGATGGGGAGACAATGCGCTAATTTTTTCACCCTCCATTTTATAATATTGGTGTAGAACAAAAGAAAAATCAAAGTTTCTGGATATTTGAAACATCATTTTTCAGTTCAGTTCGCTGCGGCTGGGGTCCGAAATTTCTGACCGGCGGAGAAAATACCTGCGCTTGGGACGTAGTTGAGTCATGATGACACAGTTAGAAGGTCCTGCCGCGCTCTCTCACCGTATGTCACTGGTCCTATCATAGTATACCAAGGCCTTGTATCGTCTCCGTTTTGACTATTCAGATGGTAACGCCGCTCTCTCCTCTCAGCCTGGAGTCCCCCTTCCTCCGCAACACTTAAAGTCCACAGCACCTAAGGCCGCCGAGGTTTTGCCTTCGCTGTTGAACCAAGAAAACAAGCGATGTGAATGATACGTTGTTAACTACATTTCATCACCACAACCGGTCGCGGCACTGCATGCTAAGATCATCCCAGCTATGACCTCGGTCACGCGCCTCATACGATAAGTAGAACGCGTGAAAAAGCGACATTTGACCGTGGATCAGGCGAAGAAGTTCGAGTCGAAGGATGCACTCGACCACTTTATGGAGATGCACGTACAAAAGCATACACTGTGAGCAACCATAGAAAAGATGATGGTACACAGATGCCTTCGATGACGGTGCGAGGCGGCCGTAGTCTAACCGGGGTTAGGCTACATGAGGGAGAACGCAGACGCCACGTTGTTCGAGAAATGGCGGGAAATGCGTAGGAGTATGGATGACACGGTAGCCCAGCGAGCTGACGGATAACAAGACGACGAAGATGAAGTAACAGTGTGTTATGTAGTAAGAGATGCATTTTCATTGCCGATTTCATTATGTGCGCTGGATGTTAGACGGCTAGAGATGGCCACCGGCTAAAGTTAAGGACTGATTGACTCGATTGTGGGACAGTATGAGAGACTTCGTCGGCACACCAGACTTTCGTGACGACACATGTTCCAAATATGGGCGGGAACAAGAACAAAGCACAAAAGGTGTTTCGACTGTCTTCATTATTGACCCCGACCTGCTGTAGCGAGCCGAGATTGTGCCTCGTCGCCGCCCTTACAGTCACCAGTCGCAATATCCTTCACCATAGCATCTTTCTGCGCTGTGGCAGCTCCTCTATCAACGAAAGACTGCACAACGCGAATGCTTATGTCTATTAAGAGGGGTGGAGGCGATTTCAGGAGGAATGACATCGTAGATCTTCTCTTTAGTAAGTCTCCCTCTCCTCCTAAGAAAGGGTAGAAGGACGACAAGAAGACAGGAGAGTCAAAATACAAGCCTCCGTCAGAATGGAGTAATGGAAGATAAGCGTAACACTATGGGAGGCGGCGGTGAAGAGCTGGTTGCTATGGAGATCTGATAGTTTTGCGTCAAGCGAAGAGGGCATGTCCGTGCCAAGGTTTTGGCAAAGTCAGACTAGCTGCAGTCTTGCACCGCCGATGACTTCAACAAAGAGGTTCTTGCAGAACATCCCGTACTTATCGACGCAGTAGTGAAAGGTGGAAAAGACCGAGCCACCACTTCCACCGAGCCGGTTAACGGCGAGTTCCTTCGCCTCTCCAGAATTCCAATGAAAAGGGCGGATACCTCGACCGTGAGATGTGTGGTGGCATGAGTTGAAGTCCATTGCCGTGGAGTGGCCAGGAAATGATTGATGAAGATTACGGGGTTATAGGGCCGACCAGGAGCGAACGGCGAACTGGCGCTGTATGGACTGAAGGGTTGATTCATCACATTCAGCTCCTTTCAACGATTCTGGAGATAGTTTCTCCTGTATCAGCAGCGGATATTGCCCTCCTCCAAACCCTTGAGTCGTGCTTTCAAAGGGTAGGCCAAAAATCACCCATCGTTGCGCCATCCAACGAAAGCCTGATCGCCAAAGACGGACAAAACATTTTGTTGGATCTTCGAACATTGACTTTGAAAGTACCGTTCCGGTCTTTTCCATCTAAAGAACATCAGAGCTGGTGAGTCTAAGTGCGGCATCTGACGAAGACTGAAGGATACACCTGATCTCTGGCCGTCTCTGCTTCCCTGCCTGAATAACCCATGCTCCTTTCACGTAACTAAAAACCGATGGGCGGCTCCTCAGCAAATGGGCGAGAATCAAGAACGCTCAACAAGCGCACGCCAAGATAGAACGATCTGCCCGAGGAAATGATGAGCCCTAGGCCGTACAGTGAAGCAGGTATGATTCTCACCGTGTTCTTCTTCTATTCTTTCAACCGGCGTTGTATTGATCGCGAAGAAGAAAAAAGGCGAAGTGCTTCATTCAACTGTCAATGAAATTTCTTCAATTTCAGCTATGGCCTGGTCCAAGCGGGCGGGACAAAGTAGAAGGTTCGAGGCGAGCGAGTTCAGCGTAACTCGTGGGCATGATGATTGGTGATACGAAGGAACGAAGGGAAAAAGCAGAATTTCAATAGAGGGAGCGATAGTCCTGAGGAAATGAGTGTCCGGTTTCAACCGGTGGTTTGATTGCCGGATTCCGATCTAGAATCAGGTGACCTCGGAATCCCTTCCTTAAAAGTAGTATTTCCCCTCCGCCCGGGTTCCAGATTGGGACCTTGCGGCCAGCATACAAAACTACCACAGCACGCCGCACACACACTTTCTGGCTTTGCACTGCAGTTTATTCGATGCACTTTGTTTTTCCTTTTGAATAGCTCTAGTGGCCACATTTTACTAGTTTTAAGGGCCGCTAGGACATGGCCTGTGGTCTACCGACTCTGTTGACAACAAGAAATCTTCACCAGACATCCGAGGAATGATAAATGTAGTTTATCGCTCTCTAGCCGGTTTTTCTTCGCCCAATCTGACAAGTTTCGACAGAAATACGTCCTCAGGAATCGTGACGTTGTTCAGATATCCGTGTTGGCGTGCTACTCTATACGTTGAACCGACTGCTTCCCTGAGACTTACCTATCTTATCGGTCAGTTTATCCATTCGCATATAGCACCTGTAGCGTGTACTAAGTCTAATGACGAACTTAAAAAGATATGAACTATACAAAGATACGGATTGGAACTTCCGGCCTCCGCAGAGGTCTGACTACGATAAATCTGCCGTCGACGTTGTCCAAGAGATCTCTTTCATATTAAAAGGCTTGTCGGTCTATCCCGTCCTCATCTTCCTGCGCTATGTTTCCGTAATCTTTGTATCCCACTATCGGTACGGCCGCCTGCCAGTCACACGATGAAGAATATTTCGCAGTCATGAGCTTGGCGCTGCGAATACTCAGGAGGATCGATGTGGTGGCTATGCAGAGCATATGCCCAGCGAACGATCTTACTTATCCTCGGAGCACGCGCGCACATGCGATTTGAGACAACGGCGGCAACACTTCCTGCCGCCCGCATTTGACTAGTGTGAATACAGTCAATCCTGAACTTTTGTCATTCCCTCGCTCATAGCCCTCCTTGATTTAGAACAGCCTTCCATTCACCGTTCACCGCCATGGTCTTGGCTGGGCTACATAAGAGTCCATCTCCAAGCTTTGGTTACCCATCACCTTTATCTTCTACTTTCTGCCTTTTGATCTTCTTCGCCTTCTTGAAAACTGATCATTTTCATCTCTACTTCTTCAACTTTGTTTCCAATGTCTTCTTCGATGTCCTTCTTCCTCTTCGCTCTCTGTTTCACTGCGGCTACCGCGTCACCCTTGGCTGCCCGGGGCTACCCACCGACGGTTACCCCTTCAATCCCAATTCCCCCGAGCCATCCCCCCTCAATCCCGGTCCCTCCAAGCCATACTCCCACAGTCCCGGTTCCCCCGGTTACCACAAGCTGTCCCCCCACAGTTACAGTCCCGCCGGTTCCCGCGTGTACTAAAGACTGTACCACCCCAGTTCTGGTTCCTCCGTGTACCAAAAACTGTCCCTCACCAGCTCCAGTTCCCCCGTGTACCAAAGACTGTCCCTCACCAGTCCCAGTTCCTCCATGCACGAAAGACTGTCCCCCGACTTCCCCCCCAGTAAATCCCCCATGCACTAAAGACTGTCCCCCGGTTGTCCCTCCAGGCCCTGGCTGTCACCCCAACTTTGCGGGTGCCGCTCTCACCTTGTCCACCGCGGGTGGTGCAATCTCCTGGTCAGCCAATCCCATCGTCGGTAATCCCCTCAGCGCTAGTTCTTCGCCCTCGAAGTTCTTCTTTCAGCAGAACGGGTTCCCTGTGGTCAGCTACACTGTCAAGTAAGCGTCTTTTACCCTTATTCCGAATACTACTGACAAGAATTTCACAGGACTGTGCAGGACGTCAACTTCGCCCTCGAAGCCAAAGGCGCAGCACCCGTGATTGGCAATACTGACCCATCAGGTAGCAATCAGTACGTGTTTGTCTCCTCTTTTACATATTTCCATGACTTATCCCATATGCAGGTACCAGAAGTGGTTCGTTGACTGTTCGTCGTGTTCTTCGGCGGACATCTCCCAGACAAAGGGTAAGGTCGCTTCGGGATGCAGGATGTCTTCTGGCTCGGACACCAACAAGCAATGCGTCACGGCCAAAGGTCCCGGTCCTATGACGCTGGCTGCTTGCGACGGCTCAGGAGCCCAGCTTTTTGATTTCACAGCTGTTTGATCTGGTCGGGGTGAAGAGTGACCGAAGGGAAGAGTAGATCATAAGTTTTGTTCTTCATATTTTTTTCCGTGGTTCTTTTATTTTATCTATCTAGTTTCTACACGCATTCGTTTTTCTTGGACATTGGACTTATAGTAGTAGCAGTATGCATGCATAGTCAGAGAGGTCGGAATTATATTTGATTGTTAACATTCATATATGACGAGTTAAGTCCGAAAACAAAAGTCATTGTCCCCTTTGGTCCGACATCTCAGCTTAGTCTTCAAAAAATAACCTCCTTTCTCGAGGCATAATACAACGTAAGCATATCGATTATCTTTGGAATCGGCGCGGACGAAAGGGACTATAAGCCAGCCGCTTTCAATAATGCAGCAAAGTTGGGTGTGCCGAGACCGGTAACCTAGAGGAAAGCAAAATTAGTGGAATAGAAAACATACGTTTAAGAATGAACACGACGTACAGGATTCCCTTAAAAAGGTTGAGATCTCACGTCAGTCTTGTTTCGTGCAACAAAAAGCCATCCACTTACAGCCAGCTCGCGCGGGGAAACCATTAGTGCCACCTTGATTATAGCTATCAGCATCCTATAACAAAAATAGGAGAAAGAAGACTCACATCCCGGGTTACTACCTGCAGTGATCTTGAAGAACGCATTTGGGTGCGCATACAAACTAATTCATTTCAGTTCCAGCTCTCGTCACATCGCGTTCCACTCACAAGGGGTTCAAAAAGCCAAGTACCGGTTTCCCCGCTGCGATTAGGCGGTCGTTGATAAGGGAAATAACACTCGCGAATATAGGGCTTGAGCATGACGTTCCCTCAACCAATTCTCCTTCTCCGTTAACCGCGATCAGAATGTCACTGCCTTGCGCTGCGACGTCAGGGAATCCCCGGCCAATGATGTTGAATCTTCCGGCATTGGTGATACCCAGTGCGACGAGGTAGTTGTCCACATCTGAGGCTTGATAGGACGGACGAGCAAAAAGGTTGGAGAAACCTCCACTGCTGAGGCCTGCTGCAGTCTCCGGTACGCCCTGTGTTGCGCCTACAGCTGTGATATCTACGGAAGTGTGAGTTTCAACTAAGGTGGTTTATCCTGAACAACGTGATACTTACACGGGCAACCTGCCGGGAATGTGAGAATGAAGGTAGTGCAAGTTTGGCCTGCGGATACTCAGCCCTCACGGAAATGAAAAGCAATTCTAAACGAACCTTGCCCACTGCCCCCTACTCCGCCGTCGCCTAGATTCATGTTCACCTATTCAGAGGTATAATCAAGAGAAATAATTTAAATCATACCTGATGCAAAGAGAATCGATACACCTCGGGAGCTAAGAGCTGCACATGCGTTGCAAAAGCGTCTATGCACCATAAGTCTTTTCTCGTTTGAACAACACTGAAAATAGCTCACGCTGCGATGCTGGCTGGGAGGACCCTTTCGTCGAAGCCGTAGCTGGTCGTCACGACCTATATGCATACTACTGAGTTGTGTGATTCGGAACAGATGGCAACATACTTGAGGTGGATTAGCTTCGGCATTTAGGGTGTTTATGAGATCAAGGAAGCCGTCGATTGATGGGTCGCCAACAGAGATGAAAACCGTAGGAACGCCGGTGGCAATACCAACAGTATATTGAATGTCAAGATTCTGTTCAGTATCAGTACGGCCATAAATGAAATAAAATTAGCTGAGTTCTTACGGCCTCCAACCCGGCATCAACTCCCTGAGGGTTCTGTCCACCGTCGAGACTCTGCGTAGTGAACGTTGTTGTCGAGGGCATGTCAGGTCTCAATGCCTGCAAAAACAATTGAAGATCTGCCTCCTGCAAATCTCATCAGCTTTGGGAGTCGGGACGAACAAGGACGCGGATATTATACCTCAGCAAATTGATTTAAGAAACCAGGAACGGCCAATCTATTGCTCGATTGAGTGGCGGGAGTCTTAGGAATACCATAGAGATCTTGCAGACAGGCAGGCGTAATGTATCCGCTACACGACGAAGGTGCAGCTCGCTCGGTCAAGTTAGATATCAAAGGAATAGATACTACGGGTTTCGGGCCAGACGCGAGTCGTGCGAAAGATGTCGTAGGATGCACAACCTCGATAAAGTCGGTTAGGTCTGACGGTATCGAAGCAGCCAAAGTACGGATAAGGAGTTCGCCTGTGTCGATGTGCACAAAATTTTCGTATTGGGCGCTGAGGAGTGTGTTGGCTTTGTCTACAGGAGCGGTGAAGTAGAGCCAGTCGTCGAAAGCACCACCAAGCTTGACATCAGCAATCCCGTTCTCGGCAAGCCATGCGGTGACGGCAGTCGCTGCTTCTGGAGTTGGTGCGCTGAGTCCTTTGACCTAGGGAACGATGAACAAAGAGGTACATAAATGAGGAAGAAACTAGCGAACCTCCTCGAAGCTAAGATGCTGCCCGTATAGCTCGCTGTCTGGTTCGCTGACAGCGTACAAGGCTTTCACGAGGCCAGCGGTATCCTTCGGCGTGAGACCAACACGGAAGTTTAGATTGGCCTTGGGGTCTGCTGCGCCCGCCCCGACGAAGTCGTTGGGGGAAGCATCACGCCGCTCATGCACGGACAGGATATGGTGAACGGGACTGCCAGTTACCACGGAGGAGATTGCGAGCAGAGCAACGCTCAGAGGGATGACGAGTCCGAACATGATTCAGGACAGTACCGAGCAATGAGCACAAATACCTTGAGTAAACCCATAACACTTTATATACCTGCCAGGAGCATAGTCTAAAGAGGTCCGTGCAGCCTTGATACTTGGGCAGAAGATCGACCAGCAATAGCTAGAAATAGCTTGGATCCCCTGATCAAGATCCTCATCCGGTCGTTTCTGAGGAGAAAAATGCGGTCTTAATGAAAACAAGAGTTTCCGGTACTACTATGTCCTGACTTGTCACATCGATGATGAATACGGGAAGGAACAAGGATATGAGAAAGCGCTTCTTGCGGTTGTCTCGCGATATTACGGCTGAGATGCCGGACAATTGTGCCATTAGACCACAGAAGCCCTAGGAATAGCCCTTGATTCAAAAAAAAAAATGAATCGCTGATCATCGCAATGCGAGCCGCATTGAAAATCCTAGAATGATGATCTGCGATCTGCGAAAATGTCCATGTAGATCATATGGTCCAGTAAGAAAGGCGCAACATTTACATGCTTAAAGATTTTAGTTCTCGCAATGTAGGAGTCCGGTGGCCAGGGTCGCAGTTCAGAATAAGTCGCGAAGATCTTGTCCATTTGTTCGTCGTAAGATAGACAGATAGATAAGGGTCCCAAAAAGGAACCCCAGGGTCGCCGGCGTAAAACGTGTCAACATTGTGGCTATGCATCAGGTTTATTTTGCAATCCGACCACCTTCCTATTTCTTCCCCGACCTTTTTTCCCAGTCATAGATGGTTAGATTGCGATTCAGCGCCGCCTGTGCAGCAAACAAAGTGATCCCTCATATTGCCAGAAAATTACTAGCAGGCTTCTAGTACTTATACGACGGCGGCAAGTCCTCCGAAATGAAAAAGAAGATACGTAAAAGGTAAAAGAAATCCAACTTGTACGAGAATCTTCTGATAGTGGCTGACCTGGTGACTTCCAGATAGCGAATTAGCCATGTGAAGCTCGCAACTCAATATCAGAACCCTGGTGCCTTTGGACTGAAACTTGGATTGTCCAAGCTTTTGTGCAGCAATTCTCAGCGCGGCGGATTTTTATTCACACTCAACAGCCTACCAGCATACGCCTCCATGAAAGATATCGACTGCCCATGGAGCCGTTTGGATCGATGATCACCTTCACAAGTTTGTTCCGCTTTATCTATGTACGTCCTTAATTTCCCTAGCACCATTTGAAGGCCACTTAGCCGACAAGCCTACAGGAAGGTACGGATTCCCTTCATGGAGATTTGAAAATTGCCATTAATACGAACGTTGTGCAGATCCTGCGTCTCTCCAGTTTCCGGCTTAGTTATGCCAAGTTCCTGGGTCTGTGTAGTATACTCACACAGTTCGGTGCGAAATCGCTATTCTCGACCGCGATACACAATGTAAATTTATCCTTCTCCGGCTAACTTGAATACTTGATAGTACTTGAGGGCTACTACAAGTAACTTTCAAATTTATAACAGCCAAATAGCTTTCAGTCTTTTACGATACCTATACTGCTGAGATCTCTCCCTCCTGTACTCCGGGAAATGGTGCGGAGACTCCCTCAACTTCCGTTTGCGTTGAGTCGTGAAGTAGGCTGTGGCGCTCGGTGTCCATGGCCTTAGTTTGTTATTGACTTTCGTGCAGGTGGCTCCCAATAAACATGTGAATCGGGCCATTTCCATGCACATATTTTCAACCGGATATTCAAGCAAGTACAGAAACAAATAGACGTCTGTCTGCCTCTATGCTCGAGTTTAAGTGTTTATAATGACCCATGCTTGTTAGCTTCCTTGCGATCTTGAATTAGTTTTATAATTCGTATATCTAGATCTAGTCTTCGATTGTACCTAGGAACAATCCGCGGAAGTATATTCTCCATGTTCCCAAAAAGATATTCACCGCTTCGTGATTTCAAATTCGAGATCTAAACCATCGCTCTGAGTAGGTGAAACCATTTCTTGATTCGATTTTTGTCCTTGATATATATATTGTACCATATTCTTCGGCATGCTACGGGTGTAGTGAGGAGGGGGAGATGGTCAGGAGGAGAGACGATTACCTATCCCGCATCCAATGGACCAAAATCGTCGCATTCCGGAAATGAAGAAGACGCTGGTCCTCCTCCGAATTACTCCGGATCTGCGTAGTCGTCAGCCAAGAGATTACCTGTGCCCTTTGAATCAGCCGCTGTACTGCTCAGTATTTATGTGAGTAAATATTCTAGTTTTCCAGTCTAATCCTACAGCTTTGAAGTTCTGTGGGCGCACCGAAGAGATCTAAGGTGGATATGAAAGCGGTACAGTATGCTACGGATTTCCGACAGTGATCCGCTTCGGGTGGAGAATCAGAAGAAATTCTACTCATCGGGCTGCAGTATAGGGATTCGGTTAGTAATCTTGTATGCTGATCGGTTCCTGGTCGGGCTTGAACGAGGTGCCGGACTCCTAGAAATGTACCATCTCGGCATGCATCTGACCATATACCACCTAACCATGTGGATCTCACTGGTCTCGTTCTTTCCATGACTGACAATTGTTGTGATATGGGGGATCAGTTCATCTTCCATACATACACGCGCTGTGTCGAGCCAGTAGTATTGCACTTGGCTGAGCTCTGGAAATGCATAAGGATGTACACTACAGTACCTACTTATATACTAAAAGACTATCTACTAGAATCTTCTATACTTTTCCTATATCTTCTTCCTTAATCAGCATCTTCGGCATGATGCCGGATTGCCATATTCCAACAACAATTCATGACATTTCTTTGAGTTTTCGACATCTCCAATGTATGTCTCACCTAAGAATTCTCAAGTTGAGCTTGAGCTTGAGCTTGAGATGGCAACATGGAAAATATATTTACTACATATTGTACTTACATAAACAAGTATTCAGGCACTGATCTCAAGTCGAGCTCAAACCTCACACATGTATCTCAGATCTCAGAGTCTGAGCTCACAACTCAAAACCATTAGCTTACACCTACTGTGCACCATACCATGATGCCCTTAGCCCATTGCAACTCCTGGACAATTGGAAAAGGCTTCTAAAGGATTTTAAAATGTTACTTGGATAATAGATAATAGGAAAGAGATGGACTCAGCACTTGGTGAGGGATGCAAATGGTGTCGCTCGCTATGTGGACTTGGGGGCTTTTTCGTCAGCATCTTCCTCTCATAATGGACAACTTGGTTGATCCTGGCACTGGTCATTGTCGCCTAGATGGAGCATAATGACATGGGACTGTTGGCAATTGGCCTCATCCACGGCGACAGTGGAGAAGGCTTGATGACCATGGGTTGAAGGGGACTTCTAACTCCGCTTCAACTCAGCATCAAGCAGCTATAGATGCATCATGCACATGCTCATCAACATAGTGTCATACCACTTTGGAGTCTTGACTTGTTAAAGACTCCCTACTTGTTCCCCACACCATTCCCTTCAGAATTTATTGGTGTCACCACAATCCTCTCCTTGCACCTCTTTCTTGCTTGGTTGTTTCCATGACTACCACTCTAGGCTGATATTCCTGTGCTCATTGATATGCCAACATGCTGATGAAAAAAGCCCCTGAATGTGCATAGCAAGTGACACCATTTGCATCCCTCACCAAGTGCTGAGTCCATCTCTTTCCTATTATCTATTATCCAAGTAACATTTTAAAATCCTTTAGAAGCCTTTTCCAATTGTCCAGGAGTTGCAATGGGCTAAGGGCATCATGGTATGGTGCACAGTAGGTGTAAGCTAATGGTTTTGAGTTGTGAGCTCAGACTCTGAGATCTGAGATACATGTGTGAGGTTTGAGCTCGACTTGAGATCAGTGCCTGAATACTTGTTTATGTAAGTACAATATGTAGTAAATATATTTTCCATGTTGCCATCTCAAGCTCAAGCTCAAGCTCAACTTGAGAATTCTTAGGTGAGACGTACATTGGAGATGTCGAAAACTCAAAGAAATGTTATGAATTTACTGTCCATGATGATGTCTTGGCAAGTGTTCTGGTTTGTTGAAGCGATGATTGTGATATCATATGCTCCCTGAACAACTTTATGAGCCACAATCAACAAGATGCAGGAAAGAACCAATCATTTACTTAATGAACTCAGTAAGTACCTACTACTGACTGTAGGGTAGAACCCAAGGTCCCCAACAAAAATCATGAAGAAAATGGCCTGATGGAATCATAGACTGTTGTGCCATAAGTATCTTAGTAAAACAGTTATTTTCTTTTTATATGATGCACAACCAATTACTTACTTTATTCTGCATTGCCTGGACCAGGCAACCCAAATCATTTCCAAAGACTCAAATGGCATGTTCTGCTTGATACTCAGCAGCTTAAAATCAACACCAGAATGCATGAATAACCTCAACAACCTTGCATTATGCACAAGTTATATAAACTGAACAATATATCCAGATTCAAACTTTGAATATCCTTTTAATGCTTGCAACTGATGCACTTGCACTCATCACCCTGGCAAGAGCAGCTACTTCTGAGGTATGTCAAAAATTCAAAATGATGAACTCAGTGCACTTATGAAGAACAGTTGCAGGCAGCAGTACTGCAAGTCTGGGATATGGGAGTTTGAGCAATCTATGCAATATCAGCACAGAGGCATCAATGGGAGATAGAGGTATGTACAAATTGCATGTTTGTTTGGATGGGAGATATCGACTTGGACTGTTTGATAGTGTTTACGGTTATTCTGAGGCCTTTTATATTAGCCTGCATGTTTTTGGTGGCAGAAGGAGGCAGACCTCAAACTGCTGTTCCTTGCAGCCATATGCTTCACCATCAATGCAGTAGTGGTACCTTTGGACTTGGAAATACAATGTCCTATTCCTTCTAGCAATCCCTTCACTGTGCTTATGCTTGATGTTCATTTATCTCCCTGATCTGCAGTGAGAATTATTCATCAAAGACAAGGAAATTCTGAGCTTGATTTACCTTGCACCAACTCAAAGATGTGTACATCCCCTGATGCCACTGCATCAATATGTCTGAGGCTCTTGATTATTCCCATCTGGGTGTCTGCTAGATGGAGTCTAGCATCTATGGCAGAACCATTTGTCTGCCTCATTTTGCCCTTCTAGAATCATGACTGAGTGATTGGGCTGGGATTAGCTCAGGGTCTGTTTCCAACAGTTGAGACGTTCCTCAGGTCCTTATCTGTCTTTGCTGAGAAGCAGAGCATTCCAAAGTCTTTCTTCTGTAGCCCTTAGGTGTCCTTCAGAGCCTCATGAGTGCAAACTGGACAAGCTATTATGAGTACATCAGGAAAATCTGACCTTTCGACATAGCCCTAAGTAGCATCTGTATCTCTCATTGCAAATGCAAAAGGTCCCTTTTATGTAGCAATCATAGCCTCTCACTCAGGCCTCTGTAGCACATCATAGGAATAGATATTCATCATGCACATGTACAATAACCCTATGTATTCATATATATCATGCTCATCCTACTACTATATCAATATGGTAGAGCTATTTTAAAGTATTGTTCATCGCACTTCAGGTATGGTGCAATACTATATCATTCTATTGGAGTATGGATAATTGTAGGTTATTACCAATTCATCCCATTTCCTTCTCGGCCTTGCCTTCTGCTTGTGGTTCCTCATCAAGTGCTGCAGCCATTGCCTTCATTTCTTCATATGCCAGGTCCCTTGCAGAATCAGACAATTTGAGTGACACAGCTGCAGTCTGAAGGCTGCTCCCATTTGTTTCCTGAGAAAGATGTCAGATATGCAGACAATGCTTTGTGATCAGTTCACCTTGCTTTGGTATACCATGCCTTCTGCAAGACTGTTGTCAAATCTGGTGATATTTCTGTCCACTCCTTCATAGCAGAGAGATGATGTTCATGATAGTGCAGACTAGCTTCGGTTTCATTAAAGATCAGAGTCTTGTAATTCCCAGTAGACCATTCATTTAGACAGTGTTCAATCTGCAAATCAGGCTATCATTGGACAGTGCACTTGAGGTAAATGAACATCAAGGACTAACCACAGTGAAAATGAATGCCAAAGCTGGAATGGGAATAGGGTTAAAGTGCTCAGGGAAAGCGAGTTCTGGAGCATCTTTGTTGTAGAAAAAGGCACAACTGATGGCATCAAAGAGAATCAGACTATCGAAATAGCCTGTGTGCATGGTAGCATCCTGGAATGTAAAAGATGAGTATGCCATGGTGAAAACACCCCATTGGTTGGCACACCTTGTAGTAGAAGCTGAGTGCAGTCATGAGCTCAACACATTTTTGCTTGTTCTCTTGGACAGTGTTTGCAGAATCAGCATTGGCCACAAAACCATATGCAGGGCATATGAGTGGCTTGATCTGGTCCCTCACAAAGCTTCATACATGCACACCATGCTTTCCTATCTAGAAGAAGCATCAGTAGGAGCACTTGAATATAAATGTGTGAAATACCAGCTTGAGCATTTCATCACTAAGCTTGATTGGTTGCTCATCACTCTCAAATTGGATGCACCACTCCTCTTGAGCCCAACATGACTGTGTATCTTCCTCTGGACACATGTTGATGGCCCCAAGATGTCCTTCATACCCATGCATAGCCTTATGCAGTGCATCAGGAAAAATTCTGTGTCATCAGAACAGCTTGCAAGCTCATCATAATACCAAGAAACCATCACAAGATATGAAATAGTTTATAATTGATTATGCCTCAAACTTAGATCTTAGAAGCCCATTATAATGTCATTGCAATGTCTGTAACTAGTGTATGGATTCTAATGTCATTTGGTTACCCACATTCATTACAAAGATTTTAACACATCATAATTGGCTTTGACTACACATATCACTTGTTTATAATCTTGGAATGATTGTCTTCCCCCATGACTATGATAATGTTCTTATTCACTTCAGAGACCAATAAGAGCAATGGATGAGATATATTTAAGTAGAAAATTTGTACAAGATGACAACATTGAAACAAGGTCTTCTTCATTTCCAACTCCACATAGTGGCTGGTGCTTCGCCTTCTTTCGTGCCTCAGCTTTAGCTTTCATGCAAACTGCTAATGATTCCTTTTCAGCTGGCCTCGCTCAATGGCCTTTCTTATGTTTGACATCCCTAAAAACTTTCCTACATCAGTAATAAATCAAAAGAGGATGCAAATGAAAGGAAGGAGCATACTCATTCCACCAATCTAAAAGATCCTTGAGCTCATCATCTGGCATTGACTCCATGAGATTAATGATAGTGTGGTAGAAAAGTTTGTAGTCAAAATTGCTATTACTGCTCTGGATGGGTTGAGATGAGAGTGTGTAATGAACCTGAACAAATTTAAAGTCAATGCCAATAGAGACAATCATAAAGCAAATAACTCATGAGTGTTGCAAGGTAACCAATAGCAGGCACAGTCATTTTCATTACATCATGCTTCTGGCCATTGCATGCTCTGGCACTATGCAATGATCCTGAATGGTTTGCATACAATGGTCCATGCCAGATATGTAGGCCACACTGTCCTACATCAGTTAATTGAACCTTGATTTACTAGCCCACATACTGACATGAGCAGGTTGTTGCACATAAATCCAGTATGCTCTTTGTTGGTCATCTGTCCATTGGCAAAGCACAAGTTGCACAAGTTGTCTGCTTCAAAGGCCATGGTGCTATTGATAATATTTTGTCAAACTCTAGAACAAAAATGAGACAAACAATCTAATACCAGTGACCATGCTTACTTGTCCTTGTCCTAGTCCAGTTCAGATGGACACAGAAGTCGACCATACTCCTGATGATTGAAGCCACCTTCTGTAGCACAATGTAAAACTGGAAAGGCAGGGCTCCAAGTGTGCCAGTTCAAAATCTTCTCCTTGATGCTGTGTATATCTGAAGTTCGAGCTGAGTTGCAACCAGTGTCCATCTATATAAAGCTTCAGTGGTATGATCTTTCAATAATTTATAAATCAAAGACATACCTGGGCATACACAAGTTTAAGAAGATCTGGGCCACCTTCACACAGTTCATCATGGAATGTTGGCCTGAGCTTGAGAATCTCCTGAAACTTGCTGAGATGCCAGTTATGTCTATATGATATTGGATGAGATACAGAAGCAGAGTGGAAAGAGCACAAACTCTTCAGTATGCTGATCATCATCATCTTCTGGATCACAGGTGTATCCTTCTTCTAGAATAACTTTGAAGGGTGTAAACATATCTACTGTGCATCCTGAAATCTTGCTGAGAGTCATGTTATCTTTAAAGCTGGTTGTTGGCTTGGACTTAAATCTGTATGAGCCAATGTAATTAACAAAAATGGACATATACTCAGGATCATGATCAGCAGATTCTCAGGACTGTGAGCAGTGCCTAGGACTGATGGAGTGCAAACAGCTGTGACCATGAGCAGGAGAGCTTTGTCCATGTCATGGGGGAGAAGCAGAGTGTCTTTGTTCCATCCCAGGACTGGAACACATGTGATGAGTCTGAGAAGACTGGTGTCAACCATGAGTTGAGGCACTGTTGGTGGTGGTTCTATTTGTTGTGCTGTTTCTGGAAGGCATAACATTAAAGATTTAGGGCTCAGATGCACCACAGATGGGAACAATTGAAGGCAGACAAAGAGGGGAAAACAAAGAGTTGATGGTGATAACATATGTAAACATGGCAGTTATATATCAATTCTGATCAACAAGACCATGTGACTAATGTGTGTCAAATGCATCGGTCATGTTGCTATTTGAATAATTTCAATTACTCTCAGGTTTAGTGAATATTCAACTAGATATTAGTTTGAGCATCTGATGTAGACAAAGATATATGCCTGATCTACTAGAGTTCACCTCCTATGCCACTTCCATCTGAGATAAGATCATCTTTCTCATCAGATGGTAGTGATTGCGAGTTATTCTCATCCCCCCATCTCCACTGCTCCCTGTGTTTTCATCAGAACCATGAGGATTATGCATCTCTGCATCATCTCCATGATCCCATAGCTGATCATCATTTTCAATGAGAACATCAGGGTGCAGACATCTATCCTCTCAAGGGAAATTCAGCGGGCTCAGGTGCCCAATTCTGAGACCAAGATATCACATCATCATATCACAGTCTACAAATCTGGAAGAAGTGAAAATGAGTAAGATAAAAACACCATGTATAACTAAAATACAAAGATACCTCATTACATAGTAATTTATCCAGTCTCTGTCTTGAAAATCTCAAAATTTGGAGGGAGGTAGAAGGGTATTCGTTCTTCCCAAATGAAAGGCAGGCTCCAGATGGCATGCATGAAGGATGTGAGAAGGATCCATAAAACCAAATGCCCCAGATGGGTCATTTTCAGGAACATACCCCACACAATCCAGACGTAGACTTGATGGACCACCAGTCCATTCAGTGATGTGCTCGGTAATGGTGAGTGGTGAACGGACTAGTGGCTGGCAATGAACACCAACAAACTAAACCTATCACTAACTCTACACTAATCACCAATATATTGAATTTGGGCGTTTCGAGTACAATAGAAGCACTCTGCAGACTTCAATAATCAAGGAAAGTCGTTTAAAGATGTTTTATTCGTTACTAGTGAGCGATACGAAAGTACTACTCACACTAGCGGGGTGAGTAAGACACAATTGAGTAAAGGTGACTTCGTTGAGCTTCTGTGCTCACTGGAACTGGGATTGCTCCAAAACTAGTGGCTCTCTTGGCCCTGTACTGCTCCTCACAAGTGATAGACACTTGACTAGTCGTGTTCTTAGCAAACTAGTGGCGCTCTGGGCCTAAGAATAAACTATACTGCTCCCTACAAGTGATAGACACTTGACTAGTCGCACTCTTAGCAAACTAGTGACACTCTTGGCCTAGGAATAATACTTTATACTCTGAGAACTCTCTTGAACTAACTTCAAAACACTCTTGGCCTTCAACAGGACACAATAGTAGACTCAAAGGGGTTTTTATTCACTCAATACTGGGGTAACTCCACGACTAGCCGTCGTTTCGTTGAGGTTAAGCATAAAATCCTTTAATTGGGGGCACTAGGTACTGACTAGTATGTCACAATCTCGGGGTAGGCTTGCCTGCCACGCGAGGCGCCTACTCTACTACTTATATACAAACGGAAAAAGGTACGATAACCAAAAATAGCTATACTAGAGGGGTACTATTGATAAGGATTTCTTGGCTAGTCACGAGTATTGGTGCATAATCATGCAATAGTCGGTCTAGAATGCTTTGTTGCTGACTAGCAGGCCTAGGAACTCTGTTGGAGGTCCGTTTCCCATGCCCTCAACCCAGCAATGCTCCACTAGTGTCAAGGATAATTAATGCACCAGTCGGTCGTGCCTGTAGCAGTCGCCGATCATGATTGGGAGCGCAGCCTGACTATACTAGTGCCAATCATCTGAGATCTGTCATCCACTAGTCGGCTCTCTGCACAATCCCAACCATCGCTAATCAATTCTAAGTCCCGTTTAAGATCATCGCACGACTAGTGCTTCTGACTTAGGCATCCTCACCGTAGCTGGTACTCATATGATGGAGATTCTTGGTGTTTGTGTCCTCTGCCTCTGGTTTGGTATGCTAGTGGCAAGACTCAAAACTAGTGACCATACATTGTGTAGGTCCACTAGTTTTGAGTCACTAGTATCAGCTGGCAGGTAGAGTTGACCCACTAGCGGTGTCACGTCTAAGTCCTAGTGTTACTAGTAGCCATTTGCACTGACTATCAGCTCGAAGCCTCTGCTATAGTCCTCATAATCCCACTAGTATCAGGTAGATATGCAATAGTATTGATATAAAATCACAAAATCTAGGTGTGAACGCATAGACTGCGTATCATCGGGGTCAATGCCAAACCAGCACACCCATAGAAACTCCATGCACTTTGGTTTAGGAAATCAGGTACTTGAGTCAAGCACATTTGCATGGTAAATGCCCAGGATACAAGCATACCAGAATGGGTGTGAATCAGGATCCTCATCATTTGACATGACCATTATATCTTGCTTCTGTCCAATTTTTCCTACATGAATGTTATCTTGGTCATGGCAGATATTGTATGTCATGTAATTGAAGTGAGTGGTAGCATGTGAATAGATGCAGTGCTGGTCAAATGAGATCTGGTTGAGTTGTGCTGGCAAAAACTTATCTTTTTCCCCAACAGCTGAGTGTCCATGCAGCCATGACAACAGATGCTGTTTTAGCTTTGGCAGAAAGTCCTAGAAATATTGTCAGCCATGTTTTGGAGTCAAATAAAATTCTAACTTTGAATGCTGGATCGTCTTGATTCTCTGAGAGCCACTTGTGTAGATACAGAGCATGGCACTAGTCCAAAGCACTGTGGTGGTGCTTAATGAGAGCATGATCATCAGAAATATTATCTGTGAGCTCGTCATTGCCTGAGGGAGATTTTTGGGCATTGACGAGCTCTTCAAACATTTGCTTGTGCACTATTTCAATAACATCATGCTTGACAACCTGCACTACAGCCTTGTTCTTGTTAGTTCAAGCATACCAGCACTTGATGACCCTGTGCTCAAGTTCTCCCTGTACAGGAACCATAAGTTATATATTCTGATGTGCAAATAAATAAGTGCACAATCTGTGTGCTGTATGAATTGGTTGTGCCCACATTACAGATATAATATAGGTAGTGCCCAGTCACATGCAACTTGTACATTGCCAGGCTGAACTCACACAATTTCTTCCCAGTTGATGCTGAGCCTGACACTGACAAGTTCAGGTTTGTCGAGACACTGGGAGCCTTGCCTTTACCCCCAAGGGTGGTGCAAGCAGCTCTTTGAGCTTCACTTCACTTCTGCTCTGCATACTCTTTGTCTGTCTTGACCATATGGAATGCCTTACAGGTAATGTCAACGAAGTTACAAAGACCATTACTCAAACCCTTATGAACCTCTTCCATAACACACACCGAAGATTTGGTGTGTAGATGTAATTTTGCCAGCGAGTGCCAATAGGCAGTCAAATACAATAGATCCATCACCAAAGCATTATGTGGCTTGGATATGAGTCCCTCAAGGCATGAAATACAACACTACCAACAATGTCAGCCTCAGTTAAAGCCCAACACATACACATACCTGGAGAATATCTTCAAAATTGCATGCAGCCAAGCTCTTCATCTCAGAGACATTATGCGCAAACCATTGAATAGTATCCTGACCAAAGGGCACAACCTGTCAAAACCTGTGCACAGGTAAATTACCAGATCCACATAAATATAGAATCACATACTGAGAATTGAACTCTTGAATCTGAGATTGTCCCAACACATTCAGTATGCAGATGAGGTGTGTTATCAGTGCCTTCCATACACTGAGTTCAAATTCATGCATCTGGTCAACAACTAAGATATCAAAAACTTGGAATAGAAACTTAGATAGATGTTCAGAAAAGGCATTTTCTGTCGGTACTAAAGAAGTAGCCTTGAGGAGATTCTTGACCTTCTTGCTATTAATGGTGTATCCTTGTTCATAAATCAGCTTCCATGCTTCAGCAATCTTTGCCTTGAGTTCATTGTCAACTTTTCATTTGGTTTCCTCTTGGATTTGCTGGTCTTGGGTAGTACTAACTCTTTATATCTTCACTTTTGTGATGGTGCATCCAGGGCAAGGGCAGCTGCCCATGTCATGTATTGTAGCAATAAGAACTCTATCACCATTATCAGCAGCAATACATTATGACAGTGGCAAGTGTACTTCTCAGGATAGTCAGCAGAATTCATGAAGATTCATGGAAATACATGGTGAACAATACCATCAGCACACTTCATGATAATGCTGTGCTCTATGGCCTGGATGAATTCATCATTGAGAAGAAGTTTCCAGACAGAATGGAACAATTCCCATCAGCAGTGAGCCATCAGAGGGTTGCTCTTCTTGATTCCACATTCTCGTAAGAAATCTTCAAATGTATCAGGGAGCTTAAGTAAAAAAAGGTCAGCTGAATTCACCTAGAGAAGTAGCCTACTTACACTTGGAAGGAAAGTGACATGGTGTGCTGAATCTGATGAAGGCCGACAATGAAGATACTTTGAAAGATTACCAAAAAATAGATATATCAGCCACATTTTAGCTTGTCCAAATTGAGCAACATGTGTAGCATCTGACCAGAACATGAATGTGGTGATTACTCAAGGCAGATCATTATCTGCAACAGCTGAGAGTAGTTCATGTTCAGCTTTGAGAAAAGCTTCTGAGGTATACAACTCTCCATAGACCTGCTCAGATGGCAAAGTAGGGTCCAGTGGCTGCCAGTTCTCCTTAAACCCATGCCAGTGAAAGTCCTTCAATGCTGGATTGTTTTCAACCATAGACTGGAGGATGTGCAGAAGAGAACAATAGTGGATATTGGGAATGCTGAACTTTTGTCATTGGGTCTTCTCTGCTTTGAGATCTTCAATTCCATGTCATCATTCATACTGCACTGCTTGTGCCTTTGCCTTCCTGGTTGCCTTCATTTGCTTAACCATGGGTGGCACATCTACACTCACAGTTGATGAGGTCCATCCACTTCCACCCCACAGTGACTGAATGTCTGTAGTGAGTTGTTTGTCAATCACAGCAAAGTTTACATTGTTGAGGTTGGTAATTTTAAACTCCTCGTCTGTGATGATGTCCTGGAGGGATTCTCACTCCTTGTCACTCTTCTTATTGCTGCCAGTCCTAAACCAGTGGTTGAAAAGAAAAGCACTGACATTGGGGTAGGAATATATGATGTCCATGATCTTGCACTTCTTCTGTTCCTTGGCAGCAGTGACATTTGAGGCAAGATATGCCTCCTGTTGCTTCCCCATATCTGGTATTTGTGTTGGCTTTCGATGGTATATTCTAGTCAAGCCAAACAAATTTGCTAGTGTGTGAATGCATTCATGAACATGTAAGGTGACTCTTGGATGAGACAAGCTGTTGGCAGCTGCGGGAACTGTGCCTGACTCTTGAAGCAGAGCAGGGCCTACTGGAAGTGTGTCCTCCAATGCTGCAATTATTTTAGCTATTGGATGTCAAGTGTGCTTCTCAGGGAGCAGATCCAATTCTTCAAGTTCTGGTATCATTGAAAGTGTATTGTTGGTGGTAGAAGGGATGTCTACATCTTCAGAATCACCATAATACATGCCAGTCTCTGAATCCCAGTCATGGTCCAATTGTGGCAAGTGGATGAGCTGCTCCTATTATCAAAACAATGAGCATCCTATATTTACAATCTTCAGCAACACTTAACCAGAATAAAAAACCTAGATATACACCTTTGAACCACTGGCAGTTGCTGGTCTTGTACTTCCATGGCCTTTCTCCCGAGTTGTTGAACTCCCCTTTTCATAATCATGTATTAACTTTGCCTGTTTGGTGAAGGGGTCCTTCCCAGATTTGAGCTGGCCCTCCTTCTCCTCTCAAGCCCAAATCCTCAAGCCTTGCTTGTGTGCCTTTGATTCAATTGCTTGAACCTTTTTGCAGGTCTTGAGATGTCAGTTGAACTGTCCATCATTCAAATACTCCTTTCCACAGGTGCATATTCAATTATTGTAGTCAACAGGCATATTCGCAACCCTAGATGAGTCAGTGGTTAGATAGCAAGTGACCCTGGCTGGAAAAAAGGGCAGTCCCCATGACAGTAGTCAGGTATACTTGTGAGAGACTGACAGCGAGATGATAAGATATAAAATATATGGAAATTCATTGCAAGAGGCCAAAATATAGGAGGATATCTCAATGCAATCATTATTGATGGTAGTGGAGATAAAAGGTCACATGAGATTCCCATGGGATTGAAATGGCCACAATACATTATAACCAATGGTAAGCACTGGGGGATTTTCCTGATGTGCTGTCTTTGTCTGGCCTTCATAGTGACTGAGTTTATCACCTTTGATCCAGCAATCTGAGATGGTGGGAGAGGTGTAGCAGCAGATACAGAAGAATTGTCCATTGGATGTGCCACAGAGCTGGTCAGAGGGTCTGAACTGACAGGAGGTGATGGTGCTGCAGATAGTGAGGCAGAAGATGCATATGCAGGGGAGGAATAATGATCATAAGCCTGAGCCACCATCATTGATTCACCATGGTAGCAAACATTGACCTCATTACCATTAAGCACAAATGAGAGCCAAGGAATAGTTGCCATGGGTTGTGCAGTACCTTTGGTGCAAATCACCAGGGGCTTGGGAGACTGGGTACCTTTGGAATGTAACTGAGGTAAATGTGAGCATAATAGAGAAGGTACTGGAAGAAGATAACAGTCATACAGATGTTGGAAAAAAGTTAGCAGATGACTCTCCATTGTCAGAATCACTTTCATCATTGCCATTAATATTATCTTCACTTTTGCTTTCTGGAGGTGACCATCCATGAAGTTGCTGATAATCATCATAGTATTGCTGTTTGCAATGAGCCTCAGTACCTAGCCATGACATGAGTGCTGACCAAGCTACTAATGAGTGACCTACAGTTGCTAGCATCAAGAAGGACTCGCTGCTGTTCATTATTTTTTTGTGAGCGGGTTAGCTGCTTTCTCAGTTGAGCAATCTGTGCATCCTTGTGAGCTTGATCTGTATCTGAATATTAGCTGGAGATCAATCAAAATAAAAGATGTACCATTCACAGCCTGTTTCTTGGTGAGTACATGGTTTTCCTTCCTTCAAGTGTGATTGGGAAGCTGGATATTGTCACTAAGATCATCATGACTTTGATAAGACCTCTTGGATGCAGGCTGGCTATCTGTGAATGGTACACAAGATGCCTGGGACCGCTTGGACATGGTACAGAGCACACAGATAATGGTAGACAGGTGCAAAGAGTCCAACATCAAAATCTGACATAATCAACCAAAAAAACATAACTAGAATCTTTAACATGACTGGATTGGCCTCCATATTTTCTTGCTCTCCATCATCATGTCTGCAAAAATCTTTAAATGTCCTGTTTGCAAAGATCAGTTCACCTCTCACTTGAGCAGAAGATTATGTTTACACCTGTCAGCAACTGTAAGGGATGCAGATTATTTATAGACCACTTAGCTATGTCATCATTTATTTTTACTTACTTATCCCTTGTGGCAGGCTACTTATACTCTGATTTTGGACTTTCCTCTCTTAACCTTTGACTTTTACCTCTATGTTGCATCTTTGACCTACTCGTACTCTGGCTAATATATGCCAATTGTGCTCTGTGTTTGGGTTTTAGACCCTCTTGAGGTAGATCTCTTACACCTTTTTGAGCATCTCATAGTGTATTTGGCCATTGCTACTTAGCACAGCCTGCTAACCTTTTCAAATTTTTTCTGGTGCTCATCTAGCACCTATACTGTGTCATATACACTGCATCTACCCATCTGACACCTTTTCGATGTACTATGTGACTTTACCAGCACCTCAACCAGCCCCAGCTCTCACAGCTGTCTCGATGCTCTTGTTAGAGCTTTCTTTGCTCTTTTTTGACTTGACTGCACTCATTTACCCTCTGAATGCAAGCATGACACTACTGGAATCTTTGCTGGCCACTATCTCTAGGATCTATGGACCCTCGAGTCACTACTAGGCATACAACATTGTCAGTGGGGCATCATACTGCTTCTCTCGCTACCCACTCTTCTCACCACCAGATTGCGCCATCTCAAGCCCAATCTCAGAAGGTATCACCTACAGCTCAAAATAGTCCATGTTGGAGCTACCTCAATGCATCCGATGAGGAGATAATGAAGGAATTGGCTCATTGTCATCGATGTCATGAGAGGGAGGCTCCTGGTGAGTTCCCTCAACATTCTTCGACATCTGTACACTCCCGAAGTGATCTAGATGTTCATGACTTGCCTTCGCCATCTACAGCTCCTCCTGTACACACCCTAAGCCATGCTGGCTCAAGAGTGTACACTTTTCTATCTCATGTAGTGGGTTTGCCACCATCACATTCAACTTTGCCATCATCTGCCCTGTCTGTGTTACCTGAGGCTTTCACATTGCCATCACCTCCTATGGGTCATCATGCAGCTACCCAGAGCCACCCTAGTTCATAGGCATCTGTCTCTCTAGCTCACAAAGGGCTTTATTCCCCATCACCATCACTTCTCTTCTCTGCACCAGCTCACATACCATCTGCATTGTGAGCTGCTTCATCATCTTTTGAGGGTATGCCACATTCATCACTGCCTCTCCTCACTTTGCCTCCACATGTCAAGCCCACCTTGCTTGATCATAGGAAGGTTGTTTTGTCTTCACAACACTCTTGTCATGCATCTTATGTACCATCACCTAGGACACCTCGTAGCATAGTTGTAACTACTGATGTCCCTTGGGATAATTCTATGATTATTGTGAATAGAATGGATTCGTCTCTTTCTATTCAAGTTAAGTGTGACAGTGATAATAAATTGGAAAATTCTTCTCATGATTTAAGCAACTTTGATGATGATTTAAAGGCTGCTATTGCAACCTTAAGCCTTCCTCAACAGCCTGGGGAATTAGATGTTGCATTCTTTCGATATTGAGATGCCCATACATGTTTAACTTTGGGAAGTCCACCTTTTCAAGATATGGATCCATCTCCAAATACAAAGTGTGAGGATCCTTCTTTGCATTCAGCTCAATTTAAAAGAGAGAGGGCCATGGCTATGCCTCTGAAAGATACTTCAGAAGATACTTCAATGGCCAGTATGTTGGTGAAGCACCCTCAATTTGCTTTCCTTAAGCATGACAATGAACCCTCAACTTATGAACCTAAGAGGTTCTTGCCTCGAGATTCAACAAAAGTCAAAATCAAACCCAAAACATTGGCACCTATTCAACATGAAGAAGGTATGCCATTGAAGAAGTTTGAATCTCCTTTACTGCCATGAGGGGAGCCTTTACATCAACAGGCTTCCATGGCATAAGACATCAAGAATCATCACCTCAAGAATTCATTGCAAGACCAGATGAAATCTACATCATTCCCAAGTCATGCTCCTACAAATTTCAGCTCTGATAGCCACCAGTCAGCTTCATAGAAGGATACTTTGGGCAGGTCCCACCGTTCCCTTTCTTCAGCTCCATTTCAGAATGCCTGACATCACTCAGAAAATCCAATATTCAATGACAAGGAAATATTTGAGTATCATTCTGTGTCTTGGAGTGAGACTAACATCATGCTTGCAATTTTCCAACATTTTGAGCATCTCATAGCTTGAAATCTTCTTACTCCTCAACTTGGACTTGATTCCAATGTCCAAAAGACATCTTTACAAAGTGTTTTGCATCCTCACAAGTTCTGTAGGGACCCAGATATCATCGAATTCAACAGTTGGCTCTTCTCAGTCATTTGCTGGATGAAGATTGCAAATATCTGTGACCCTATCTATCACACAGACAGCTCAGGTACTCAACAAGTATCTGACATTGATGTTCAACATACAAACATGCTCACAACATTTTTAGATGGCAATGCATGCACTTGGTACAACAATTCCACTGAAGATTGCAATGGAAACATTGAAGATGACTTCCCAACCTTTATGCAAGTCATAAACAGTCTCTTTTGCTGATTCATTCATGAATCTTCACTTTATGATATTGTGCAACATTTCAAGAGTGTTACATATGCATCCACTGGTGGTGTACACCAATTATTTGCTGACCTTACACATTTTGTGAACATAATGCCTTCTCCATCTGATGTCTATTCATTTTGGCATCAGCTGCTTATATCTTTACCCATGAGAATCCATCATGAGATTACTCATGAGGATATCACAGTGGAAGCTTTGACTGTTGATCAAATCATACAGCAAGCTCTAATTATTGAGTGAGGCTCGAAAGCTGAGCAGTATTATTCTCCTCAGCACTCCTGCTTCATCCAGACCTTGGAAAATAGACATGGGACAATGGAAACTCAGTCTGAATATTCCAGTGGGACCCAGGACTCCGAGAGTGATCATGAGAGTGATTGTTCAATGGATACCTCCAGTTCTACTTACCCCAACAAATCTGACACTGGGGAGACCACTACACATCACACCCACACTCAGAACTCAGTGAATTCTGAAGTCTCCAATGAATCAACAAGCACCCCAAGTGTTTCCACATCTCAAATCACAATGTGATCAGAGACTTAATTCCATGCATCAAAGCACATTACAGACATTTCCTCAATTACCCAGCCAACTGGGAGGCCATGAGCAAGCTTAATAGAGGCCATCAGCACCCTGATCATATTGATTACAGGCCTAAAACCTCTTTGCCATGACCAGAAATGCAGATGTACTATTTGCTACTAGAGATGGCAATGCTTTTAATGCAGGCCCATCAATCACACACTCATTGATTGCTTCTACAGGTTCTCCATCAGCTAAGGCCTATTCAGTGATGACCATTTAGTAAGGCTTGACCCTAAACATTGATGGTGAAGCTGAGAAACTCAACTAACAATATCATTTTTGTCTCTTATTGTGGTTTCATTTTATCATTGAGATTGATTTCCTATGCTCAATCTCAAGGGGAAGGGTGTAAGGGATGTGGATTATTCACAGACCACTTAGCTATGTCATCATTTATTTTTGCTTACTTATCCTTTGCAGCAGGCTACTTATACTCTGATTTTGGACTTTTCTCTCTTAACCTTTGATTTTTACCTACTCGTACTCTGGCTAATATATGCTGATCATGCTCTGTATTTAGGTTTTAGACCCTCTTGAGGTAGATCTCTTACAGCAACCTCATGTGGTCATATTCTCAATGAGTGGAATGCTCCTGTTACTGACAAAAGAAAGAAGCTAGAGTCAGTTATGAAAAAGGCTAAAGAGCATACTGCATCACCATCTCCTTTAATCTCTGAGGAGCCTATATTTTCACCTAATCCACCCTTGCCTGCATCCAATTTTGTGCCATCAGGGACAGCCTCACCATCAAAGTGATGCCAAGTCACTATTGAAGATATTGAGGATGAAGATGATACCCAGCCATCTTCTCAGAGTGGCAACAGCTTTGTCTTTGTAGATTATCTGGATGCCAGTGCTGAGATTGAAGATGCAGGAGAGGGAGAAACTATGTTTGGAAGAATTAAGAGGGAGAAGCAGGAGTGAGGAGAAGAGATGTGGGCACCTTTCAAATCCTATGAGGAATGGGAACTTGCACAATGGCTGATGATGGCTGGGGTTAGCCAGGCAGATATAGACAGGTTTGCAAAGCTGAAAGTGGTATGATTTCAACATCATATATTATCAGTATTGCTTACCATATGAAAACAGATCCAAGAGAAGGTCAAACCATCTTTTAAGGACAAATGCACCTTTCTGAGCAAAATAGATGAATTGCCATCTGTATTGGGTACTGGATGGAAATGTGAGGAATTTGAACTTGTCAGAAATGTCCTTGATAAAGATGGGATTCCCATGGTGCAGACCATTGAATTATGAAAGAATGATCCAGTCACATGCATCAAGGAGCTTATGCAGGATCCCAGATTTGAAAAACATATGCATTACACACTGGAGAAGATGTATACTGATGTAGGACTGAAGCACCAAGCCTTTAATGAGATAGTGACAGGAAAATGGTGGTGGGCCATGCAGGTATGTATTCCTTGTCTGTATGAGCAAACACCAGATCCTGATAGTAGATATATTCAGAGACTGTTGCCAAAAGGGGCAACTATCACAGCAATCATTCTTTCATCCAATAAAACCCAGCTCTCCACATTTAGTGGTGATAAGCCTGCCTGGCCAGTTTACCTTACTCTTAGTAACATTGATGCATCTGTTCAAAGAAAACCATCAGAACAAGCCACTATTCTGATAGGCTACATACCTGTGTCCAAACTAGAGTGCTTCACCAAAGATTGTTGATCTGTAGAAGGATATCAGCTGTTTCATGACTGCATGTGGGCACTCCTAAAGCCTCTCATTGAGGCCAGCCAGAATGGTGTTGAGATGCTTTATAGTGATGGAAGGACATGGCTGGTGTTTCCTCTCCTTGCTGCCTATGTTGCCATTTATTCTGAGTAGTGCCTCATAGCTGGCTGTGGAGAGTGACAGTGTCCAAAATGCACTGTGACCTCCAAGGAGCTGGGCGACCCATTGCATTCAGTGCTACATGACCCAGAGAAAACCATTGATGCCCTCAAAGTGACACACATGGGAAATCACACACAGTTCAAAAACATTGGCCTACACCCCATTACACCCTTCTGGATGGACTTGCCACAATGTAACATCTTCCATTGTTTCACTCCTGACCTGCTACATCAGCTCCACAAGGGTGTCTTCAAGGATCACCTTGTCAAATGTTTGACGAAGGCTGCAAAGGCAACAAAGGCTGAAGTTGACCATCATTACATGGCTATGCTATACCATCCTGACTTGTGCCACTTCAAGAAGGGAATTTTGCTTGTCATGCAATAGACAGAAATGGAGTATAAGAATATGAAGAAGGTTTTCCTAAGCATGCTGGCAGGAACAGCCAAACCAGATATCATCATTTGTGTTCATGCTGTGCTTGATTTTATCTACTACTCCCATCCAGAACTACACATGAATGAGTTATTGAAGAAGCTTGAAGACTCCGTTGATGAGCCTCCAGGCTCTGTATGCTCAGAATTTCATGGATTTACTGTTAATTTCTACATCCAGTCCACCTGACGGACTTTCATCAAACCAGTCATTGCCAACACAGCAATACCACTTTTGTATCACAGCAATATGTCTTTGCATGTTGGTTATCCATCCCATCTTGAAATCTGACACTTCACAGCATTACAGACACGTTAACACTGATTTTGATGGGCCTCTGATCATATATGATAATGCCGCATCCACACCAAAGCACATCACTATGCATCATTGATTGCTAGACCCTATTAACGTCACTTATCACCACACTCATCCATCAAAGATATTAACCTATCACAGATACTCCAGAACTATGGTGACTCAAGCTGTTACTTCACCAAGTTGGCACATCATTAGAGATGCATTGGGCAACCTCAGTGACACTAGCACGTCTTTACAATCCACAGCACACGCAGTCAAAACAGCAAGAACCGGCCCGATAAGTCAGACTCCACTATAGAATGTTTTCTAACCAAGCACAGCAATTCAAATAACACTGTATACTTCAGCTGACAGATATAGGTCACATTTATTCAGGATTTTACTCAGCTAAGGCCTTACAGCCTTAGTAAAAAGTTGCTTGGAATTCTATTAATATATGTAGGACTTTAGTATAAAAACGTAGATTACAGTAGCGTTCAGTACTTTTCAACCTCAGTGGGTACACTCTCATTTGCCAAACTATGCTTGTATTGATTCTCATACACATCAATCCATCATACATCATATTCACTGCACGCACCAACAATAAATCGACTAGTCAGATCAGCAACTCTCTATGAATCCATCCATCATTTCTATAGGATCACCATACATTTATTCGTCATTTCACAGCAATATTCGTCCTGCATTGTATATAGTCCATTGCACGTCAACTCACAGTATTGCTTGAGTTATTCCATGGTTCTTTAACTGTGAAGAAGACATTTCCATCCCTCTTTACTCTTAACACTATTGGTACATGTCAATATCATGCCAATACATGATTGACCATACCATACCTCACCCCCCATTTACTTTATAGGCAGCACCAGTTTCAACTTCACCAGATAGGACCATTTTACCAGTTTTCACCTTCACCATCATCATCATCGCCCACTTGGGTAGTCTCAGAGCAGACTTAGGATCAGTATCAGTATAGGACCAGTTCAGCAATCATTTCAGTATAGGAAATCCCAGTGTGGATTATAGGATAAGTTTTTGACATCAGATAGGATCATTTTCAGCCCAGCACTGTTCACCCCAGTTTTCATATCAGCCCATCCAGTTTATGATCAGTTTCAGCCAGTTTCAGCACCTTGTTCATGTTTATTCAATTGACCAGCATGTTTATTCCCAGTATTGCCAGTCCCTCAATCTATTGCCATATCATTCAGGCATTTCCCTCTTGTTTCCCCACTCATATTAATGTCTTGAGCACATTTTATCGAGTCTCATTCTCTGTTTCTGTTTCAGAATACAGTTTCTTGATATTCACATCATATCAGGTACCGTTCCCTCTTGTTCTATGAGACCCTCATGACTTATAGTCATTCTTTCGATTCCTCGACTCTCACATCGTATTATCTGCTTGACTGCATAGTCCAAGCATATCTTCACACCCTTAAAGCTTTTATTTACTGCATGGAGGTGCCCTGAACCCACTCACACACATGATCATCCTAATATTGCCATGTTCACACGTTTATTCTCCATACTCCACCTGAGTTTGGTTTTGCCATTGCCACAGAAGTCTAGGCTCATCACTGTATGCACCTTTCATGCCTATAAACACATATTTGTTGATGATGGTGTTCACATCCACTTCAATATCCCTAAAGTCCATTCAATGGTTCACTATGCTGCCATGATTCGGTCTCATGGCATCACAGGAGGCTACAATACTGAGGCATCAGAGCAACTGCATATTGATTTTGCAAAACAAGCATACCAAGCATCAAATCAGAAGAGATACATCCAGCAAATGATGAAGTGGTTGACTCAATGAGAAGCAGTCCAAAGATTTACCTGATTCTTGGACTGGGCTTTAGAAGGTGCTGGCAGGGATGAAGTTGATGAGGTTGAGGACAATGTAGATGTAGCAGATGGTGATGAAGAAGTGAGAGCACAGGCTGAGATCAACACAAAGATTACCAAGGACACCAATGGGGATCAGATTGCATCCCATGTTAGCTTACAGCATTATGGTCAGCAGGATGACCATGGTTGATTTTACACAAAGAATCAACATCATGCCACCAGTCCACAGATGACACTGCCATGCTGGTCCAATGGTTCTGACTGCGACACAGCTTCTTCTATGATGACAATGTGCTGGATCTTGTTATCATCATTGTTTTAGCATGAATGCCTTCCTCTTTATAATATCACACAGCATTTCCTTCCCTCTTCTACATCAGGCAGCTATTGGAAGTGCTTTCTTCAAAGGTCCCAAAGCCTGTCAGCAAAGCTGTTGAAGGCTCAAAGGAGTGTCAACACTGGGCTTCTGCTTTTTCTGTTCCAGCTACATTGTCTGCCCGTATTCTGCCTGCAACATGCTATTTCAAGTCCAAGTTAATATTCATGGCCTGTCCTTTGTCTCATATAGCTGGCACTGATGTCATCCCTGGCTTTCTACCACAGTGCAGTTTTGTAGATGACATCATCAAGGTGACAAGTATTTATATAATTCCACTCTCATACTACATGCTGAGTTGATCCCTAAAGCCTAATGTATGATGCACTTGTATCTCTCAAAATCATCAATCAAGCTTTGAAAGGCACAAGCATATCCATAACTCATTACCAACATGTCAACAGCCCTGTGCTATGGGACACATCTTATACCAGTGGTATGTTTGGAACATATTTCTATTTCACAGAGTCTTCTCACATTTCAATGCCAGATTGTAATAGTCCAGGAGGTGAAGAAGTAGGGAGGAGACTGGCTGTTCAGCAAATAAGCCAGCAGACAGAGACATGGAAGGTGTGCTGTTTTTCTTGTCTTGGATTAACTGATTAATCAATTCTTCTTTTCAGATAACACAATGATTGTTTACAAGATGCTTTCCTTAAAATATCACTCATTTTACCTGACTATCAAAGACAAGCATATTTTCATGCCACTGCCCACCACAAACTAGTATATAAGTGTCCACTGATAGCCCTGTAGAGTGCTACAATCAACCTCAGCTCTGTTTTATCCACCTATCCCTTGTCACCCTTCTGCCATGTTGCAACCTTTGCAGTCTGAAATGTATACTTGCTGTACTGAATGCAATGGCAATTTTCCCAAGAAGGACAAGCCCAGCCCCTGTGGAAGATGCTATATGACTGAGCATGTATCAAAGCAAGATAGCATTAACTCTATACAATACTCTGATCTTATCATAAGCAGTGGTTGTTACTCTTCTCTGATCATTATTGAAACCTCTACTTGCTTTACAGTCTTGTGAACAGTGCCGTGGGTGTGGGACAGTAGAGAAGAACTTTGTGAATGGCTGTTGCTATAACTGTCAGGTATTGGAGAATGGTATGTTTGTCTATCTTTGCCAACTTTGCTTGCACTGAGCCCTCCATAGATCCTGTGGAACAACTTCATATTTCTCAGTTTCAAGCCCAGATGCAGGAGGAAAAATGGCACCAGGAAATAAATAGAGTGTCCCATCCTCCTTCTCTTCCACTAGCTCCACCCCCTCCTTATCCCTCCGGTGCTCCTGTCAATCCACCATTGCCCTCTATCTCTCTCAATTCAGAGTCTCTTAATCGATGCCATAATATTAATCTCTTTCAAATTAAAGTTGATGTTTGATCTACTACCAAAAAAGGACCAATTCATCTTTTTGGACCATCAAACTTTTTGCATTTTCCAGATAAATTTATCCCTGGTATATCAAAATGTGCTTTCTAATACATCAATTTCTAATGGTGATATGCAGACATTCTCAACAATGATATTTTACCACTCTATAATAGACTTTTTACATCTAAATTGAAAGCTGGACTTGAGACATAAGTTATATATCTATTAGTATCTAAAAATCATACTAACTCTATTCTTTCTATAGTGGAGATGTTGCATTATGCTGGAAGAACAACAGACTGTTCCAAAGTGGTACTGAATATGGAACCTTGCACAATGTCTATAACAAGCATATTATCCAGCCCAATGCAGTTGATTTCTTTAGACCAGACACTATGAAGAAGAAAGCTGCAGCTGGCATTACTATGCATTGGGAACTTCTTATCATAGTTGATAAGGTATGTCTGATGTTTATAGGCAATACCCACATCAATTTAAATCCATCAGTATGAGGAATGGACAGGTTATGTAATCCCATCCCAGCTAAGCAGTAGTAGCCACAAACGCACTCATGGACAACAGGAAGATGAGAGTGATGCTTCTTCTGCAAAACATACAATGCAACATATGTCAATTAGATCTTATGATTATTGATCTCAGTACTAATTCTCACTAGGTCCTATCACAACTTATTGTCCAGGACCTCTATGAACTCAATTCTGAGGAACTCCAGTGCAGGGGCCAGCATCTACCAAAGTGCAACTTCAGTTCAGTTGAATCCAGCTAGACAATACAGGCAAGGTCATTTAGAATCCTGATGGTAACTACACTTGGGACGCCTCTCAAGATGGGACAATCAATTATACTTATACAAGTAAAGGGTGTCTCAAGTGAGTTTATTAGGTATTTAAGTTACTTTTCAAGGCATATATTGTTTTCTGACTTTGGCTCTTCAAGCTAACTTTGGGTGATGGCATCAAATATGCTGCAAAGCAGCTGTATACTAGTGGACACTGTAAGCTGACACCACAGTATAACAACTGCCAGCTGTAATTGGAGGTTTTAATGCAGAAATTGGGCACTTATATGCTACAAGGATTTTATGCTGAAGCAGAAAAGATGGGGATCAGCTTGGAAGAAGGTTTGTGTACTTCAGTCTCTGATATAGGGCCATATTCTTACCATGACAATTAGAATTTGCATTTACAGACTGCTTTCTAGCCAAAGATATTATCAGTTCCATTAGTGGTCCAGTCTCTCCTTCACCTGCATCTGGACTCAGTCACCTTGACTACGAGCACTACAAGCAGGATGATCCCTTGTTTGAACTTATCTGGCTTATCAAACCACTACAAGTTGCTCAAGATCAGAAGTGGAGTACTCAGCTCATGTTCAACAGTCTGAATCCCAGTCACAAGCAGATGATTATGGACCTATGTTGCCTCCAATGAGACAACTGTTTTTGTGGATCTTCAATGTACATGCCCAGGCTTGGTATTTGATTATAGGTGTAATCTTGTTTTGTGAACAGCATCACTGCACCACCTTCCTAATGGATTTATACAAGAAATTCTCTTCGATGCCACAACTCATACTATTTGGGCTGATGATGAACATGATGAGCATGCTATTTGCGATCACAGTAGGAAAGGGTTGAAGATGTTTACACAGCAGCACAAATATGACACCAACAGCTTATATCAAGAATTGCAGTTGCCACCACTACTGGGATCTGCACCATCTCTGAAGACTGTTTCATCTTCATCTATACATCTGAGAAGGCTTACTGTTTCCCAAAAGACTAAGTCTCAGTGCAAGCACAAGCAAAGTTCTCACTTAGAATTCCATTTGTCTGGAGGTGCATCTAATGTCTTACCTATGCTTTTCCTAGTATTGAAATCTATGCAGATGTACCATCTGACAATGAGCTTCCAAACACATCTGAGATTTGTGCATCTGAAACTCAATGGGTTTCTATTTCCAACAATGGTGAAGACAACAATGAGACAAGGTGGCTGAACAACGATAATGATAATGGCAACAATTGAATACTATTCTGTTTTGATATCTATAATGCATTTACTTTGTACTTATCAAGCAAACTAAGGAGACCAACTGATCAATATGACAAACTGCCAGGAAGAATGATATTTATTGTTCATTCTGATTCTTTAGCAACCTCTTTTATCCTATTCATTATCTCAGACATACAGTGCTATTTTAAGATGTTGCAATCATATCAGCATTGCAAGCATATATAAGGCCTTGCTTTATCTGCCTTCATACTTCTTTATCTATCTATCCCTCAGTCTCATTTTATCTATTTCCTAACACTTTGCTCTCATAACTATGGTGAATATTACTGGCAAGAATGGCAGTGACTGCAGCATTTGTGAGTCTATCATTGTATTACATTGAATAAAAACACTTATGAATGGTATTCAGGTCCCCCTGATGATGTCCTTGAAAAAGCTTTGCAAGAGTACTCAGCTGAATGTCTTCCAATCAAGAAGATATTATCTAGGCTTGAGGTGCAACATGGTTACAGGATTGGGTGAGTTTTATTTCTACACTCTAAAAAGCATGATTTCAATTTGATGTTGGCATGTAGAAAGACCAAGCTGAATGATCTGAACAACCACTTTGGTATTATGAGCTTGCAGAAAACTGGTAAGGTGATATCACAATCGGTAGTGACATCACTTGTCATAGACAAGCTGGAATAAGACATTTACAACTGCAATGGCCCTGATAGTGTGAAGACTTTCCTTGCACAAGATGGCTTTAACATCCCAAGGTATGTTTCTAGATAGTCCAGTATGATTGTCTTCTAACTGTCTTATGCATACCAGAGACAAGATTCACCAGGGCCTTAAAGCTCACAACATACATGGTGGTGCCCAATGTGCTCCAAGCAAGTATTGGCAAAAGATTCATCATACACCCATGTATTCTATTAGAGTAGGTGCTGAATTCAACTGTGATGGTCATGAAAATTTGTCCTCACAGGCCTTGCATATGGGCCATGTTTGAATCGCTATATATGAATTCCATGATAAAGCTTCAGGTTGTGTTATCAAGTTGGTCACTGTACTGAATGCCCATGATTCAAACATGATAGACCACTTGTATCTTGATGTCGCTGAAGAGAATGGAGGTGAGTTTCATATTTATTCAAGTCAACCTGTATATTCAAATCATTGTGTTTAGTCATTTCTATGCAGATCACTGTTGACAAGGGTAGCGAGACTGGAGTCATGTTTGCATATCAGACAGCCTTGAGGTAAGTTGTATCTATTTGTCTGTCTTATTGCATATTCTGATACAAGATTCTAGGACCAATCTAGCACCAGATGTTGACATGACTGCTTGGTCACCATTTGTTGCCCTCACAAGTATTAACAACATCATTGCAGAGGCACTTTGGCACTGGATGTGGAAGACAAACACTGGTGACATCGAAAGAATAATCAAAGAGGGAAGGTCAAATGGGATATTTATTCCTGCAAGTCAACTTCATGCATACATCTTCAATCTTCAAGTTTATACAGCTGCTTATATTTACCAATCCTTCAGGGATCTCTTCCAGTGGTTGTGGTCAAAAATTGTTTAATATCACCTTGACAAATTTATGCAATATTGGAATGCCCATCAAATTTGCAAGCAAGAGAAAAAGCTATTGCCATCAGGAAGTACTCCCAATGACATTTATTTCAATCCTACTGCCTATGATCTGGAATGGGTTAGCATTCTGGTCAAAAAAAAGATGATTGATGGGTTGTGGGCAGAAATCCCTGAGTCATGAGAGGATTGTCTGTGATGGGTTGATAAAGACTTTGATAGTATGGTTTCTTGAGCATATTAATCCATTGAAAGTCCGGCCCTAGTTGCAAAGGAAGGATGGCATATTTTTTCATGTATGGTTACCTTACTTACACAGCATTACCTGCTTTGATATTTTCAATATTGATTACCAGTGACCAGCTTCTTCACCGCTTATGATGTTTGTGAACTCTAATAAATTACAACACTAACACACTAAGACTCGGGCTGTACAAGTTTATGTCTCTGAGTAGCATGTCCATACATCTGAGTAATCCATGCTTCTGACCTATAATCCTTAGCGTCAGTGATAATCTGTCTAGCTAAGGGCCCAGATTTGACTTGCTCAGGCTCTTGTACACCGGTGGTGCCATGTTGGATTTTAAATGAAGAGATGCAGATATTTTAGCAATCTGAGCATGTACTGTCAGACATAGTCTGTGCAACAGCACCACACTCTTGACACTGGGGGTATGACTAGCAGTTGTTTTAACTATAAGTGCAATAGAAAAGCAAGAATTACTCACCAAAACAAGTTCATATGAATGGGGATCACCTTCAAGAGAATTCAGAAGATTCCATTGAATACATAGTCTATAGCTCTGCTTGAAAGGGAAGTTTCCTTGGCAGAAGTTCTCAGGAATATTGGCTACATATTTTGTTGCGATGATATCATGATCCTGTACTGCTGAAGGATATCAGTGATAGGTCATGCATTGAACATCACTTCTAAGCCCACCTCATAGTTGAAGTGTGCATTGGAGACAGCAGCAGCTAACAGGAATCTCCTACTTCACAGCACCACATTGATTACATTGAAAATATATCTAGAAGAAATGTTAGCAGTCATATAGTCATAAACATCAAATGTAATAGCTTAGAATCAAGCATACAGATATGAGAGCATGCTCTTTGGGAGCATTTTGATGCAGATTTAACAGGTGGCACTATTCACACAGACCTGGGATTTCTTTCAGCAGGAAGTTTCACTGACATCCATCCTCTAAGTACATCCCAACACAAGCCATAGTAGACCTAGAACTGTTTGAAAGGGTGTGTTGCATAGTGGTAACAGCAGGAGATGATGTAGATCAACTTAGTTTAGTACACAATGCTGGGTGGCAGCACAGCAATGACAATCAATGACCAAAAATCAACTGCAGTCATCCTGCTGACCATACAGCATGGTGAATCAACATACACTATACCCAAATGACTGTCCTTCACCAGCATCAATATAGTCACTTTGGAGAACCAGTATGGGACTAAGCAGTTTGTCTGCTGCCTGGAATCTTTTCTTCATGGCCATGGCTTGCTGAGAGATGATTTCTAGGATGCCTGGCCCCTGAAATACCAGGTTTACAAGCACTTCTGGATCTGTATACCCCCAGTACTTGAAGTCTCAACAACTGTTACCCTGGATGTCATTCATGTATCACCATCTCACACAACAGGAACTAGGAGGACAAAGTATGTACCAGCTCAGTTTGATACAGTGCTAGCATGACAAGACTTGCCATTGGATAAAAAACAGGATCTGGACTTGCTGGGAGCAAACAGTGCATTCTAATTCTTCATCACTTGTCTCTATTTAAACTCTTTGCGGGCCTTCATATTGCACAAGTCTGTGCTATCTTCAATCTTCCCAAGGAACTTGGCGACTTCCCACATCTGCTAGTGTATGTAGAATGGTTTACCCCTCTGCAGCACATTGATGAACATACACACATGTTCAGGGTGGAATGGTCCATGCAGAATCATCTTCAGAATGCATCCATTATTCCAATTACTTATATCTCCTGCAGCTGTCATCTTATACCACACTCAGGATGTATCATGAATGCTACATAGACAAGTGAGAGCACTCTTGAGATGTGCAAGTCCTTTCATCTCAATACATACCTTAGACACATTGATGTTGTCTTACTATGCTTAAAATGCAAGGTTTCTGCAACATAATCACCACAATGAATGTAACCACTTTTCATTTGCAATATCTACATATCATGCATTGCTATTATGGTCAACCTCCACTACCCACTCCTGATCCTGAACATAATTGGCATGTATGGCAACATCCCACTCATAGTGGAGTACAATCTGTGTGTTGAAGAGATGCATGCACAGTGTAGTAGTCTCAATGTCAGAGAAATAACTGTGATGAGCACTTACCAGGGTATTTGTCAGTACCTTCAACACTTCAGCAAGCTAGTGAAGCATGAAACAGGTGACCATGGGTGGGGGGTAGAAAATAGCCTTGCAGGCATCATTATAGAAGCATGGTGCAAATATGATGGTGGGCAAATTGAGGTCAGACAGAGTGCACAGCATGTTTAGTAGGTTTGGAAAGGGAATATGTTCTCTGGATGAGAGCAGTATGGAATAGGTGATGTTGATGGGCTGGTGGAATGGCCCACTCTCGAATCCAGCCACCATCTGGCACAGAACAGTGCCAGGAAGCACTGGAAAATTCTGGGGTCTAAGAATAGAGTTAGCTCTTAACACTGAAGGTAATGAATTTAGTATGCATCTGGGGCCTGTTTTCTCCTCCTTGTTCATATTGGATATTGTCTTGTGTTGCTGCTGGTGGTGGAATGGAAGAAAATGATGATGGACCCTGGATCAAGATAAAGACTTGGGAAAGACAAAGAACTGGCCAAATAAGTAAGTGACATAGGATCTAGATGAAATTTCTAACTGGTGATGATGTCATAGAAAAACCTTCATCCGATGCTGCTGATGTTGTACATCCTCTTAGAAATCTAGTTTAAGATGGTGGCAGGTATGAGTGTTCATTTATACCATGAAGTATTAATATATACCTCTAACACCTGGTGACATGTGGCTATAGACATATACAGAGATCCATCCCATCAAGGTACATAGCATACTGACACTACTGACCCTACAGATATTTGGCAGGGGCCTATAGAGCTTTTCCATTTTTCCTGATGTATTGAAAAACACAATTATAAGACAAAATTATACCACTCCAGGCTAATCAGTGATGTGATCGCACCTCATTCACCCAGTATTGAAAAAACCCACAAATGTGAATACTGTCCACTTCCCTGATATGTTATTTATGTTAAGACTGAGATTATGTCAAACACAGCAAAGCAAATAAAGCATGCATGCCTTCATGATGCAGATGGTTCTTCTTTCATCCTAGACATAAGGAAGTTCACTTGTTGGACAACTTTTTAAATTCTATACTGGGAAGCCATAATGGAAGATAAGCAACTGTAAAAAATCTTTAATCAATACCAACTTTCAAACAACCAGAAAACCAATAATTTTCTTGTGAGCTAGAAATGCAAATATTGTTTGGGTGTCAAAAAATACAGATTCAGAGGGTACATTGATAGCCTGATGATGAACCTAGACTTCCATGGCAATGGCAAAACCAAACTCAGGTGGAGTATGGAGAATAAACGTGTGAACATGGCAATATTAGGATGATCATGTGTGTGAGTGGGTTCAGGGCACCTCCATGCAGTAAATAAAAGCTTTAAGGGTGTGAAGATATGCTTGGACTATGCAGTCAAGCAGATAATACGATGTGAGAGTCGAGGAATCGAAAGAATGACTATAAGTCATGAGGGTCTCATAGAACAAGAGGGAACGGTACCTGATATGATGTGAATATCAAGAAACTGTATTCTGAAACAGAAACAGAGAATGAGACTCGATAAAATGTGCTCAAGACATTAATATGAGTGGGGAAACAAGAGGGAAATGCCTGAATGATATGGCAATAGATTGAGGGACTGGCAATACTGGGAATAAACATGCTGGTCAATTGAATAAACATGAACAAGGTGCTGAAACTGGCTGAAACTGATCATAAACTGGATGGGCTGATATGAAAACTGGG
Source organism: Armillaria mellea (assembly GCA_030407055.1). Taxonomy (NCBI): domain Eukaryota; kingdom Fungi; phylum Basidiomycota; class Agaricomycetes; order Agaricales; family Physalacriaceae; genus Armillaria; species Armillaria mellea. The sequence goes on from JAUDZF010000018.1 coordinate 78,147, forward strand.
GTGAACAGTGCTGGGCTGAAAATGATCCTATCTGATGTCAAAAACTTATCCTATAATCCACACTGGGATTTCCTATACTGAAATGATTGCTGAACTGGTCCTATACTGATACTGATCCTAAGTCTGCTCTGAGACTACCCAAGTGGGCGATGATGATGATGGTGAAGGTGAAAACTGGTAAAATGGTCCTATCTGGTGAAGTTGAAACTGGTGCTGCCTATAAAGTAAATGGGGGGTGAGGTATGGTATGGTCAATCATGTATTGGCATGATATTGACATGTACCAATAGTGTTAAGAGTAAAGAGGGATGGAAATGTCTTCTTCACAGTTAAAGAACCATGGAATAACTCAAGCAATACTGTGAGTTGACGTGCAATGGACTATATACAATGCAGGACGAATATTGCTGTGAAATGACGAATAAATGTATGGTGATCCTATAGAAATGATGGATGGATTCATAGAGAGTTGCTGATCTGACTAGTCGATTTATTGTTGGTGCGTGCAGTGAATATGATGTATGATGGATTGATGTGTATGAGAATCAATACAAGCATAGTTTGGCAAATGAGAGTGTACCCACTGAGGTTGAAAAGTACTGAACGCTACTGTAATCTACGTTTTTATACTAAAGTCCTACATATATTAATAGAATTCCAAGCAACTTTTTACTAAGGCTGTAAGGCCTTAGCTGAGTAAAATCCTGAATAAATGTGACCTATATCTGTCAGCTGAAGTATACAGTGTTATTTGAATTGCTGTGCTTGGTTAGAAAACATTCTATAGTGGAGTCTGACTTATCGGGCCGGTTCTTGCTGTTTTGACTGCGTGTGCTGTGGATTGTAAAGACGTGCTAGTGTCACTGAGGTTGCCCAATGCATCTCTAATGATGTGCCAACTTGGTGAAGTAACAGCTTGAGTCACCATAGTTCTGGAGTATCTGTGATAGGTTAATATCTTTGATGGATGAGTGTGGTGATAAGTGACGTTAATAGGGTCTAGCAATCAATGATGCATAGTGATGTGCTTTGGTGTGGATGCGGCATTATCATATATGATCAGAGGCCCATCAAAATCAGTGTTAACGTGTCTGTAATGCTGTGAAGTGTCAGATTTCAAGATGGAATGGATAACCAACATGCAAAGACATATTGCTGTGATACAAAAGTGGTATTGCTGTGTTGGCAATGACTGGTTTGATGAAAGTCCGTCAGGTGGACTGGATGTAGAAATTAACAGTAAATCCATGAAATTCTGAGCATACAGGGCCTGGAGGCTCATTACCGAAGAGTCCAGTGGTATATCTCATTCCAATAATTCTTCAGGGAAGCAGTAAATCCATATGTTCTCCAAAGAAGCATAGTGCAGCATATATGAGTTTAGAAGCAATATGGTCACAAGAAAAACACACTCACTGAACAGCATATTTGAGAAAGCTTTCTGGGTCATGCTAGAGGTTGTGCAGAAGCTCCTGGCTCCACTTTGTCTTTGACAGTGTCTCCTTGACATCATGGATAGATGGCACACCTAATCCTTGATGTATAAGCCTTTGGTATATTCAATAGCATGGGTCATCATAGTGTAAAATGCCAGGTTAAATTCCCATCTCATACGATTAAGCACCATGACGATGGGTTTGTCTGAATAGATAATGGAGCATTTGTCAAGAAGATTAATCAAAACACAAAACAATAATGTGGTGCTGGAAGCTCATGAGATTGTCATGAGATGTAGATCAGCACCTAAACCAAAGAATACTATACTTAGAGAGGGACAGAGAATCAGAGATAAACAAACTATTAACCATATTGGTGTTGCCCTGTTGCATAGGTCTCCCAGGGAGATTTGCTTGGAATATTGAACAGGTTGCTGAAGAAGAAAATAGGCATGATCCAGGGGGGAACCTTGACTTGAGTAAATCAGCTGAATGCAGCATTAGCCACATAAGCATAAGACCCTCACACACTCTAACAAAAGAGAGTACAACATTCAACAACCTGAGGTTGTCTGAAAAAGGATTTGAGACTAGTACATCAGTACAAGGTATAATCCACATTACTAGGAATAGAAGGAATGAAATGATGAAATAGGCTGAATCAAATAGCACTGTTCTTCTGATTTTCAGCTCTAGATGCTTTCCACCACTATTTCCATTGTCAGCATCTACATTACATAAGTAATGAGTCTAGTCACCTTGACAGTTTGATGTATCCCTTTCTCCAAAGAAATATTTGGCTCATAGCTGAGAAGGAGATGTGCCTGTAAATGAAGTGTGAACTGTTCAGTACATGATTGAGAAACACACAGAAAAACAGCACCTTGTTGATGTTGTACCATTGTATAGCTGTCACAAACCAAACATTGAACAGATTGAATTCAGATTTTTTTCCCATAATCTTGCATACTAATTGAGTAACCATTGGAAGGAAGAGGGCCAGAGATTGAGGAATGATGACAATCTTTTTTGACCCATCATCTCCCAATTCCTTAAATATCAGTTGATTGAAAGACCACTGCAGCATTGGATGGCTGTTTGTAATGAAGAAAAATTTCCTGGCAACTGTTTTGGGTTTTGGGGTTTACAAGTAGACAACCAGCTGCAAGAACATGTGCCTGTGCTGCATTTCTGGCATAGAGATAATCCACGAGATTGGTATTGTCTCCGATCTGCACATTGTGCTGACCATCTTCATAGAGCTTTGCTACATGCCACATGAGTTGTTTGTCTCGCTCACTGACAATTACACAATATGAATTTGTTTGTGTGAGAGGAAGGTGAAGTGCTTACCCCATCATACCACAGGGCCTAAGGATAACCACCTTCATTCCATTGACATTATTCATATTTAGAATGATTTTTTCACCCAATGCCTTGGTGTGATGATATGCATCATAACCTTGGGAGAGAACAGACATGTTATCCTCCTTCACTCTGACTAAATCAGCACCCATCCACATAATGCCAGTCAATGATGTGTACACAATTCTTTTTATGGCCCTACATGCAGATACAATAACCCTAGTGCCCTCCTCATTGACATGAAAATATACTTCAGGAGAGAGTCCATGAATCAGAGAGGCTGTATAATAGACAATGGCTGGCCCAAACTGGAAATAAGACCTGCAGTTAATTCATGTCTTCTTTGGTTATGATAGAGCACCCAAACCTGTTCAAGTACTTCAGTTAAATGTATTTCATTGATTATGTCTCTAGTGAAGTATTCAACCCCCTCCACAGATTCACTAGGACTAGGCTAAACAAGGTCAAAGATGCCAACAATCACATCACTGTATGCCTTGAGCACTCCCACAATATGAGATCCTAGAAAACCAGCACCACCAATAACTATATGTTTAGCAGGCATTTTGGTCAGAGGAGGCATTACTCGATGAGGTGGTGGTGGTGGTGGTGGTTGTGTGTCATGGCTCATGATACCCTCAGCTGATATATGATATATCAGCCAAGGCTGTGATAATTTTGGCCAATTATAAAATGATCTTTTAGCAGTTGGTGTTTCTAGAACATCTTGCAAGTTCCTCCATGGAGTTCAAATGGAGATTGCTGTAATCTACAATAGGCCTGGTCACCATTTTGCATTGGTGGTGGTTGATATTACCCAAGATCTTAGCAAACATCATCCTACTTGAATACAGTGACCAATGCCTGAACCAATGCTGGCTGTGCCTAATATCTTTCTTGACCGTCAAATACACAGGAATCATAGAGGCCAAGGTTGACATGTGATTCCATCTGAGGGATGAATAGTGAGACTTGCTATAAGTATCACTGATGAACCTAGAGACTCCTGTGGGCAGAAAACACAAGACCTATAATGGCAAGTGCTATCAAGCAGCTAATCTGAAGGCAGGTTCTAGCGAGTCTAGTCTTGCACCTCCATGTGGTGACTATAGCTTCCTAGGATTGTAGCAAACTTTTGCTACAGTTGTTATGAGTCCCTAATGGTCTAGAGAGGCTCAAGTTATGTATACAAAGTTTCCTGGAAGGGAAGTGATGCATAAACATGGGTGTATGCTAAGTGGGGCAAACTGTATATGGTGCAAACTTTCTGTTGGTGTCAGAAACCTAGCTATGGTTCCAGTATTGTAACTGTGTTTCTAATGAACTTTGTTAGTAACTTTCTTTACCTTTACTAGTCTTTTGAACACAACATTTCAAGGTGAGAATGACAAGAAGGATAGCTTTCTTATGCTTAATATTCCTTCCTGCTTTACAGAATGAAGTAGTAACAAGACTTAGTTGTCTGGTCTCTTAGAACACAGAGATGCAATGTTAAATCTTGTTGGTTGTGTGAATATGGGGAATTGGTGGGGTATCCACTAGTATATTGTTTTCTAGCTATGTTTTGTCCTCTTTTTATACAAAGTTCATGAACTTTTATCAGTAAGCAAAGTTTCTAAGGCTATAAAACTGCAGTATGTATTGCTGAGCATGTCTAAGGCATTTATAATACTAAAAAACTTTGTAAGTACTTTACTTACAGTGCTGCCAAAGTGCACAGGTGTGGCTGGTCATTTTGATAAGAGTTTCTTACATATCCTCAGCTATGGCTCACTAATACTACTTGTTTAAGTATGTGACTATATGGTCCCATACTTTTGTTAGCAATCCATAGTTGTAAACAGCCTACATGTGGTGAAACCCATGACTTGGCCAGTGCTGTGCACACCTAATTTCTAGGCCAATTGGGCACTTATTCCATTTATGGATGATCAGTAATCAAAAAGGGACTCATGGAAATATGGTGCATCAATTCCACAGTGTAACTTTGCATACTTTGCAAAGTTTGGAATGAAACAAGTTGGCCCTTGCTTGCAACATTAGGTTTACTGAAAGTCTGTGGGTGGGACATAATTGATAAATTAAAGGTAGTGCCTGCAATTTCTGAGTGCACAGAGCCTGGAGGCTCATCATTGCAGATAGAGCTAATGGGGCCAGGCATCAAAGGATGTTGTTCCACTTGTAGGTATCTGGACAAATCATCATTAGCTTTTAGATTACAGAGATGAGGAAACCACAGACTTTCAGTTTACTGTTGAGCATGATGGTGGCTGGTAGTGGATATTTTGCTCCCTGATTGGATCCTCTGACCTGAGGGAAATTTGTCAATGGTAATTCACTTGATTAGTGCATCAATGTCCAGTCACAGCATACCCTTCTACCTCAAACATTTAAAGGTCATTGTTTTGTAAGTGTTAATGATCGGGGGCCTATAAATAGCAAATCATACTCATAGTTCATCTTCCTCTTTCTGATGCTCACCATCATCACTTACAGTACATCTTTGCCTGCCCTTCAATTGTCTTCTATGGAAACCTCTGCTATCATCAAGGAAGCAATCGCTGCTGTTAACAGATTTATTGCCCTTTCAGAGTCAGAGAAAACACTTGATGGTGCAAAGAGAGTGGCTGCAATGATGGACAAAGTGAACAAGTTCCTCACTCAATCTTCCAAGACAATTCACAGTGACCTACAATTGTCAATATTGAAGGACCAGGATACGAAGGAGGTGCTGAAGGAGCAACTTGAGGAGGTCAAAGCCGGGGTTCTTCATCTTTCCCATCAAAGTGATGGTGCACTCTAGTTCCAGGACTATTTAAACAAAACTGGTCTGTACTCCCCAGATATTGGACCCCACTTTGTTTGATCTCTGTTCAGAAGGTAAACTGAATGAGGAAAATTATATGATGCTCACCAAAGAAATGCAGTTGCAGGACATCAAGGTATGCAGACCATATATCAGTGGCCTCTTATTTGACAATCACTCAACTTGTCTTTCAGAAGGTGTGAAATCACTGTCAAAAGGAACACCTTGGCCATGGTGGAAAGAGAGACAAGATTCCTCACACTTCAGTCATTGGTAGCAGTGCTTAGGATGCAGGATATTATTCAACTCATTGAGGTATGGGAATGAGGTGAACTTTTACATGCATATATCCAGCTAATATAGTGATCGTTTAAGTGTAGAGATACAAGGTTGTCTGTAATTTCCTCATGTCAGAATGGTTTATGATAGTGATTAGATATCCTTACAATGTACAACATTCCATTGAAAAAAATACAAATCAAGTCATCATCTCTGTACAAGTATCAGCAGCTGAAAGGACAGTAAAATGGATCGAACAGACAGGATGAACTGAATAGCATTATTGCGGTGGTCCTGTGCACTTCATATTGTTGAACAGCAAGGCAATGTCTTCTGACCTTTCACCAAGAGCTACCTGTCCCTTCTCTACACAAAATGAATACCTGACAACATGAAAACACAAACTGGACATACCCGGATCAGCAAGATACTGTTGATGGAGTGCACTGAGCAGCTCAAGTTGGTAGTCCTTCACTCTCTTGTATTTTTCTTTTGCCTCTGCATGCCTCCTTCTCTCTTCAATTATCAAGCCTATCTGATTCTCATGCAGCACTTTATGCTGAGATATTCTCATTTGATGCACCCCTTCAACAAGTATCTGTGCTGTGTTTTGGAAATTTTCAGTGGCTTTTGACAGAGATTTCGCTTTCATTGTTGACCTAGGTGGCACAGAGAGAGGCAACATAAGGAGAGAGATGATGAGCAAGGATGTGGTTCTAAATCAAGCACAGTGAGATTATGTAATGTACTTTGGCACACCATGACCTTGGCCTCAACTTGATCTATGTAGGGTAAAAAGAATTTTGCATAGTAGCCTGCACATGGCTGCATAGTTGTCAGTGTAGTTGACAAATCATATGACTGCAATCAAAAGTTGATCAATTCCATCAAATGCAATGAGAGTCAATGTGTTCCATTCATTTTTGTTTGTTCTTGCATAGAATTAGCTTTATGATGATCTGTAAGGCTTAAATATGAATAATTTGCTAAGATATTGAGACATTCTAAAATATAGTCAATATCACAAAAATAATATTCAAAGGGAATGTCAAGTTTAAGAGCATCAAAAGCATTGTAGCCAAAGTAGATAATTTTACAAGCATCCTAATAGTATAAACTGCCTTAGAGGCAGTTGTTTAAGCAACAAGTAATAAGGTACACAATGTGGGGTTCCTATGAAGAGGACACCATGAAAAGAGTATTTTGTAGTTGGTAACTTGGTATGAGTGACACCAAAGAAACAAGCCATTGATATGCCTGGTATCAGGCTACCCATAGATTTTATGATTTTCTATCAAATTTCACATTCTACAAGTGGTACTAAGGGCTATAGTTGAGGCTTTACACTGATAGCCAAATACTACAATAGAGGACAAGAAAAGATGAATACAATGCAAGGAAAGGACTTAGAGACAACATCTAGATGAGTCAACTCTATCTGCCTTCTAGTATTTATAACTATTCCCTACTAAACCAAATACTCTATAGTCAGAACTCGGGAACTTGTCTCTATGAAGTAGAAACCATCAAAAGCAATGAAGAGTAACTAGATGTACTCGTCACCTCAATGAATTGAATAAACCTGGAAAGAAAACACTAAGTCTGAATGGATCCAAATTCTGAGATGAACTTAGTCTAGAAAATGAATGAACAGGCATAACTGAATAGCCAGAACTTGACACCAAGATAACTGAATAGATTGCACAAGTGATCGAAATAATACAAACTCAGTCCAATGATCAATCACAATCAGTGGTAACATCCTTGAGATATAGGGTGAGATTGCCGTATTGAATGGGATACCATATGGCAAGCCATGAAGAAGGAGCAAGGGGTTCCTGCAGACCATGAAGGAACCCTTGTCAATAGAATAACCCATAGCTGTTCTGTCTAACTGAATAGAAACAATGGAATCACACAATCCTTGTAAATTTAATTACTCATCATTTGTATTGATACCCAAAGCTTATACCATATTTATTTTAGATACAAGCTCCTATACCTAGACTACAAATCATATAAATTAGCAGCAACTAGATGCATAATGGCAGGAAAGCATTCCCCTGTGTTTGTGCTAGTGGCCTTATAGCTACCTAATCAATCACTGGTTTTAAAGTGCATATCCTTGACTGAAGTGAATTTAAGTTTACCAAGTCAACCCAAAAGGGCAGCTACAGTAATCTAGAAGAACTAAGTAGGAATAAGGGTCATCCCCACATTTGCACTTTGCTAGTTCCTAGAACTGCTCTGCATACAAAAGCCTCATGCTCCCAAGCCCACTAAAGTGATCTAGACATACCCAGTTGACCACAGACAGAAGATGTTTGTCTAGTTGAAGTGAAATAAGCTGTTGAATGCTTTAAGTTTGAACAGTCAAAGAGTCAGGGAACTCTAGAGTCAAGGACTTGAAGCTAGGACCTGTGTGTTCTTTGTAGAACTTCAGTTCTTTGCTGCAAGTCTGTGTGCTTGTATTGTCATTGAGTCAAGGGCTCTTTGTAGACCATCTAGGTCTTTGATTGTTTGTTGTTAAAGTGTTTGCTAGTCAAGCCTTAAAAAGCTCTCCTAGATGAAGTCAATTTGAGTCTGAACAACTCATTACTATACCTACTACCCCACATTCATATACCTCACTACTGCAATCAGTGTATCTCATGTAAACACCTCTAGAATTGAATTGAAGTTACATTTGAACAAACCCAATTGATTATCGCTATCTAAGTACACCATGAGTGCTTCTATTGTACTCACCCTCAAACTCAAATATTAGTGATTGTATGCATATGAGATTTAGTATCTAGATTGACAATCTAGACACTTTGTTTTATTTGTGCACTGCCTATTACTGAGCACATCACCAGGCAAAGTGGTATGACCCCTGTTTTGGAGTGCAGAGGGATGAGCATTGATTTCTTCTCCAGGTGGAGCACATGTCACCAAAATTTCTTTTGAATGTCCACTAAAGGTTTGATATTGGCATCCATGACATCAGGCATTATCTCACAAGCATGATTCAGGTAACAGTTCATGTGTGCATTGTAGAGCAGTTTAATCTGGGCTGGGGTCAGCTGACCACTGTATCAAGCAGTCTGAGCTCTTCCCTTATAATGTTCATTGAATGGGGTGGTATTTTATGCTTGGAATGTCACTCCAACATATTTCTCTGAGGTTGAGAGTGTAATTGTGACTCCACCAACTGTAAATTCAGGGATTACTGCCAAGGGAGACAGTCCATATACCATGACCACAGTTTTCAGCCTGTTGATTATGATGAAGTAGGTTGAGCACCACACTGACAGAGCATCAAGTTTCCATTGCAGACCTCACACTGAGAGGGAAAAGAGGAGAATATCATCCACTTGTGCAAGCATATCCATCACCAAAACACTGAAGACAACAACATCTATATCAGGAGGCATTTTCAAGCTCAATATATATAAGTTCCAGAGGGTTGGAGATACTGGGTAGTCTGTTAACAGACCTATGAGGGACTTGAATTCATCTGACATCACATTCTCATGTCATACATAGTATTCCATTCATCAATATACAAATCTAAGCCAATCAAACATAGGACCACCCATCTCTAGCTCAATGAGGTAAAGCTATAGTGTATCCTGATTTGTTGAAGGGAATACATTTGTCACATCTACCAAAGCCACAAACAATGGCTTATGGTGAGCTTTTGCTCAATCTATGGTACAGTGTAAAATAAATACATTATTCAAGGTATGGTACTCTGCATTGAATCTGTTTTGCCATTCAGGTATAATCTTGTTGTCTACTGCCCATGTAGACATGCACTGGTGGATAATCATGGTGATAACCTTCAGTAAGCAGCTCTCCAGACAGATTACACAGTAACTATCTGGTTCTTCTGTAGGCTTATTCTTCTTCAAGAACCCAATGATTATGGAATGTAGCCACAGGGAAGGGGTGTCACATTGCTTCAAGCATTCATTGCATAGCTTGACCAAGTCATCATTAGGTATCTCCAATATAAGATCATAGTCCACTCTATCAGGACCATGGCTGCTTTCAGCACCAGTTTTGTGAATGTGAGTCTTTACCCTTGCAATATCATCATCACCCATATCTGTTGAAAAGTATCACCCTATTGTGTGATCCATAGTAATGTCCAGTATGTCTTTTGCTAACATTCTATCCCATACAAGATGAAACTTATCAAAATCAGCAGGGAGCTCTTCCAGAGAATTCAGCTGCTTCTTGAACACATCATACAGCTGGTCTGCTGTTACACCTTCATCATTAAGTTGCCTACCTCCCAGGTCATCCATGACCTTTCACTAATGTTGAAGGTAGTGGGCATTGAGAAGGTGATCCTTATTCTTTTCTTGCATCAGATATGTTCTCTTTCTACCTCTATGGGAATATGGAGGCTTCTCATGAGGTGGAAGAGGTACATTTTGATGTGAGTCCTCATTAGGTACACTTATTATCACTTTGGGTATATCCAAAGGAACAGAACTTGCAGTACACTCCTCTGGTATTAGTAGGAGGATTGGTGATTCAGGATCATTTGTGGATCACCTCAGAGCAGCTATACTTATGCCTATTGCCATTTATACATGTTGATTTGTCTTGACATTCTCCTTCTGTACTAGTATAAACTCAGCAGGAGCTGTGCATGCACACAAGAAGTCATTGATGTTCTTGAGGAGATCTGCATTTGTACATGACCAGCCACATTCCTTATGAGTCGGTGAAAGATACACAACAGCTTTGATTGCAGACAATGAGTGAATGTGAATTACCAGAGATCTGTGGATCGGTGTCATTGTCAGTGTCAGCAGAATTGTAAAAAAAACTCTGCATGAGAGCTTGTTTGTGCCTCAGGGACACTCTCAGCTACATTGCACTTCAAGCCAGGTCCAAAAAATACACTACTCGCTGCACACTGAGCATGTGTAGTACTATTTGCATAGACCTTCAATGGCACATTCACAGCATAGACTGAACTGAAGGCTGCTCTGGTTTTCTTGGCATCATCTTTTGCTGCATCAATCATTTCAACAAGCAGCTGATCCAGATAAGTTTTCATTGGCAAATCTGGAGGTGAAGGTCATTGTCTCTTTGGATGTGGGACCAGGAGAGGGATCTGAGAATCTACATTGATTTTAAGTACCAGCACTGTATGGTCAGACATATCCAGCTCAGGATCTAGGACCTCAAAAGCATCAATTTTAGGAAATATGGATGCAGAACAAATGACATAGTCAATCACTGTTGTTTAGCAATTCTTATTCCCCTGGAATGATGTGAAATTTCCAGAAGCAGGTCCAAGAGATTCTACTCTATTGAGAATCAAGCAGTCTACTGATTGGAGGGTTTGACACAACCATAATCCCCTTGTTGACACTGTATTCTTGTCCAGAGAGATCTGCTTTGGGTGACAGTGCCTTACTGGTTGTCTACATGCTGTTTATGCATTTAGGTCACCCAACAGGATAATTTATAGTCCTGCAAGATGGGCTCTTGTGAGTGACAAGATCAGTGCTTCCTCTGGGTCATCCTCCAAGTAGTCAGACCAATCTGTGGTCTCAGGCAGTCTATATACACCATAGTACACCATATTTCTGACTTGTATGACAAGAAAGTCAGGACTTAACAAATCAGTGTGATATTTAAAGGCAACTGTTGATGCCACCACAGCAGCAACTCCTCTCCAAGGCCTTGCAAAGCTCTTCTTTTCAGGTCAGATACAAGCAATCAGTCTATAGCCATCTGAAAGGTCAACAGCAAGGTCCTGACTAGGCCATGTATGAGTTTCTTGGAAAAAGTTAATATAGTATATTTTTAAATGGTCATGAAATTCTGGGCAGCTCATTTTGAGCATGAATTTGCCTCCAATGTTTCACAATTTAACTAATAACTTGTCATTATCATGCATCACATCATCCATAGTCACATCATTTACACCACACATAAGGGATGAGGTGGGCTAGTTATAATTAAAATATGTATAATTAGATATAGGTAAAAAGCCTTGTGGTATTGTAGAAGTCAGAGGCAAAGCTGCCTGATCTAGTTTAAAGTCTTGGTGGGTCCCTTGAAGACAGTGTTCACATCAGAATAATCAGTCATTCTGCCACCATAACAATCCCTCCATATATTGATGAACCATGCTGCCCATTCACTACTGGTAAAGCATAAAAAATGATAACTCACATTAAAATGCAAGCACATGAGCTCCAAGTTCTTGATAACATCTCTTGCCTGTTCAGCCTCTTGTCTCAGTACATCTTCAATGATCCTGCACACCTGCACCATATCATGCACATCAGTATGCCATGTCATCAGTCTGAGCTTCATGAGACAATCATTAGGCTTGCAGTAGATGTTCAAGGGCAGCAGCTGAGGGTCCAGCCTTTAGTACCCATTTGATAGTGGATGAGATGCCACTGCATCATGTGAGTAGTGAGGTGTCATATCATGTGAATAACATGAGTTGTTTGGTCCTCTGGTTGAAGATGAGAAAGGGGATGGAACTGGAGAACAAGACTAAGGAGACAGGGATCAGCAGGAGACATAGGGCATAGGGTGACCAATCTCTGTGACTTCATCATCATGACTGTCCCTAGTCCAGGCACAAACATTCCTGGTGTCTAGGGATCTGGAACAGGCATGTTTTCCTTGGGCACTATTACCCTGGAGCAGATCCAGTGCCTTGTTCAGTGTCCCCACCTTCTCCCATAGATCTGACAACTCCTCCTTCTGGATGGCAGAGCAGGCAGCCAAATCCTTAGAAAACTTAACTGTTGTATTGTTTGCTGTGACCAAGTTCTTCTGGTGCATATAAAGGACTTTCACCTCATCGATAAGCTTTTTATGGTGAGCTGTCATTGAGTTCCACTCCTCAATCAGGAGATCCTCAACTTTGCCCATGAGCAAGTGGAGGTAAGAGCCCATCTCATTATGGAATGATTGGTACTTACTGTAGTGCAGAGCAGAGTGGACAATGTGAGTGTTGGTGCAGTTCTGCATCTTTCACACCTGTACCTCATTATTGAAATGGATATCATCCTCTGGATGATGAGTCTCTAGAGGAACACAAAACTGGAGATCACTGATGTAAGTCTTCACATGGTCGGGAAGGGAGGGGAGGAACGATGTCATGGTCACCATGGTCGGTGATATGCCATCTATGCATTCACACCTAGATTTTGTGATTTTATATCAATACTATTGTATATCTATCTGATACTAGTGGGATTATGAGGACTATAGTGGAGGCTTCAAACTGATAGTCAGTGCAAATGGCTACTAGTAACACTAGGACTTAGATGCAACACTGCTAGTGGGTCCATTCTACCTGCCAGCCAATACTAGTGACTCAAAACTAGTGGACCTACACAATGTGCAGTCACTACTGGGTGAGTATTGCCACTAGTATACTAAACCAGAGGCAGAGGACACAAACACCAAGAAGCTCCATCATATGAGTACCAGCTAAGGTGAGAACACCTAAGTCAGAATCACTAGTCATGTCATGATCTTAAACAGGACTTAGAATTGAATAGTGATGGTTGGCATTGTGCATAGATCCAACTAGTAGATGACAGATCTCATATGATCAGCACTAGTATAGCTGGGCTGCACTCCTGATCACAATTGATGACTGCTACAGGCATGGCCAACTGGTGCATTGATTATCCTTAACACTAGTGGAGCATTGCTGGGTCAAGAGCATGGGAAACAGACATCCAATGGAGTTCCTAGGCCCGCTAGTCAGCAACAAAGCATTCTAGACCGACTATTGTGTGATTATGCACCAATACTCATGACTAGCCAAGAAATCCTTATCAATAGTACCCCTCTAGTATAGCTATTTTTAGTTATTGTACCTTTTTCCATTTGTATATATGTTATGATTTTCTCACTTATCTTATCTTATCAGCTGGTGCTTATCTATATCTTATCTTATCTCAAGCACCTATCATCGTAACCACGACTATAACAGACCGCATCAGCAATTGTACTACGGACAACTATGGCTTGCGACCAACGCTCGCCCTTCTCATGTTTCCTCTTGTATTCTGCATGACAACCACAGACAAAGACTCTATTAATAGTACAGGACTTTTCATATATAAGTAGTGTAGCTCTCGCTGTATATTACCCAGCTTCGAGCTAAAGTTTAATCACACCGAACTTAGCTAGTCGACTCAGCCTCAGACTAAGACATTAGTCTGATGCTCTTAGTAGCCATTCAGTACAGAGACTCCTTGGGTGACTGTTCAAACGCGAAACAGCCCTCGGTTTACTCTTGTTTGGTTTACCCGGAGTTCGGGTCTAACAATTAGCTCAAAGCTTCCCATTCTCTTTCTCCAAGCAGCCACCATTGCTTGTTGAAACTGAATGCCTGCATCATTCCTCAGTCCCGGAATCATCTCCGCCTTCTTCCTGACACTCTTTGTCGGGATCCCCACCCTCTTGTACCTCATCTATCAGTCCAGGTGGCCGATCGTTTTCTGGTACCACACCCAACGAAACCGCCTTCAGCATTGGATGGACCACACTTTCTGTGCCCCCCATCTCCCAGCTGTCCCGTTCTATCCCTCCCCCTACGGTCTCCAGCACTATGGCACCACCCAGCCCGACCGATCCATCACATCCTTCCCCTCATCACTTGCGTCCATACGAAATCCCGAAAATCAGGAAGCTCCTATGGTCGCTCCAGTCCAGGAAATCGAAATCGACATTGGCGAGCAAGGACACAACATCCTTGTTCACGACTCCCCCCTCGCTGGCACCCTCGATATCCTCATCCCTGCCATACTCGCTGCCTCCTCTACCACCAACACCGCCTCTACTGCACCACTCCCTACCAGAGGAATGGCTCGAACCAGAGACTCCCTCGATTTATATGAGGTTGCAGCCTCCAGCAGCACCGAACTCCCCAACAACCCCTCCTCGGACAGCAAAAGCAAGCCCTACATCCCTCAGAGCCCCACTCAGTCAGAGTTCGAGGCCTACATCCGTAACCGTCAAACGCGCCCCGATTCCCCTACCATCCCCATCGCCATCCTCGACCAGGCCAGGCCAATCACCCTCCACCCCGACACCAACATCTGGGCCGAGGCAAGCAGAGAGAGAGAGGCTCGCCAAAGACGAGCTCCTCTGACTCTGGGGCATCCAGGTTGATGTCCAAACTGGTCCCATTCCCTGTCCCTGGCACCTCAAACCCTTATGGCCGCACGAGCGAGCCATTACCATCCAGCGCCTCCATCAGCTCGGCATCCACAATCAGCAGCAGTACAATGAGTGGCAGTACCAGCAGCGAGTTGAGCACGATGCCTGCCAAGCAACTAGCGCATGCTTACCAGGAGAGGACGAAGAGGACCACTGAAGGCGCCTCCATTGGAACTGCCTCCGTAACATCAGCTGTGAGGATGAAGAGTGGTATGAGGAAGATGAGTGCAGATGCTGGAGAGAGCGCTGGCAGAGGGGCCAGTGGGTCGATACACAGCTCGGCGCGAACTACGCCCCTCCCCCCCTCGATCAAGACGAGCAGCTTATCTACAGTAACCGCTTCAGTTCACAATTTGAGTCCCGACGACAGGAGCATATCCAACAAGGCGCCCAGGATATCACCCACGAACAGCATAGCGCCATCAGTCAGCACGCTATCGCTCGAGGTCCAGCAGATCCACGATCCATGGGAACAAGAATACATGCGGATCTTTATAGGTCATCTATCAGTCCTTATGGAGGACCCGACCTTCCTTTCCTCAAAGATGGGGAGATTGATGAGCAGCCTGAAGCCAGCAGATCCGGAGCGGGAGGATATTATTGAGTACTGTGCAATAGAGCGGGCCGTATATGATTTTAATATGAAATACCCTCATCGTCCCTACACAGAGCCCGAAGATTACCACCCCTGAAACCTGCCAAAACCACTTCCCCTCTCCCCACCACCTCGATCTCATGTGCTGAGAAGCTGAGGCAAAGGCAAAGGCCGAATGCTTGCCAGAGCCGGCCCAGAAGACATGGAAACCTCGAATGCTGGTGGCAATCAGTCGCCCATTGTCCCAACTTGGACCAGCTATGATGGAGCCATCAAAGGATCCCCACCCCCAGGGCAACACACTAGTCCCCTAGCCCGAGACCCCGACAGCTGGTCAATCCCTTGTGGGCCAGGAAAATACCATGACCCTGATGACCCACTACCCAATCCTAGTGGTCAAATGGCCGAGGATGCTCCCTGGATGGGGTGCAAGCCAGACTTGATGCGAAAGCCCACCATCTTCAAAGGTGAGGCTGACAATATTGACTGCTTCCTCACCCATTGCGAAATGTATTTCCAGATGCATGACCCCTATATGTATGCCAGCCCCTTCCGAGTTGGCTTCGCCGCCTCCTATTTCACTGGGAAAGTGGAGGAGTGGTGGATCATGATCCTCGCAGAGCGACGAAGCCACTCGCACAACAAGTTTCATCTCCCTAGCTGGGACGACTTCTGCCAAATGATCTGTGACAAGTTCCGTGACCACGCTGATGCGCTCGGTAACGGCGAGTGGCGAACGGACTAGTGGCTGGCAATGAACACCAACAAACTAAACCTATCACTAACTCTACACTAATCACCAATATATTGAATTTAGGTGTTTCGAGTACGATAGAAGCACTCTGCAGACTTCAATAATCAAGGAAAGTCGTTTAAAGATGTTTTATTCGTTACTAGTGAGCGATACGAAAGTACTACTCGCACTAGCAGGGTGGGTAAGACACAATTGAGTAAAGGTGACTTCATTGAGCTTCTGTGCTCGCTGGAACTGGGATTGCTCCGAAACTAGTGGCTCTCTTGGCCCCATACTGCTCCTCACAAGTGATAGACACTTGACTAGTCGTGTTCTTAGCAAACTAGTGGCGCTCTGGGCCTAAGAATAAACTATACTGCTCCCTACAAGTGATAAACACTTGACTAGTCGCACTCTAAGCAAACTAGTGACACTCTTGGCCTAGGAATAATACTTTATACTCCAAGAACTCTCTTGAACTAACTTTGAAACACTCTCGGCCTTCAACAGGACACAATAGTAGACTCAAAGGGGTTTTTATTCACTCAATACTGGGGTAACTCCACGACTAGCCGTCATTTCGTCGAGGTTAAGCACAAAATCCTTTAATTGGGGGCACTAGGTACTGACTAGTATGTCACAATCTTGGGGTAGGCTTGCCTGCCGTGCGAGGTGCCTACTCTATTACTTATATACAAACGGAAAAAGGTATGATAACCAAAAATAGCTATACTAGAGGGGTACTATTGATAAGGATTTCTTGGCTAGTCACGAGTATTGGTGCATAATCACACAATAGTTGGTCTAGAATGCTTTGTTGCTGACTAGCGGGCCTAGAAACTCCGTTGGAGGTCTGTTTCCCATGCCCTCAACCCAGCAATGCTCCACTAGTGTCAAGGATAATTAATGCACCGGTCGGTCGTGCCTGTAGCAGTCGCCGATCATGATTGGGAGCGCAGCCTGGCTATACTAGTGCCAATCGTCTGAGATCTGTCATCCACTAGTCGGCTCTCTGCACAATCCCAACCATCGCTAATCAATTCTAAGTCCCGTTTAAGATCATCGCACGACTAGTGCTTCTGACTTAGGCATCCTCACCGTAGCTGGTACTCGTATGATGGAGATTCTTGGTGTTTGTGTCCTCTGCCTCTGGTTTGGTATGCTAGTGGCAAGACTCAAAACTAGTGACCGTACATTGCGTAGGTCCACTAGTTTTGAGTCACTAGTATCAGCTGGCAGGTAGAGTTGACCCACTAGCGGTGTCGTGTCTAAGTCCTAGCGTTACTAGTAGCCGTTTGCACTGACTATCAGCTCGAAGCCTCTGCTATAGTCCTCATAATCCCACTAGTATCAGGTAGATATGCAATAGTATTGATATAAAATCGCAAAATCTAGGTGTGAACACATAGACTGTGTATCAACGCGGTGGAAGAAATCCACCAACAGAAGATGTACAACCTCCAGCTCGGGAAAGGCCTTGCCGACGACTACTTCCAGGCCATTGAGAAGGAGGCCAAAAAGGCAGGACTCTGAAGTGATACCGGTGCCCGTGGACATATGATCGCCGCCATCAAGAAAGGTATTCCCGACTTCTATACCAAAATCATTTACAATATCAGAGTTGGCATGCCAAAAACCTATGATGAGTGGAAGGCCCGAGTCACCATCATGAACGAGGCCTGCCAACAAAAGGCCATTGAAGACGGTCTCGGACGTCCCGGTCCCTTCATCCCCAAGAACAACAACCCCACCATGAACACCCCTAAAGCTAGTAGTGGCGCAACAAGTTCCTCGTCAGACAAGAAGACTGGTACTGGCACCACCTATGGTGGTCGTGGGCAGGCTATGGATATTGACATGCTCAGGTCAGAAGGGAAGTGCTTCCAATGCAAGCAAAAGGGGCATATTAGCAAGAATTGCCTGCTACAGAGCTGGAACAAGGACAAGAAGAAGGAGGAGAACTGGGCCGTAACAACAGAACCTGCTATGGAGTCAAAGATTGAGGAGGTAAAAGATGGCGCCGAGAAGTAAAAGGTTCTACTTGCTCGGCGAAGGACTTATCTGGTACGAAGAACAATATCGCTGGTCGGATTCATAAATCTTCTGTAGTTACACCACATGTTGATACGATAAATACGCATTCGAATATACCCACCTTAACTGTTCCAAGTCCAGATAGTCAAGAACCTAAAGAAAAAACAACATCTGAGCCCGCTGTGGGGGAAGGGACATGCCAGGTGGTGCTGGAGCCTTCCATACGAGTATTAGGACTTGGGTCAGAGTCGAGTAAGTGGGATGCCCTCGGGCCTCTGAAGCCAAAAGACTCAGTGCCTTCTTTGAAGGCCAAGACGCCCCCTGCAAGGACCAATGCGGAGGATCTCAAGTGCCCACCAAGGGCCAAGACCATGGAGTCCGACTCTCCAGGGCATGGGGCAGAGGGCCCCCACAAGGTAACCATGATTGAAGTTCCCGACGAGGAGGATGACACCGCCTTCCGACTCCACCAAACGAAACGAGCAAAGGCCCGTTCATCCCCACCACCAGAGGAGACCCAGCCCTCAGCTGAGAAGGTCCCACCAGGATGGATGAAACCATTCGAAACCGAGTGGACATGGAGGGCCATCTGAGAGGCCAAAGACGAATCCGCCGCCAGGTCAGTGCTCCTTAACTGGATACACCAGACCAGGGCCAAAGAGGTAGTCGATAATCTCTTGGAAGGGCTCCGCTGCACTCAGCGAGCAAATGCGCTTGAATGGTTGGATGAACTCAGGAAGCCTAGACGCTACCTAATTCATTCACAAACCACCTCCAAGTGAGATCTTAAAATCCCGCTTAAAGTTGAAACCGCTGATAACCAAACCATCGATGCCACCACTCTCCTGGACAGTGGATGCACAGGTAGCTCAATTCACAGCGAGTTTGTCAAAACCCACAACATCCCTGTCTACAAGACTGCTAGCCCCATTCCAATCTATAACACAGACGGCTCCCGCAACTGTTGAGAGCAGGTTATTTAGTGCAGCGGTACATGCCAGAACTGGGGACGAAGGTCAAGAGCTAAATTTATTCTAGCTAGTATATAACATACCTGGGGACGAAGGTCAAGAGCTGAAAAGTCTTGACCTTCGATCTCCCCTGTAATATGCTATGATTACATAATGTACGCGATGAGTGATAGGCTGGGAGGACGTCTCTCAACACTCCCCCTTGACTGAGCATGCCTACGAGGATGCAGGGCTTAGACCTAACAGGGAAACCATATGCCGCATCTTCTCCTTCCCTAATGCCTTTGTAAGAGCATCTGCCAGCATGTCCTCAGATCGCAGATGGATAACCTCGATACGTCCTTTCTCGACTTCATCTCTGAGCCAATAGAAGCGCAAATCAAGGTGCTTGACACGACCGTGATGTTCTGGATTGCATGCAACTGACAGTGCTGATTGATTATCGATGTACAGAATAGATGGACGTGAGAATGAATATCCAAGTTCTGTAAGGAGGTTGCGAAGCCAAAGGATCTCCTGGCCGGCTGAAACTGCTGATACGTATTCAGCTTCTGTAGTGGACAGGGTTACGAAAGGTTGCAGATGGCTCATCCAGCTGACAGCGCCTGTGCCTATTTTGACCACATAACCACTTGTTGAGCGCCCAGTGTCTTTGTCTCCCCCGTGGTCAGCATTGCAGTATGCCTTGAAATCAGAGGCTTCCTCGGTGGGAGAGCCAGGTTCAGGAGAGTAAATGATACAATAGTCCAATGTCCCTTTGAGGTAGCGTAGCAGTCGCTTCAGAGCTTCCCAATGGACGGTACCGGGGTTCTTGCTAAAACGAGCAAGAACACTGACGGGATAGGCGATGTCAGGCCTTGTAGCAATGGCAAGGTAGGCAACCGAACCCAGAACATTGAGATAGGGTACGGTTCTCATGACTTCATATTCCTTGGGTGTTTGGGGTGATTGTTCCACCGTTAGCTTTATGCCAGGATCAAGAGGCGTTGAGACTGAGTTGCAGTCTGCCATTCCTGTGTGGTGAAGGATGTCAAGGATGTATTGGCGCTGGGAGAGTGTGAGAGTGCGTGTGGAGCGGTCCCTTTTGATTTCGACGCCGAGGAGATATGATGTTGGACCTAGATCACGGAGCTTGAAATGTCTCCTGAGGTCATCGATAACTTGTTTGACATCATTTGGGTTTCTCGCAGCAATGGTCATATCATCTACAAAGACCGGAATGATGATCCGTTCATCTTCTCTCTTGTAAACCCATATGCTGTGTTCGCATTTTACTTGCTTGAAACCCATGTTTTGTGTGAGTGTCAGGTGAAGCTTCTTGTGCCACTCTCGTCCAGCCTGCTTTAGCCCATATAGAGACTTGAAAAGGCGCCAAACCCACTGTCTTTTGGGGCCCTCCTCTTCGAACCCTTCTGGCTGCTCCATGTATACTTCTTCTCTCAGTTCCCCATTCAGGAATGCAGATGAGATATTGACACTCCAAAGCTCCAAGTCTTCGAGGGCACCGAGGGCTAGAATAGTTCGTAAAGCAGCCCATTTGGGTGTAGGGGAAAAGGTCTCAGTGTAATCAAAACCAGGGCGTTGTGAGTATCCCTTAGCAACAAGTCTGGCCTTGTGACACTCAATTGATCCATCGGCGTTATGCTTGATCTTGAATACCCAGCGACTACCCACTGGTTTTCGATCTGGAGGGCATGGTACAAGTTCAAACACCCCATTTTCGACTAAGGCTTGTATCTCCTGAGTGGCTGCTTCATACCAGCTGGAGGCTTCTTCTGGAGTACGCTTCATCGCCTCATGGAAGGTCTTGGGCTCATTGTCATGTGTCAATGCTTTGCTTGCTGTCTCCGTTATGCCTTGAAATGCGAACTCAAGTGCCTCTTCCATTGTCAGGTATTCAGATGATTGGCATGAGAATGCTATGCCATCGATAATAGCCTCGTCTGATATTGCAGTCACATGGGCCTCTTCTTCGAGGTCTTCGGTATCCTGGTCTGCATGCCTGGGAGACCATGGGCCTTGATAGTTCCATGGTGGGCGATTTTGATTTTGAGCTGCACGGTGACGCATCCCACGGCTATAACCTGGGCTAGGATCATACAGTCCATCATCACGGGTTTTATATTCATGTCTGCCCAACATCGTAAGAGGCAGTGGAGATGGAGATGGAGATGGGGTCAACTCTGGAAGGGGTCCAGTGAATGGTGAGCCGGGAGGTGTTGAGACATCGGGTAGCAAAGGTGATGTTGGCGGTTCATCATCGGTTGGTGGTTCCGAAGGTGGTGGATCATCGTTATCTGATTCTCCCCCTTGATCTGGCACCACAGGGGGATCATTCACAGGTTCAAGCAGTGAGGGAAACAGGTCTCTGAAAGGGTTGATAAGTGTTTTTGTATTTCCAGGGAAGACATGTTCATCGAACATGATATGGCTTGAGGTAATAAATTTTTGTGTTACTGGATTCCAGCACATCCAGCCTTTTGTGCCAGTCGGATAGCCAACAAAGATGCATTTAGAACTACGTGGTTGTAAACCCCTGCGCTTGTTCTTTTTGACATGAACATAGGCAAGACACCCCCAAACACGTAAGTTGGAGACATCTGGTTTATGCTTGTGCCAGCCAGTATAAGGAGTCGTTCCTGGGAGTGGTGCAGTGGGACAGCGATTTCGCACATACACAAATGCCTGTACAGCCAGCCCCCAGAAGGAGGGAGGAAGATGAGCTTCATAGAGCATGGCGATGTCTCTGTTTGCACGCTCTGCTATGCCATTTTGGTGTGGCTCATCGGGCTCAGTGTGTCGCCGTAGTATCCCTTCGGCAGCACAAAATTGGTCAAATTGATGACCCATGTACTCCCCACCACCATCATCCTGCTCCTCTAGAATTTTGAGACCATGGAAGTTTTCCGCATATGCCTTGTATCGCTTAAATTCAGCAAATGCCTCACTCTTGTTCTTTAACAATGAGACATCTAACCATCGCAGAGCACCACAGATGAAAGTAACCCAATAACGGCATCCGTCATGCGTGGCAATAGGCATAGGCCCTTTTAGATCAGAGAATATGACTGCGAGTGGTCGTGTGGGGAGGAGTGAAGGACCTCGAGGGATGTTGTGTCGCCTGTGCTTGCCCATAAGACAAGGTTCGCAAATTGGGTCTGGAACATGAGTCACATCATCTAGCTTCATATTCAGCACCAGGTTATTGTTATACATGTCTTTAACAATGTTCAGGTTTCTATGACAAGTGTGTCGATGCCATAAGGCCATGTTGAACGGACAGGTACTGGCAAGGTTGGAGCAGACAGGCTTGCAGATGTGTGTGGTTCCGTTTAAATATCCAACATTGTTGTTGTTGACTGTTGCGGAGAAATGAAGGACTTCATCTTGAAAGAATTGAACCAAGGGTCCAATTATGTCGACTTTGTATCCCTCATGACGTGTGAGACGAAAGAGAGAAAGTAAATTATTGCATAAATTGGGTACATGCAACACATCGTGAAACTTGACACCCTCTCCCTTTTGCCCTTCAGGTTCAAACACAACCGTCCCAATACCCGCTGAATAAATCACAGAATCATCGGCGAGTCAAATGGGGACAACATGGGAAGTCCAGGTATGGAACCAGTCGTGACGATGGCTCATGTGTGATGAGGCGCCTGTGTCCGTATTCCAGTTAGATGAGGCAGGAGATGAGGGATTGATACTCGCTTGACTAGCAGTCTCTTCTGCTGCATTTGACTTCTCCACCTTTCCTCCGTATTTATTCTTATTCACCCTAGCAACGCGATGGTCTTGAGTGCGTTGTACCGCTTGCTCGCGAGCCCTCTTTTTGCTGAAGCAATCCTCCTCACTGTGCCTGGGATTGGTACACCAGCCACAGATAACCTCCAATGGTGCTGCACCCGCAATAGCAGCATTTTGGGCCTTGGCAACAGTAGTAGCTCTGAATGAAGCGGCGGTGTTGTCACGAGTACGACGCTGGGTTTCCTCGGTATGGAAGGCAGCGACCAGTCTGTTGAGGCCGAGTGAATCAAGGAGAAGGATGGAGGAGATGAAGTTGTCAAAGTCGGTCGGCAGGGCTCGGATAAGGGCCATGGACTGAAGCTCCTCGTCGAGTTGATCAATAGTAAATTTTTCGGGGTGTAGGGCTTTGATGTCCTGCATTGTCTTTGAAACATGGCCGACAAGGGTGGATAAAGACTCTTCATCTTCTTTTCGAATGCTGAACAAGGCATCATAGGCATTGAATTGTGTTCCTGGTTTCTTCTGTTGATGGATTTCTTTCAGTTTGGTCCACATGGCATTGGGCTTGCTCTTGAGAAGGCCAACATGGGCACGCTGTGACTCGTCAATGCAAAGCCATAGGTACCCTGCTGCGGAAGCACGATCCTGGAGATAAGCCTTCATTTCCTTCCTCTCAACTTTGGTTGGATTGTCAGGATCCTCTGGTTCTGGTGTATCCTCAGTGCCATCAAAGTGACCAAAAAGTCCCTTGATATTCATGTATGCCTCGAAGGAAGGTGAGAACTGGTTCCAGTTGTCGGCGTGGAGACTGGGAAAACCTTGTTTGGTGACATCAGTGTCTGAGTCATTCATCGTGGGGATATGAAGTCGAAAAAAGTCACATGCTGATTGATGATGCATGCACGTGGTGGGTGGCTGTGACTCTGTACCGGATACTATGTGCCTTTCGAGGGCGTGAGCAAGACATCGACGTCTAGAAGGAAGCTCGCAAGAGGGAACGAAAATTTTTCTTTGGCTTAGTAAGGCGCAGGGCCCATAACCTGTTGAGAACAGGTTATTTAGCGCAGCGGTACGTGCCAGAACTGGGGACGAAGGTCAAGAGCTGAAAAGTCTTGACCTTCGATCTCCCCCATAATATGCTACGATTACATAATGTACATGACGAGTGATAGGCTGGGAGGACGTCTCTCAACAGCAACAAGGCTGGGGAAATCACTGAATTCGCAGAACTAAGGCTCACCATTGGCGACCATAACGAGAGGATCGACCTTGCCGTCGTCAACCTTGATTCAAAAGAGATTTTCCTTGGTCATGACTGGCTTGTTCGCCACAACCCGCTTATTGACTGGAGCACCGGCAAGATCACCTTTGCCAGGTGCCAATGCACCAAAAACCCCTTCCCCCTACCGGACTCAGACCCTGATGACCGGTGGGATGAAGAACTCGAAGAAGGCGACCGCATTCTTGCCGTCGACTTCGAGGAAGCCATTGAAATCCATGCAGTTCATAAAGCGAATGAACTTGCCGCCAAAGCCAACGAGGGAAAAGAGAAGAAGACCTTTGAAGAGATGGTCCCAGCCACATACTGCGACTTTGCGGACCTCTTCGAAAAGGAAAACTTCGACAAACTTCCTATGCGCAAGCCCTGGGACCACGCGATAGACCTCGTCCCCAATGCCAAGAATACTCTTGACTGCAAGGTATATCCCCTAAATTGCACTGAACAGGAAGAGTTAGACAAGTTCCTCGACGAGAACCTCGCCACCGGTCAGATTCAACCATCCAAGTCACCCATGGCATCCCCCTTTTTCTTCGTCAAAAAGAAAGATGGGAAACTATGTCCCGTTCAGGACTACCGCAAGCTTAACGAGATGACCATCAAGAATTGTTATCCATTGCCCCTCATCGCCAAGCTCATGGACAAATTAGGAAGTGCTAAATGCTTCACCAAGCTCGACATATGCTGGGGCTACAACAACATACGCATCAAGGAAGATGACGAGTGGAAAGCTGCATTCAGAACGAACCACAGCCTATTCGAACCCACTGTCATGTTCTTCGGCCTTACAAACTCGCCCACCACGTTCCAATGGATGATGAACAACATCTTCAAGGACCTCATCGCCTCCAGCAAGATTACCATATACCTTGATGACATCCTGATCTTTTTGAAGACTCTAGAAGAGCATCAACAGATCACTCGCAAAGTTCTCGTGCTCCTTAGGAAGCACAAGCTATTCCTGAAGGCTGAGAAATGTGAGTTCGAGGTACTGGAAACAGAGTACCTTAGGGTAATAATTAGCAAAGGTTCCATCCGTATGAACCAAGTCAAGATCGCAGGAATCACCAAGTGGCCCGCCCCCAACAAAAAGAAAGAACTTCAGTCTTTCTTAGGGTTCACTAACTTCTACCGACGTTTCATCAAAGGCTATAGCGAAATAGTATGCCTGATGATGCATCTTACTGGGAATGAAGCATGGACATGGGGAACTGTGCAGCAAGAGGCTTTCGAAAAACTCAAAGCCTGCCTTGCCCAAGACATTGTATTGGCAATTCCAACAGAAACCAGGAGATTCAGAGTGGAAGCGGATGCTAGTGAAGGCGCAATTGGAGCTGTTTTGTCCCAAGAACAAGAAGGAAAGTGGAGGCCAGTCGCGTTCCTGTCCAAAGCCTTAATGGCCATGGAACACAACTACGAAATTTATGACAAGGAACTCCTTGCCATAATGCTCGCCCTTGAGGAATGGAGACACTACCTCATGGGTGCAGCCATCGATATCGAAATCTGGATGGATCACCAAAACCTCCAGTATTTCCGAAAACCTCAGAAGCTCAATCGCTGACAAGCGCGATGGGTAACTGAGCTCACAGAATACCATTTCATGCTCCATCACAAGCCAGGGATGGCAAACAAAAAGGCAGACCTCTTATCACAACGCGCAGACCATGACCAAGGACACGATGATAACAACGAAGTCATCGTCCTCAAAGCTGAGCATTTCTGGGCACTAATCATGCCCACTACCGACGAATCCCATGAGCGCATCAAAAGCGCAACCCGTGACCATCAGAAATGGGATCAGGGGATCGCCAAGTCACTCAACCACGAAAAGGGCATCCAGGAGAAGGATGGTCTTCTATACTATGATGAAAGAATATATGTGCCCTGCGGCCACGCAGTGCGAGGAGAGATCATCTCGCATTGCTATGATCACATTACCACAGGACACCCTGGAGTAGAAAAGACCAAAGAACTCATCCTAAGAGACTACTGGTGGCCAAAGATCAGGAAGGACATCCAAACTTACGTCCAAGCCTGTGAAACTTGTGCCTGCACCAAATCCAGCACTCAAGCTAAGCGAGCGCCACTCCATCCAAACGAAGTCCCCTCCAAGCCCTGGACCCATATCTCAGTTGATATGATCACCGGTCTCCCAGAATCCAACGGTCACGATGCAATCCTCATCATCGTCAATCACTTCTCCAAAGACATCATTCCAGTTGCCTGCAACATAGAACTCTCGTCAGAAGGATGGGCAAAGATTCTCCGTGACGAGGTATATGCCAAACATGGCATGCCTGTCACCATTATCTCTGACCGAGGACCTCAATTCATCTCCAAATTCCTCGAAGACCTCTATGGCATGCTTAACATCAAAAGCAATGCCTCCACCACTTTCCACCCCCAGACTGACAGCCAAACTGAACACGTCAATCAAGAAATCGAAAAATACCTCCGCCTAGTCATCAATCATCATCAAAATGACTGGGCAGAATGGCTATCAATCTGTACTTTCCAGCACAACAATTGCATACACTCTGCCATGGGCAAAAGCCCATTCCAAGTCCTATACGGACGACATCCCTGAGTCGCCCCTGACTCCAGATCGCATGCCACCCTCCATACTCCCGCATTGGAAACCTTCCATGACCAAATGAAGAGTATCCACGCTGAAACTGAGGCCGCCCTAATCAAGGCTGCCGAACAAATGAAGACCCAATATGACAAGAAGAAGAGA
The DNA here is from genome assembly GCA_030407055.1 of Armillaria mellea. Lineage (NCBI taxonomy): Eukaryota > Fungi > Basidiomycota > Agaricomycetes > Agaricales > Physalacriaceae > Armillaria > Armillaria mellea. The sequence goes on from JAUDZF010000018.1 coordinate 105,342, forward strand.
GCCACCATTGAGTATCAGATCGGAACCAAGGTCTGGCTCGATACGACAAATCTTCACCTCCCCAGACCAAAGAAAAAGCTAGACGACAAACGAGTTGGCCCCTTCCAAATTCTGGAAAAACACGGCGCTTCTGCATACAAACTGAAGCTTCCCCCTGCATGGAGAATATATCCTGTCTTCAACGAAACCCTCCTCACGCCGTACACACCCCCGGCATTCCCGAATCAACAGCAACCACCACCTCCTCCGCCCAACATCATCATGGGCGAGGAAGAATACAAAGTTGAAGAAATCCTCAACGACAAAACCCGCAAAGTACGAGGGAAGAAGGGGGAAAGGTCCAAAACGGTGACCGACTACCTCGTTAAATGGAAAGGCTATAGTCCTGAAGACAACAAGTGGACCGCAGAAAGATACCTTGGCAACGCAAAAGAAGTGATTGCTGAATACTGGGAGAGAAGAGGAGGGATGATGGTAGATGCTATCGTAATCAACCCCGGCAATGACACGATCATTATCGATGCCCACTATCAGCAGGAGGATGACAACGACAAAATAGGACCAGAAGACAACACATGGTACTACCTTATCAAGGTCGCTAGCGCCCAGGCAGAAAAAGGGGGCCAAGAACAGGAATGGCTAGATGAAGAATGGAGGCCAGAACCCGAACTCGGGCATCTGGAGGAGCTCATTAAAGATTATTGGTGGGCTAACAAGCAGGACAGCGAAGCAGACCCCCCCGACGGAGACGAGTCTTAGGGCAGTCGAGATGCCTGCCTTAACGAGGGGGTAATGTTACGATTTTCTCACTTATCTTATCTTATCAGCTGGTGCTTATCTATATCTTATCTTATCTCAAGCACCTATCATCGTAACCATGACTATAACAGACCGCATCAGCAATTGTACTACGGACAACTACGGCTTGCGACCAATGCTTGCCCTTCTCATGTTTCCTCTTGTATTCTGCATGATAACCACAGACAAAGACTCTATTAATAGTACAGGACTTTTCATATATAAGTAGTGTAGCTCTCGCTGTATATTACCCAGCTTCGAGCTAAAGTTTAATCACACCGAACTTAGCTAGTTGACTCAGCCTCAGACTAAGACATTAGTCCGATGCTCTTAGTAGCCATTCAGTACAGAGACTCCTTGGGTGACTGTTCGAACGCGAAACAGCCCTCGGTTTACTCTTGTTTGGTTTACCCGGAGTTCAGGTCTAACAATATAAGTAGTAGAGTAGGCACCTCATGTGGCAGGCAAGCCTACTCTGAGATTGTGACATACTAGTCAGTACCTAGTGCCCCCAATTAAAGGATTTTGTGCTTAACCTCGACGAAACAACAGCTAGTCATGGAGTTACCCCAGTATTGAGTGAATAAAAACCCCTTTGAGTCTACTATTGTGTCCTGTTGAAGGCCGAGAGTGTTTCAAAGTTAGTTCAAGAGAGTTCTTGGAGTATAAAGTATTATTCCTAGGCCAAGAGTGTCACTAGTTCGCCTAGAATGCGACTAGTTCACCTAGAGTGTGACTAGTCAAGTGTTTATCACTTGTAGGAAGCAGTATAGTTTATTCTTAGGCCTAGAGTGCCACTAGTTTGCTAAGAACACGACTAGTCAAGTGTCTATCACTTGTGAGGAGCAGTATGGGGCCAAGAGAGCCACTAGTTTTGGAGCAATCCCAGTTCCAACAAGCACAGTAGCTCAAACAAAGTCACCTTTACTCAATCATGTCTTACCCACCCTGCTAGTGCGAGTAGTACTTTCATATCACTCACTAGTAATGAATAAAACATCTTTAAATGACTTTTCTTGATTATTGAAGTCTGCAGAGTGCTTCTATCGTACTTGAAATGCCCGAATTCAATATATTGGTGATTAGTGTAGAGTTAGTGATATGTTTAGTATTGTTGGTGTTCATTGCCAGCCACTAGTCTGTTTGCCACTTGCCATTACCAAGCACATCATCAGGGCCAAAGGAGTCTTTTTGGGGTCACTCTTCTTCTTCTTAAGTGTGGCCTCTACCTTAGTTGACCCTTTGTCAGAAGAGGTATTTTGGACAGATGTATTATTGCCTGCTAGGTCAGCATGCAGGTCCACTGTAGATGCAGTGTGATGACTAAAGCATTGCAAGTTTTTGGCCACAAGAGGAATGTTGTTGCTGAATGTGTCACTTATAATAGGCAAAGAGTCATCCACAGCCAGGGTGTGGGCAATGGAAGAGATATCCTCTTCACTAATGGTCCCAGTCAGAGGTGATGACAGGCATATGGGAGGGTTGTTGTCATTGAAGGAGTGAGGAATGAGAGAGATAGGGAGCTCCTCATCATAAGGCCCATCATTAAAGGGATTAATGTCAATGCCATCAAGGGAAGTCATGATCTGGATGGTGGGGATAGCATGATATAACATTGCTCAGAAGATTCACCAAGCACAGCAGAGTCCAGTGGACTGTACAGTTCAAATGCTGACTCAGTTTCAAATTTTTTCCAAACTTTCTTCACCAAATGGCACAGGTGAGATAACCACCAATATCGGGGACGAGATCAATGTCACTCCAATCAAGGATGTAGAAATAGTAACTGCTGACAAGTACACATGGTTGAGAAGTCACCAAGGACAGAGCCTTGGGGGGGGGGGAGTACAATCAGACAATCAGTCCATGTTATAATTTTATTCTTCAATTTTATCACTGCTAAGCAGTGTGGACATCAGATCAGACACAGTTGAGTCCTAGTCAGGATGCAGAAATAGTAATTGGTGACAAGCATATGTGGTTGATAAATCACAAAGGACAGAGCCTTCAAGGGGGTACAATCAGACAATCAGTCTGTATTTAATTTTAAATTTTCTATAGATGTCAGATCAGATGCAGTCGAGTTGTAGCCAGCAGTAGTCAATATAGATAAGGAGTAAGAGAGACAGAGTGAGTTGTAGAGCTGTCAATCATTAAAGATGATGGTGGTTATTAAGAATAATGATATGGCCAATCTGCATGGTCAAGTGTAGTGTGGCTGCATGGTTGAGGGTTAAATTTCAGAGAAAAAATATCTTTATTAGTGTGTTTTATGGCCAACTGAGACAGTACTTGACACATCTAAGCTGTATTGAAGCTGTATTTGTGTGAAATTCATAGATAATTTATGTCTACAATACAAGTATAAAAATTTAAGTACTTAGAACAAGAGAGTACTACAGTTTCAATGCATAACCATCTCAGAATTATATCTACATACATTTAAGATGTGCTGGTGACTAGAAATCATAGATCTGAAGTTCCACACACTGTACTTTGCAAGACTTGAGCTTAAAAATCATTTTCTGACTCACTTATGCTTGCTCCAGATAATTCACATTTGAAAGCAAAACAAACATACTGATATCTCACAGAAGCTTTCTGATCATTGCAGAGTTTATATATACTAAATTTATTGTGTTCAACCAGAGTTGAATGGGTGACATGCATGGCCACACACCATGCCAGCGTGGTACCATGCAGGTGACCATGCAGAATTTCTAGTGTCCATCTATGTAAGTTCTAATTCTCAAATTCTCGGTAAATTTACATTTTCAGATATTTTGTAAAACATTCGCATCCTAGTAAGATGATCATTCACACTCAGTTTCTCATCTAATTTTGCATTCCAGAAATGGAGATGAAGCATGCCACCCTCTGGATCCCTCCCGACACACCTCAAGACCTGGGCCAATGGCTCAGCACTCAGCCACTGATTAAGGTTGAAGATTCCATCTCCATCCTGCTGAGTTGCGATTCATTGCAACTCTCTACTAAAATCTGTTCATGTAGAACTTGAGGGTGTGATTTAGAAGCCATAACAATTCCCCTCAGAATCATTAAAAACATCAAATTGCATTTGTTGGGCTATGACTTGGTTCACAATTCTTTCTTTCAGAACTGACCTATATTGCAATCAATCAGGTTTGAACCAGGTGACTCACTCTAAAAAGCAAGTGTCGAAGTAGATATCAGATCATATGCAATTAAGCCATATGGATCTCAGCAGTCTTTTTCTTTCCACAATGATATCTGGGCAAGAGCTCTGGTTAGGGGAAGCTATGAATGTACAAAAGTCTGGTTTTAGCTTCCAGAGCTCCTCATGATTTGTTCAAAACAATTGTCATAACAAGAAGTATCCCACCAAGCTCTAGCACTGTCTTATTAGGTTTATTGGACACTTTAGTCCCATTGCAAGCATATAATGTTCTTTACTTTTTTGTATTCAACTCATACTGAATCTTATGGCAAGAGTGATCATCCTATCTCAAGATGGAAGTGGGAAAACCTGATTGCTGTCACACCAAGCTCAAACCACCACAGTCATTACCATTGTGATTTGCAGCCACCACCCTTGCTTCCTACTCTGATGAATTTTCTTGAACCCAATGCTGATCAGTGCAAGCAGATATCTCATGACATTCACTAGTACAAGAGTGTGAAGAAGGATATTGAAATCCTCAGAGCAGAGATTGCCATGTTTCATGAGAAGAATAATAATGCAACAAAGAGGGTCATAAATCATGAAAGCAGCATTAGTAAGTTCATCTTCCACTTGCCTTTTGTCAATCGCTTAAATGGTGCTTCTGTAGCTGAGCATGTTGCAAAGAAGCATAGAACAGCAAGCAGTGTTGAATCTGATGGCAAGGAGAGCAATTGAGGTGTGTCTCTTCCTGTTACTCCCTCTCTTGCCTCTGTCTAATATGGCATAGTCTCTGGAGAAGTCAAGCAAAATAGAAGACAGGCCATCTTTGTCCCAGACTTGGTTGCTGAAGTCATGTTGGCAGAGAACATATCTTCTGTTTCTAGCACCAGTGAAGCCTGATCCCTGTACGTTCCCTTTCTCTTCCATTTACCAAGTGTTAAATATCAATGCCAATGCTATAACTATGAGATCTTCTGGTTGTACATCCTATACCCTGCTATTCTCATACTTCATGATTGTATTCTCAGCCATGTTATATATGATTTCTCATGAATCTTGTGCTTGACCCAGGTAAATAGTATGCAATCAAAAACATGAGTGTTAGCGAAGCAAGCCAAACAAACAGACCTTACCTGCATGCAAAGTCAAGAACCTACTCAAAGTTTCTACCTTACTCACTCAGTTATTAATTTAGGACTCTCATAGAACTTACTAGAATATATGTAGAGGTATAAAAGACCTCATAGTTGTACCGCAATATATATAGATTATTCTAATCCTCTTACTTCTCATCCTATTGCTGCTAATAGGTCATGGGCCCCAGCCATATCTAAATCTCAACGATAACACACTCACCTCACATACTAGACTCACTACCCATCTATCATGTCCACTAACACTTTCTCATCCACCACGAAACTCAGTGAATACTTCACCAAGCTCCCCACATGCAAGGCTGATGGCACAAACTGGATCTTCTTCTGTGACCACTTCCTTTTCGCTGTTGATGCTGTGGGTCTGAGCAATCACTTCAAGGATGTCATGGTAATGACAGAACCGACTGTGCCAGCTGTGGTAGATCCCAAGAATCCCACAGCAGATGAGACAAAGGTGTTGAATGAGTATGCAAAGAAGCATCGGATTTGGAAGTCTGAGCAGGCCATAATCAAGCAAGGAATTGCCTCAGTCATTTCAGATTCGTTATTCCTGAAAGTGAAGGGCAAGGCAACGGCAAAAGAAATGTGGGACAAGGTAAAGTTGGAGTATGAGAAGAAATCAAAGATGGTAACAGTTGACCTGTGCTGGAAGCTCCAGGATGAGTGATGCGCAGAGGGAGGTGATGTGAAGACTCACCTTATGAAGCTACAGTCCATATGCGAGGACCTTATCATGATGGGAGCAGATCCAGGTGACAATAATTTTGTTGCAATAGTCCTTGGATCACTTCCTGCCTCATTTGAAACATACCTCTCTGCACTTACAGGCACATCAACACTCCTTGGCAAGGCTCTCGATCCTGACATGGTGCTACAGTGCATCAATGATGAAGCTGACTGATGGAAGGTCAGGTCAGCAGGGAAGAGTGAGAAGGAAGCTGCATTCTATAGTGGGAATAGTGGAAAGAAGCTAAGGAAATCAGTGGAGTGCTATAACTGCCACCGGAAGGGACATACGGTGAGGGATTGTTGGGCAAAGGGAGGAGGAAAAGAAGGCCAAGGCCCAAGGAAGGGTCATGGACAAGTGAATTCAGCAAAGGCAGACAAGAAGTTTGATGCCACATGGTTCACAGAAGAAGATGATGATGGAGAAGACTTCTCAGAGTTGCCATCCCTCCAGGACATCAGCGATAGTGAAGATGAAGACAGCGATGATGAAACTGATGAATTAGATATCAGTACACCAGAGCTCATTGGAGAAATAACCTCACTTACCTCTAGAAATCTTGCAGCCACTGTTGCTGACACAGAGTGCAAGCACAAAGTTGATATCTTCGACTCTGGTGCTACACAGCATATGACACCATCATATCATAGGTTGATGAACTATACAGCTATCAAACCTTGAGGAATAATGGCAGCAGACAAGAAGAAATTCAAAGTGCTTGGGAAGGGTGACATGCATATCATGATTCCTAATGGAAAGAAACAGATGATGAAGGTCCTTGTTAAGGATGTACTCCACACACCTAATCTCAAAGTTACACTCCTTTCTGTTAGTCACATCACCCAGGCAGGCTATTCTCTTGATTTCAAGGATGAGGAGTGTTGCATTTTTGACAAGAAGCATCACCAAATTGGATCCATACCTCATGTTGATGGGGTATACAGGCTCCAAGTACCGGTTCCCCATCCAGAAGCATATCATGTTGATGATGGACTGTGAAATGTGACACCAGATGAATTGCATCATCTGATGGGTCATCTTCCAGTTGATGCAGCAAAGAAGCTTGTCAAAGATCAATTAGTTGATGGTCTAGAACTCGATGAAGGGAGCCCTACCTCAAAGGATCAATGCCCATCATGTCTACATGGTAGAGTGACAAGGAAAGCAATCTCCAAGTCTAGGGAGATCAATGTGTCAGGGAGAGTAGGCGATCAGGTTCACAGCGACATGTGGGGACCAGCAACCATTGAAACACCCCAACACAAGAAATACTATGTCACTTTTACAGACAATGCATCATGCTACTCTGTAGCTATGCTACTTCACTCAAAAGACAAGATGCTGCAGTCATTCAAAGATCTTGAGGCAAGATGGGACAAGGTACATGGCATCAAGATAAAAATACTGCATTCAGACAGAGGAGGGGATTACAAGAGTCATGAATTCAATGACTACCTAGCAGTGATGTGCTTGGTAATGGCAAGTGGCAAACAGACTAGTGGCTGGCAATGAACACCAACAATACTAAACATATCACTAACTCTACACTAATCACCAATATATTGAATTCGGGCATTTCAAGTACGATAGAAGCACTCTGCAGACTTCAATAATCAAGAAAAGTCATTTAAAGATGTTTTATTCATTACTAGTGAGTGATATGAAAGTACTACTCGCACTAGCAGGGTGGGTAAGACATGATTGAGTAAAGGTGACTTTGTTTGAGCTACTGTGCTTGTTGGAACTGGGATTGCTCCAAAACTAGTGGCTCTCTTGGCCCCATACTGCTCCTCACAAGTGATAGACACTTGACTAGTCGTGTTCTTAGCAAACTAGTGGCACTCTAGGCCTAAGAATAAACTATACTGCTTCCTACAAGTGATAAACACTTGACTAATCACACTCTAGGTGAACTAGTCGCATTCTAGGCGAACTAGTGACACTCTTGGCCTAGGAATAATACTTTATACTCCAAGAACTCTCTTGAACTAACTTTGAAACACTCTCGGCCTTCAACAGGACACAATAGTAGACTCAAAGGGGTTTTTATTCACTCAATACTGGGGTAACTCCACGACTAGCCATCATTTCGTCGAGGTTAAGCACAAAATCCTTTAATTGGGGGCACTAGGTACTGACTAGTATGTCACAATCTTGGGGTAGGCTTGCCTGCCGTGCGAGGTGCCTACTCTATTACTTATATACAAACGGAAAAAGGTATGATAACCAAAAATAGCTATACTAGAGGGGTACTATTGATAAGGATTTCTTGGCTAGTCATGAGTATTGGTGCATAATCACACAATAGTCGGTCTAGAATGCTTTGTTGCTGACTAGCGGGCCTATGAACTCCATTGGATGTCTATTTCCCATGCTCTTGACCCAGCAATGCTCCACTAGTATTAAGGATAATCAATGCACCAGTTGGCCATGCCTGTAGCAGTCATCAATTGTGATCGGGAGCACAGCCCAGCTATACTAGTGCTGATCGTCTGAGATCTGTCATCCACTAGTCGGCTCTCTGCACAATCCCAACCATTGCTAATCAATTCTAAGTCCCGTTTAAGATCATCGCACGACTAGTGCTTTTGACTTAGGCATCCTTGCCATAGCTGGTACTTGTATGATGGAGCTTCTTGGTGTTTGTGTCCTCTGCCTCTGGTTTGGTATGCTAGTGGCAAGACTCAAAACTAGTGACCATACATTGTGTAGGTCCACTAGTTTTGAGTCACTAGTATCAGCTGGCAGGTAGAGTTGACCCACTAGTGGTGTCATGTCTAAGTCCTAGTGTTACTAGTAGCCATTTGCACTGACTATCAGCTCGAAGCCTCTGCTATAGTCCTCATAATCCCACTAGTATCAGGTAGATATGCAATAGTATTGATATAAAATCGCAAAATATAGGTGTGAACGCATAGACTGCATATCAGCGGAGAAAGAAATCCAGTGTTGATTCACAGTCCATGACACACCCGAGCATAATGGAGTCACCAAGAGACTCAATCACACACTTCTTGAGAAGATCCAAGCCATGCTCCATGCTGCAGGACTGCCAAACAACTTGTGGGGTGAGGCACTGAAGCATGCCATTTGGTTGAAGAATCAGACATTGTCGAAGGCCATTGGTAGTTGTACACCATACGAAGTGTTCCATAAATCGAAGCCAGACTTGTGGGATATCCAAGAATGGGGCTGCAAGGTCTGGGTACATGTTGATAATGGTTCAAAGCTTGAAGGACATGCTCACGAGGGTCAGTGGCTTGGTTTTGACCAAGAAAGCAATGGACACTGAATTTATTACCAAAATAATTGCACCATACATGTCAAATGCAGCATAAAATTTCCAGAAACACACAGAAGTGAAGGAGGGCTACATAGAGTGCTGAATGAGGGGGAGAATGCAGTGATCAGTGATGAAAAGAAGACAGAAAACATCCAGCACACACCTGCATTATCCAAAGCTATATCCCTTTCTCTACCAGGTTCCCCACTCACCACACCACCAGACACCCCTCCATCAAGCCCAATACCAAAGCCGATACCCTCAATCATGCCATGAGACATTTCGAGCAAAATCAATGTAAAGAACATTATCAAAGGCACTCAAACATGTCAAGCTGCCCATCTTGTCCAGACTGAGCCAGTTGCTGACTCAGACATGATGGAGTATGCATATTCAGCTATGGGAGATCTATTGGATGAACCAAGTGTTGAAGAAGCAATGAAGAGGGAAGACTGGCTGCTGTTCAAGCAGGCCATGGATGTCAAGATGGAAGCAATGAAGAGGACAGGCATGTTTGGTGATGGACCCATGCCAAGACCAATCAGATGCAATATTGTCAGATCAAAGTGGGCACTGCAGATCAAGTGCCAGGCTAATGGGGAGATCGACAAATACAAGGCATGTCTTGTTGCATGAGGATTCACTCAAGTCCAAGGAGTGGATTACTTTGAGATATTCTCACCTACAGCAAAACTATCATCACTCTGCACCATTCTCTCACTCACTGCTCATTTTGATTGGGACATCAAAGTGTTTGATTACTCAGCTGCATTCCTCAATAGCAAGTTCTCAGCTGATGAAGAAATATTTATGGAACAGCCACCCCATTACACCAATGGAAATTCGAACAATGTGATCCACCTATGATGTACAATATACGGACTCAAACAGTCAAGCCATAAGTGGTACAAGAAGCTAACATCAGCTCTTGCCACACTTGGCATCCACCCTCTCAAATCAGATCATGCAGTCTATCATCTCATTTGAGGAGATATTTTTATATTCATCACTATTCACATTGATGACAGCACTATCACTGGCAACTCACTCGCATTAATCGATGAGATACAGGAAGAAATTGGTCACATCTTCAAGATTATGATGCTTGGACCTATCAGTTGGCTACTGGGCATGGAGGTCATATGAGACAGAAAGAAGAAGACTCTGACACTCTCCCAAACCACCTACATTGATTCCCTTTTACAAAAATTCCATATGACAGATTGTAAAGCTGTCTCCATTCCCCTTGATCCATCCACCCAGCTCTCATGCGACCAATGCCCTGCTCCATCAGATCATGAAGCCATTAGTGACATGTGCAATGTTCCATATTGAGAACTTATTGGTGGATTAGTATGGCTTGCCACAGCCATGTGTCCAGACTTGGCATTCACTGTCTGTGTCCTCTCGTGCTTCGTCGATAACCCTGGTCATCCACACTGGAATGCAGCAAAATGTGTACTCCAGTATCTGAAGGGTACTTGGACCCTGACCCTAACTTACAGAGCATCAGATGAGACTCTAGGTCTTGACATCTTTGGTGATGCTGATGGGATGTCACTTGAAACAAGAAAGGCCATAACAGGTTATGCATTCATCCTAAATGGCAGTGCCATATCATGGTCCTCAAAGCAGCAAGAAATTGTTGCATTATCAACGACAGAAGCTGAATATATTGCCATGACCTCCACGGCCAAGGAGGCACTTTGGTCCCAAGCCCTTATCTCAGAACTCTTTGCTCTGATCACTTTTCCCCTTACAATCTACAACGATAATCAATCAGCGATTTCCCTTGCACACGTGGACCTTGGACAATATCATGCACAGATGAAGCACATCGACATCCGGTACCATTTTATTCATGACAAAATACAAGCTGGAATACTCGACATCATCTATTGCTCTACCAATGAGATGGCAGCCGACATTCTCACCAAGGCACTGCCTTCATTCAAGTTCCAGCCTCTTGTTTGGAAGCTTGGAATGATTTTGGCTTGAGGGGGAGTGTTAGTGAAGCAAGCCAAATGAACAGACCTTACCCACATGCAAAGTCAAGAACCTACTCAAAGTTTCTACCTTACTCACTCAGTTATTAATTTAGGACTCTTGTAGAACTTACTAGAATATATGTAGAGGTATAAAAGACCTCGTAGTTGTACCGCAATATATATAGATTATTCTAATTCTCTTACTTCTCATCCTATTGCTGCTAATAATGAGGTCAGTCATACATGTACAGTGGTGGAGCAATGGCCTCCCTATTTTGCACCCTCTCATATGCGGCTTGAGACTTTCAGAACTTCAACATCTATAATTCTGCCAGTCTGAAGTTAATGTGGTCATGAAGGAGTTAGCCTGTTTACCACACATCAAGTCCTTGGGGGTGAATATCTTGGTATGTACTTACTAGACCTTCATCTTTCATGGACTCATTGGCTATGGCACACTTCAGAAAATGACAACAGAGCAGAGAGCTTTAAATTGTCATCCATTGAGGCTAATTTTGAGTCGATCTCACTGCTGATTAACAGATCATTCCAGCATGCATCAAAACTTGATAGATGGTGTGGCCATTACACTTGCATGTTGATATTTTCCAGACCCTCTGACAAAGGGACCCATTCCACAAACAAAAATATTGGAGATAGTTGTAAATACCACTGTTGAACAGGGTTAACAGGTAAATTTGGAACCTTACAGTGAGTTTTGCCAAGCCAACAAAATTCTATGTGTCCATTTTGTACACTGCTTATACTTAAGGGCATTGTAGTACATATGTCAAATGTTAACCATGGATCTTGGCTTTTGATACCATAGAGGAAGATCTTAGATTGGACCCACATGGACCTATATCCTCAGCATCCCACTTACAATGTATTGATATGGCTTTTTCTAACTTTAATATGCAACAGGAAAGAGTGACCAAGATATACATAGGGGATCTCAGGAGTTCCAAGTTGGAACTAGACGATATGAGTAAAGGTCAAGGAGGAATGACAGTACAAGGAAGGTTAGCTCATTGTACTCAGTAATGTTTTGTGACATGAACGACTGGTGAGATATATTACATTAAGCCAGCTATGGTTTGGGGAAAGGTGAGATTGAGCATGAAATAAAATAATTCAAGGCTTCATCATCCTGCCACCATGTAGTACATCAAACATGATTTGAGGAAAGACAATATTGAGACTGAAATAAAATGATTTAAAAAGTTAAGGCTTCATTATCCTCCCACCCAGTCACTCTGATACACTGCTCTGCTCCTCTATTCCAGGGATCATTTGTAAGACCCAAACTTCACGTGTTCAAAGACTTGGGTCTAGGTCTTCGGCTGTCTCATGTTCGGACAATCACCGGAGAGATGACGAGGGTCTAAGACTCTGAGAAGAGGCAGGCTGCTTAGAGCTTGGCTCGGTAGAGAGTGGTTTGGTATAGATGAACTATAGTTCGAAGCTGAAGTATTACAGCGAGAACTGTGCTACTTATATAGTGTTCTGGTCATGTCTAAGAATAGTAATAGAGTCCGTGATACATGTGGTAAACAGCCTGTGTTAGCGAGGCACAGCAGTCTGGCTGTGGATGGTTCAGTAAAGGCATGGTGTAGGTGCTTTGAGTGATAAGATAAGCGATAAGCACCTGATAAGATAAGATAAACAGAAAAATTGTAACATTACCCCCTTGTTTAAGACAATTGTCCCGATTGTCAGGTCTGGTTTTCTAGATTGTCAAGGTAATCTTGAATGGCTTCCTTGGCGTTCTCCATCTCTGAATCTCATACCCATGAGTTGTGCTCCCTTGTCCATCCCTTCCATTTGACGAAATAGTCTGTTACTTCCTGTGCCTTTTTTCCTTTCTTTCTTCTGGTTTTGCAGATTCTTGAGTCTAGTACCTCTTCGATTTCATACTGTTCTTCATCATCGACGAGGTCTGGCGGTGGAGGAGCCAGCATTTGCTGGTTTGGAAAGGCCGGTGGGGTATATGGCATTAGGAGTTTTTCATTGAATCGGCGATGGATTTTCCAATGGGAAGGAAGCTTGAGCTTGTACGCCGAGGCCCTGGTTTTTTGGATAATTTCAAAGGGTCCAACTCGTTTGTCGTCTAGCTTTTTCTTTGGTCACGGGAGATGTAGGTTGGCGCTGTCTAGCCAAACCTTGTCTCCTATTTGATATTCTATGGCTGGTCGCTTCTTTTTGTCATATTGCGCTTTCATTTGTTCAGCGGCCTTCTGTAGGGCTTGCTGGGTATCTTTGTGGATTTCTGTTATTCAACTGGTGAGGTTTTCAGCTGCGGGGTTGACAAACGGTGATGGTCATGTGGAGTCTGGGACTACTCTGGGATTTCGTCCATATAGAGTCATGAAAGGACTTCGTCTGGTGGCAGAGTGTACTCTGTTGTTGTGTGCGAACTCTGCAATGGGTAACCAGTCGCTCCAGTCTGTTTGGCGATAACTGACAAAGAGTCGTAGATATCCTTTGAGCTCCTGGTTGACCTGTTCAGTCTGCCCATCTGTCTGTGGGTGGAAGGCAGTGGAAGTGTTTGGGGTGATATCGAGTAGTCGATATAAGTCTTTCATGAACGTGGATGCGAATTGGGGGCCTCAGTCGGAGATCACTACTTGGGGCATTCCATGCTTGGCGTAAACATGATCTCATAAGATTCTGGCCCATCCTTCTGCGGATAGTTCGACGTTACATGGCACCGGAATTATTGCTTTCGAGAATTGATCTACGATGACCAATAGGGCATCATATCCTTTGGATTCTGGTAATCCTGTGACCATGTCGACAGATATGTGAGTCCATGGTCCTTCAGGGATCGCATTTGGGTGAAGCGGTGCGGCTTTGGCTTGGGTGCTGGTCTTTGTTCGTTGACATGCTTTGCATCCTTTTATGTATCTTTCTACATCTTTTTTCAGCTTTGGCCACCAATATTCTCGTTGGACTAGTTCCTTCATTTTTTCGATGCCTGAGTGTCCTGCCATGATGTGATCGTGGCTTTGGGTGATGATTTCTCCTTGTAGGGCATCATTTCTTGGTACGTATACTCTCCCGTCATAGAAGAGTAATCCATCTTTCCTGTTGATCCCTCGTTCGTGGTTTAGGGAGTTAGCAATTCCTTGATCCCAAAGATCCATTTGTCAGGTGACTTCTTTGATTCGTTCCTGGGTTTCTGTGGTGGTTGGCACGATTAGTGTGTGGAAATGTTCAGGTCGGAGTACAACGATGTCATTGTTGTTGTCCTTCCCTTGGCTGTGATCATCTCTTCGGGAGAGAAGGTCTGCCTTCTTGTTGGCCACTCCTGGTAAGTGCTGGAGAGTGAAATGGTATTCCGCTAGTTCTGTGACCCATAGGGCCTGTCTTTGGTTCAACTTTTGAAGCTTTCGGAAGTACTGGAGATTCTGATGGTCCGTCCAGATCTCTACATCTTCTAGGGCTCCCATCAGGTAATGGCACCACTCGTCCAGGGCGAGCATTATGGCGAGCAATTCTTTATCGTAAATTTCATAGTTTCGCTCGGTTGAGTTTAATGCCTTGGACATGAAAGCGACTGGTCGCCACTTTCCTTCTTGTTGCTGGCTGAGAATGGCGCCAATAGCCCCATCACTAGAGTCTGCTTCTACCTTGAACCTCCCCTTCTCTGTTGGGATGGCAAGTACTATGTCTTCTGCTATCTGCTTCTTCAACTGTTGGAAGGCTTGGTTCTGGGCCATTCCCCACATCCATTCTGCATTGCCAGTGAGCTGTGTGAGTGGTCGAACAATCTTGGAATAGTCTCGGATGAATTTTCAGTAAAAGTTCGTGAATCCGAGGAATGACTGTAATTCCTTCTTCTTGGTTGGGGTTGGCCATTCAGCGATTCCTGCCACCTTGACCTGGTCCATTCGTACTGAGTTTTCGCTGATGATGACTCCCAAGTATTCTGTTTCTAACACCTCGAATTCGCATTTCTCTGCCTTCAGGAAAAGTTTATTCTCCCATAGGCGTTGAAGGACACATCGAACGATTTTCCGGTGTTCATCTAGGGTCTTGGTGAAGATTAGGATATTGTCGAGGTAAATGGTGACCTTTCCCTTGGCGATTAGATCTTTGAAAATGTCATTCATCATCCATTGGAACGTGGCCGGGGAATTCATGAGGCCAAAGAACATGACCGTGGGCTCAAACAGTCCTTGGTTCATTCTAAACGCTGCTTTCTCTTCATCTCCTTCTTTGATTCAGATGTTGTTGTATCCCCAGCAGACATCGAGCTTGGTGAAGTACTTTGCTCCTTGGAGTTTGTTGATGAGTTCGGTGATGAGGGGAAGTGGGTATCAGTTTTTGATGGTCATTTCATTTAGTTTTCAATAATCTTGGACTGGTTGTAGGGAGCCGTCCTTCTTTTTTACAAAGAAAAAGGGTGAGGCGAAGGGGGATTTCGAGGGGTGAATTTGTCCTGATTCCAGATTTTCATCTAAGAACTTGTCAAGCTGTTCTTGTTTGTTTCTGTTCAGGGGGTAGACCTTACAGTCTAGCGTGGATTTGGCATTTGGGATCAGTTCAATTGCATGGTCCCAGGGTTTCCGCTCAGGAAGTTCATTGAAGTTCTCTTTCGAGAACAGGTCTTGGTACGAGCGGTAGTGTTCTGGTACCATTTCTTCAAATGTCTTCTTTGGCTTATCCTTGTTTGCTTGAGCGGCTAGGTCATTGGCATGATGTACTGCTCGTATGACCAATTCCTCCTGCATGTTGATGGCTAATATTGTCTCTCCTTCTGCGAGTTCTTCATCCCACCTGTCGTCCGGGTCTGCATTGGGTAGTGGGAAGGGGTTCTTTGTACATTGGCATCGTCCAAAAATGAGCATGCCAGCCTTCCAGTTGATTATCGTGTTGTGGTGCTTTAGCCAGTCATGGCTGAGGTAGATGTCCTTGGCTCCAAGGTCTGTAACTGTGAGGTTGATCTGTTCACTGTGGTTTCCAATAGTGAGTCGTAACTCGGCGAATTCTGTTATGCTTCCGGCCTTGTTTTGTGTTCCATCAGCATTGTAGACTGGGATGGGGGCGGTGGTTTTCTGGGTGTATAGTCCATGTTTTTCTATGTAGGATCGGTTGATGGAGCTTCCCATGCATCCACTGTCAATCAGTCCCTTGGCAATATGTTCTTCTTGGTTGATGGTGGATTCGAGGCGAATGTCTACTGTCAGGTCTCGTCCAGTACTTTTGGTTCTGCGAATGTATCGGATCGGTTCTCAGAGTTCGAGAAGTAGCTCCCTCGCCTCTTCTCCTCCCTTTCGTAGTCGAGTCATGAGCTCGTCTACTAACTCTTCGTGTCAGTCTTTGTGTATCCAGTTATTCAGGCATGCTTTTGCTTCTGAATAGTTTCGTGCTCCCTGTATTGCTCGGAGCGTCCAGTCTACTTCAAAAGGTTTCTACCAATGCCACGAATGTGGTGGAGCACTAGTGTCTGGAGTGGTAGGATGCCAGTCTTCATCGCTCTGTATATCCTTCTCCTGTGAGTCGGTCTTCTGGGTCGCCCACCATCGTTGGTATGCGGTTTCGTCTTCTTTGTCCAGTACCTCTACCATGGTAACCTTATGCCCCCTTTTCACTGTCTGGGCACTAACAGCTTCCTGTCCTGCAGCTTTGGTGCCGTCCTTTGCCGGTCATGCGTCTTCATCGGGGTTGGGTGGAGGAGGAACGATGGGAGGATACCTGCTTCTGGTCTGAATGCCAGGGCCGACCCCTCGAGGGTCAGGGGGCTGGTCCGTGAACATTGCGTTCTTGTTGCATGAACCATGACTGCCATTACCTACTGGCGCCAGCAGTCAGGCAGGGCTGTGCTCTGTTCCTTTGCCGCTTCCAACTCGGTGGTTCATTTGTTTCTCTAATCCTTCCCTGGCGTTACCTTTCCCTGTAGGTGGGTTGGATGGTCATGGGGGTCCTGAGGGAATGTCAGCCATTGTCGTGTTGGGGCTCTCTGACCCATGCCCCAGAGGTTTGGACTCTGTGGTCTTGGCCTCTGGCAGGTGCTTGAGTTTCGCCGCATCGGTCCTTGCAAAGTATGTCTTGGCCTTCGGGGAAGGCGCAGAATCTTTCAACTTTAGAGGCCCGAGGGTGTCCCGTCTACTTGATCCAGACCCGAGTCCTAATACTCATGTGGAGGGCTCCAGCACCACCTGGCATGTCCCCTCCCTCACAGCGGGCTCGGAAGTTGTGGATTCATTGTTCTTGTTGTCCAATTGTGCTAGGACGGTGTAGTGGTTCGATTCTGTCATGGGTGTTGGGTAGCTAGTCATGCAGGTAACGTTAAAAGCGGTAGATTGAGAAGTGTTATGGGAAACATGCGGTGTAACTAAAGAGGCTTTATAAGTCCGACCTGCATATGACGATGATGAGCCTCCAGGCTCTGTACACTCAGAATTTCGTGAAATTACCCTTAATTCCTACACCAAGTCCACCTGACAGACTTTCACCAAACCAGTCATTGCCGACACGGCAATACCACTTTTGTATCACGGCAATATGTCTTCACATGTTGGTTATCCATCCCATCTTGAAATCCGACACTTCACAGCATTACAGACATGTTAACACCGATTTTGATGGGCCCCCGATCGTATATGGTAATGCCACATCTGCATCAAAGCGCGTCGCTACGCATCATTGATCACTAGACCCTATTAACATCACTTATCACCACACTCATCCATCAAAGATATCAACCTGTCACGGATACTCCAGAACTACGGTGACTCAAGCTGTTACTTCGCCAAGTTGGCACGTCATTAGAAATGCATTGGGTGACCTCAGCGACACTAGCACGTCTTTACAATCCGCAGCACACGCAGTCGAAACAGCAAGAACCGGCCCGATAGCCGGACTCCACTATAGAATGTTTTCTAACCAAGCACAGCAATTCGAACAACGCTGTATACTTCAGCTGACGGATATAGGTCACATTTATTCAGGATTTTACTCAGCTAAGGCCTTACAGCCTTAGTAAAAAGTCGCTTGAGATTCTATTAATATATGTAGGACTTTAGTATAAAAATGTAGATTACCGTAGCGTTCAGCACTTTTCGACCCAGTGGGTACACTCTTGTTCACCAGACTATGCTTGTATTGATTCTCATACATGTCAATCCATCGTACACCGTATTCGCCGCACGCACCGACAATAAATCGACTAGTCAGACCAGCAAATCTCTATGAATCCGCCCATCGTTTCTATAGGATCACCATACATTTATTCATCATTTCACGGCAATATTCGTCTTGCATCGCATATAGTCGATTGCATGTCAACTCGCAGTATTGCTTGAGTTATTCCACGGTTCTTTAACTGTGAAGAAGACGTTTCCGTCCCTCTTTACTCTTAACACTATTGGTACACGTCAATATCGTGCCAATACGTGACCGACCACACCATACCTCGCCCCCCGTTTACTTTATAGGCAGCACCAGTTTCAACTTCACCAGATAGGACCGTTTGACCAGTTTTCACCTTCACCATCGTCATCGTCGCCTGCTTGGGTAGTCTCAGAGCAGACTTAGGATCAGTATCAGTATAGGACCAGTTCAGCAATCGTTTCAGTATAGGAAATCCCAGTGTGGATTATAGGATAAGTTTTTGACATCAGACAGGATCGTTTTCAGCCCAGTACCGTTCGCCCCCAGTTTCCGTATCAGCCCGTCCAGTTTAGGATCAGTTACAGCCAGTTTCAGCACCTTGTTCACGTTTATTCGATCGACCAGCACGTTTATTCCTAGCAGCGCCAGTCCCTCGATCTATTGCCGTATCGCTCAGGCATTTCCCTCTCATTTCCCCACTCGTATTAACGTCTCGAGCACGTTTTCTCGAGTCTCATTCTCCGTTTCCGTTTCAGAATACGGTTTCTTGATATTCACGTCATATCAGGCGCCGTTCCCTCTCGTTCTACGAGACCTCACGACTTACAGTCATTCTTTCGATTCCTCGACACTCACGTCGTATTATCTGCTTGACTGCATAGTCCAAGCGTATCTTCGCACCCTTAAAGCTTTGATTTACTGCACAGAGGTGCCCCGAACCCACTCGCACACACGATCGTCCTAGTATTGCCGTGTTCACACGTTTATTCTCCATACTCCGCCCGAGTTTGGTTTTGCCGTTGCCACGGAAGTCTAGGTTCATCATTTCTGGAGCCCACCGCGAGGGGTCCGGTTCAATATCAATCCCTTCACCGCATTTTGCACATCCTTCCCTCCTACTTTTGCCCTGTTGCAGTCTCGTCGATTGCACTTGTATTCCCCCTCGTTTACTCAAATAACCATCCGACGTTCATCCTACACCATCCATTGTTCTCCCACCATCGTCATCGTCTATTTCCTCGGTTATCTACATCATATCCATCGTTTATTGCCTCCAACATGGCGCATCTTATGCCATTCCGCAGGGAGAAGAGTGCACCAGTCATTCTTGACACAGCTAATCCTGGACACGAAATCTTCCGTTACATCTCCGATTTGGAGCAGCTCTTTGCCGTCCATCGTGTTACTACAGATAGTGACAAGAAGAAGTGGTTTACCTATTACCCTGGCATTGATATTGCCGAGTTTTGGGAGTGTCTTCCAGAATACGAGTCTGGGAAGACTTATACCGAGTTTAAAGCCGCAGTTTTGAAGCATTATCCGGATGCTAATCCCGATCGCAAGTACGAGCGTCAGGATCTCGATCGTGTTATAGGAGTTTATGCTGGCGAGATCGATTCGCTTGCAGAGCTAGCAGCCTACTATAGGGAATTTTATCCGAAGGCCCAGCACCTAGTTGCGAAGAATCGTTTATCCATTCATGAAACCGGTCCCATGTTCAGTAAAGGCTTTACTCCGGTCGTTTATGACTCTATTATCCGTCGTCTTCAAATTAAATTGCCAGACCATCATCCTGCAGACCCTTACGACCTCAGCGACGTTTATTCTGCTGCACAGTTCATTTTACAAGGCACCAATAGACAGGCCTGCGAAAATTCCCCTCCTGGTTGTACCAACGGAATTTCCGTGCCTATTAGACCATCAGCTCTATATCCATCCTCAGATTGCATTCCAAACCATCCTATCCCACTCGACGTCGAGCAGACCCAGTCCGAAGTCAAACCAGAGCACATTGATGGACTTATTAAACTCAGCGAGACGTTATTGCAGTTACATGCCAATCGTTGCTTGCAACAAGCACCACAGACACCTGTTCAAGTATTTGCGCAGTCCAGACCCGTCCGACGTTGCCAATTTTGTGGTAAACTAGGCCACCGAGTTCGCGATTGCTATGACATGAGAATCATGGTCCAAGCAGGCAAGTGCTGCTGGAACCATGAGAAGAAGATTGTCCTTCCTACTGGTGCTCGTATTACGCGAGAGCTTCCAGGAACCTGTCTTCAGGATCGTATTAATGCCTGGCATCATCAGCTCGCTAGCAATTCCATATTGGTTCCAATCCCGGACCACATTCCCTCTTCAAAACCGGTTTCAACTCCGGTTTTGTCTTGTAATTCCGCTTCCAATTCAATTCCTATTGCCGTTCACATTTCCGAATCCACTTGTCGATCGTCACCCTCTACACCATTGTCACCCCCAGGATTGTTAAAACCGCAGACTCCAGTCGTAAATACTGCAATACCAGTCACAGATCCAAAGCAACATCCTAAAGAGCTTATAGCCAGATCGCACGCTATAGCCATAGAGATACAGAGGCTACAAACCGATACGGATACAGTTATTACATCCAACGACTCATCTACAAGACCGATGCCGTCGTTTTCTATTTCTTTGCAAGACACAGTCCCTGAAACCGTCAATACCATGGAATTAAACCGACCGCTTTCTCCAGTATTCAATCAATGCATCCCACATCGTCCCAAACCGTTTACAGACCATTCTCCATCGTCTAAATTCGCAGAAAGCATAGCTACTGAGAGTAAAAACTCGGCTGCAGCATTTACTCCGGAATTAAACAAAGTTACTTCTCCAGAATTGGAATCTCCTACTCCTAGATTTCGTACAGACCCAGAAATCGCACCCAAGTCAGCACCGGAATCAATTCCGATCCGTGCCATATACCCCATTGTCAATGGAAAATTCAGAGTCCAGTCTATCATTGATTCCGGCTCTCAGATTGTATCAATGTCCGAAGTGACTTGTCACCAGTTAGGCCTAGCCTATGATCCCACTATGGCAATGGATATGCAGGCAGCTAATGGCAGCATAACCCGGTCTCTTGGACTAGCTCGCAACGTCCCCATTTGCATCGGCAATATTACCTTCTACCTGCAGATTCATATATTCCGTGAATCCGGCCCATATATCATCTTAGGACGACCATTTGATGTGCTTACCCAAAGCATGGTTCAAAATTACGCCAATGGCACTCAGATTATCCGAATTCATGATCCTAATACCGGAAGAATGGTTTCATTACCCACAGTTCATGGTGGCCTATCTAGTTCCCATTATAGTTAGTTCCTCCCGAAAGTTTCATCATCGGTCCCGACGCAAGAAGAAGTGGAAATAGCTTGATTCCCACCCTAAACCACGTTTTCTCCTTTCCGAACCACGTTTTCTCCCTTTTCGACAAGTTCTTTCTCATTCCGATCAATTATCTTGGGTTCAGAAATCATCTCTCTAACCCCCCACTGTCCTTACTCGTCATCTCTTTGATTCCGCAACCTCAATTCAGTAAAACCGTAACATTTGACACCCAGTCTCAGACATTGCCGTGATCCCAAACTTAGCCCGCACATTGCTAGAACTCGATGCAGCTTATTTCCATTCCCAAAAATCACGGCATTATCAAGGATTGAACCAATGACATTCCATAACCACAGCAATAGTCAACCACTACACCAAGCAGCCATTGTAGGACACTATTCCAGCTCCCAGATACTCCTCCAATTTCCATTATTCCGAACATCTTCAAATGTCTTCAGCTCTTCACCGGCCACGCACCACTCCTAAAACAAAATAAAGTTAGGGGGGGATGATGAGCCTCCAGGCTCTGTACGCTCAGAATTTGTGGATTTATCCATTGACTACCCAATAATAACAGATTCGACTCCCATCTTCCTTATCCTACATTGCCGCACTCGATTTAATGCCCCAACCTTCGATTACATGCTACACCCTTCAATATCCTTCAATAACCGTGATATACCACGGTTATAACTCAGCAAACCACGTTAATACCCTTCCGTTCACGTTTATTCTCCATATTTCCGTGAACGATCACGGCAATACACCTTTCATTGACGATCGTACCGAAAATGGAGTTGCCGCATCAGTCCTAGGCACCCAAATTGACGCGCCCCTTGATTCCTCGATCATAGTGACATCATTTAGACCCTGCACTCCTCCATCAACGATATTGACCCAATACGGATACTCCAGACTGCGGTTACTCAGGCTGTTACTTTGCCAAGTCTTCACAGCAGCTTATATCCATTTATCAACCTCAGAACATGTACCATACCCTCACAGTCCACAGTTAAACAGCACCTAGCTGTTTACTCATTATTCTCCACTTCCACATGGTTTCCCATCCAGACACGGCAATACAGACAAGCTGTTATGTCTCAGCTGACGAAAACTTCTTCTATTTACTACGGATTTACTAATCCAATGACTTACAGCTTTACCAATGCTTAGATATCTTTTCTATTTATAAAACCGAACTTTTAGTATAAAAACTCGTATTCTACAGAGGAGAAAGAGAGTTCTTTCGCT
This sequence comes from Armillaria mellea, assembly GCA_030407055.1. Taxonomy (NCBI): domain Eukaryota; kingdom Fungi; phylum Basidiomycota; class Agaricomycetes; order Agaricales; family Physalacriaceae; genus Armillaria; species Armillaria mellea. The sequence goes on from JAUDZF010000018.1 coordinate 128,179, forward strand.
CCAGGTTATCCCCCATTGCTTGCTATAGTCTCAACGTTATTGGATGTGTTAATTACCACCAATACACGAATTCTTGCTCCGATAACTTGCTTTTGTCTTTTAATGCCGCAACATCGTTTCAATTTCACCAGATAGGATCGTTTTATTGTCTTCACCTTCTACATCGTCGTCGTATCCATTGCCCACACCAGTATAGGGTATTATTGCCTCCGTGAAGGCCCAGCTCCGCATTGTTCACCCACGTCATTGTCATTGTCCCCAGTTGCTGTGCAGTATTGCCGTGACACTCAGTTATCATATTTCCGTCCAGTACCTCTCCGTTTCAAGCCCGCACACATTTATTCAGTTCTCCACACGTTTATTCGATTCTCCAAACGTTTATTCGATTGTATAAACGTCTATTCGATTCTCCTCACGTTTATTTGATTGCCCAAACATTTATTAGGCCAGTCTCACATTTACCAGACTGGTTTTACGTTTTCTAGATCAGTTCCGAGCATCTAGCACGGTTTCTTGGTATCTGTATCATACCAGATTCCATTTAATCTCGTTTATCGAGATCCCCTCGGCTTACAGCCTGAGCCTCTTAGTACTTGACTGCTAAAGGGTACTACTTCCAGACTGTATAGTCGAAGTGTATACCTGCGTCTAGAGGAATTGACCGCACGGAGGTGCACTGAACCACTCGCACAAATACATAGCCTTGACTACTGTGATTGCATGCATATTTCCTTAGCTCTCTCGGAGTTTTGGGTGTTGCCGTTGCCATGGAAGTCTAGGTTCAACAATGAATGCATACCAAGACCCGAGGAAGTGGCTGTCAAAGGGGAATCGAGCCCTTGACAGCCTACTCTTTTACTTCCTCCACCTTCGATTCTGATTGTTCTTGCTCGGCTACTATGACCAAGCGAATGTCCTTCGATTTCCGCTTCTTGGGGCACTCCTTCGACATATGTCCTTTTTCCTTGCATCGATAACATCTCCCTTCCTTTCTTAGTCAGTCTATCTCCATTGCTTGCCCTTGGCCATGGTATGTTGTCCATCGTCCTGTCCCTGCATCCCTGGTCGTTGTCTTCCCTTCTCCCATCTGCTTGGCTGGCGTCGAACTTGTGGCCCCAGCGGGTTTGCTGGGGCTTGGGTGCGGCGGTCCGGGCTTAGTGCCTGGTAGGAAGTGAGTGGCGATGTTGGAGCAGAATGACTGATCCTTGATCCGTTCCATGTGGACGAGTTCGATCCGTTCACACCACTCTGGATAGGTTCTGGGGACGTTGATTCCTCCGGTGATGATGGAGTCGATGTAGTACTTGGGTACTCCATTGTGGGCGGCGCGAGTCATGTGTCCCTTCTCTCCAATGTCGTAGCATAAGCCAGCCAGCTTTGCAAGTTCTTCGATCTTGCTGAAGTAGGTTTTGGCGTCGTCTTTGCCTAGTCAGAGAAGGTACATCTCCTTCTCATGCTCTTCTTCAACTGCGGGGTTTCCAAACTGTTCTTTGACAAGGCTGATGAAGCCGTCCCAGTCAGGGTATCGGTAGTCGCTGCTGTAGGAGTCGTAGAAGTCACTGACTTTGTGGATCCACCAGTCCTTGGTGGGTCCTTCGAGGAGAGAGGAGGCGAGAAGGGTTTTCTGTGCCAGGGTATGGTAGTAGATTCCATGACTCGAGAAATATGCCAAGCAGTCCACCACAAACCGTGTGATGTCTGCGTGATCCCTGGTGAAGGGTTTTGGGATCTGGTACAGAATTGGTTTGATCCCATAGAAGGGGGCTCGCTCTGGTCCTGTACCGGTGGGTTGGTTCGGGGGGTCTGGGGGAAAGTTCGGTTCCTTAGGATAACCTGGTAGTAAATAGAGATCATCTCGGTCCTGCATCCGTTTCTTGGGTGGGGGGGTGCCTGGATGTTTGAGCTTCTGGATCTTCAGTTCCAGATCGGCTAGAGCCTTTTTCAAGTCTCTTTCCGTATTCTGGAGCTGGTCTCAGAGGTCCACCTGCTTTCGCAGTCAGTCTCGCTCTACTTGTCCAGGACTGGGGGGGTCTACTGGCATGTCAGGGTCTGCAGGGGGTTCCAGTGGGTTAGAGGGGCCAGCTTTGTCGGGTCCTGCTCCGGCGAAGAGGCGGCTCTGGGGGTAGGGGGCACGGCATCCATATTGTCTCGTGATGTATGGTGGTTCGTCTGGTAGGGGCCTGGGATATTCAAACTCGTAATCCAGATTCCCGAAGGTTTCTGGGTCGTAGTGGAATGTGTCAAATCTAGATGATACCAAGCCTATGGAGCTCAGTCCGGTAGGCGTTGTGTTGGTCCTCAAGGTCAAGGAGGGCTCGTTCCAGCTCCTCCTGTTCCTCTGGCATTCGTCTTCGTACTCCCATGACTCTGGAGCCTGTTGCTGGTCCGTAGAGTTCCCTGTCAAAGTTGGCCTCCATTCGGAGGCTGAGGTCGTCTGCCATGGCCTCATGGAGGTCAATACCCCAGGGCCTGTGGGTGGTGAGCCAGAAGTCCATGGATCGTCGTAGTCTATATCCCAAGCGAGCGTCGATGTCTTCCTGTCGTATTGCCCATGCCGCTGTTCTTGCTGGTCTGAGAATATCCTCATCTGCAGTGGAGAGATATGGCCACTTGTAGTTGAGGGCATATGGGTTGAGCGGGTCGTCCGGGAGGTTGTGGGGTACGTTGGCGATAAAGGGAGCAGGGTTCTCTGGGAAGTGATTTCTGGATCAGTAAAGGTGGGTGGGGTAGTCCGGGTCGTATGGCTGGGGGGAAGGGGGGTCTGAGAGGTCCATTTCGGGGACATCTCGGTCCTCCCAGCCCTCAGTGTCATATTCGGGTGTGGGGGAAGGGGTTCGGGAGAGGGTGATGACGATTTGCTCAGGGGTGTCTGGTAAGGGGACCTGGTGTGGTTTGAGTTCCCCGATGAGGGTGGATGTGTCGTCGTTGGGGTCCTCCTCGACGATTGGGAGCCGGTAGTCATTTGGGTAGTCCTCTCTGTCGTGTTCGCTGTCGGTATTGTATTCCTCATCCCAATTGGAGTCAAACTCAACGATTGGGGGTCTGTGGTATGACCAGTCTCCCTCCTCGACTCTGAACTCCATTCCCTGGGCAGTCCAGGCCTGGATTCCTGGCTCGAGTCCGAGTCTGAGGGTGCATAGAATGTACCTGCCAAGTTCCATGGTCTCTGCCTTGGTGGGTTGCTGATTTGTGATAAAGATGGGGGGGTTCAGATAATCGGAGTTGTCACTGTCGTATGTTGGACTGTCTGTGTTTCTGGATGCTGGACAGGGTGGTGTGCTGGGTTCCTGTTGTCTGTGTGTGTAGTCTGACCAACTCTCCCACTCGGCAGGAGGTTCCAGAGTGGATTGTTCTGTGTCCAGTTCATGTTGGGCACGGACGAGGGGTTCGAGGGTATGGGTGTAGTTGAGGTAAAGGGTGGCGAGTAGTATTAGGTCTTCGGCTGTCTCGCATTCGGACAATCACCGGAGAGATGATGAGGGTCTAAGACTCTGAGAAGAGGCAGGCTGCTTAGAGCTTGGCTCGGTAGAGAGTGGTTTGGTATAGATGAACTATAGTTTGAAGCTGAAGTATTACAGCGAGAACTGTGCTACTTATATAGTGTTCTGGTCATGTCTAAGAATAGTAATAGAGTCCGTGATACATGTGGTAAATGGCCTACATTAGCGAGGTGCAGCAGTCTGGCTGTGGATGGTTCGGTAAAGGCATGGTGTAGGTGCTTTGAGTGATAAGATAAGCGATAAGCACCTGATAAGATAAGATAAACAGAAAAATCGTAACATCATTGCCAGAGCAGGATGAAAGAGCCAATTGAGTCCTTCCCAAAGGATCTCATTCCCAATTGAAATGTTGCATGATACCAAGGCAGGCACATACACCCCTATATCCTACAAGGGAGGATATAGCAACTCCACAAAGTGATATCCAAGAGGACTCAGCCTGGTATAGACCTGGTTATTTGCAACCGGCCTCTGATAGTTTTGTATTTTGGTTGACTGGCTGGGAGGTGATCTGAGACATCAATCTGTGCCACTGCATGTGTTTACATACTTTACGATATAGTGTGTACAGCTCAGCTTGTAGCATCATCAGATCCACCAAATGCATGTATTATGACACTGTCTGATAAGTGGAATTGTGACATTGTACAAATCTAAATTTGTCAGCATACAAAGTTATCCTAGTAGAAGCATAGTGATGGGGATTGCAGTAAGGGTGTACATGAATAGTCTCATGCAGAAGACTGCAGACATTAAAGTTCTAGTCTGTCATGTAAATTAGTTGGTTGGTCTTTGAAGAATTGTAGTAATATACATATAAACATTCATATTCTATGGGAACCAGACAATGAGGAAGGAAATGACATATTTAAACTCGCATACTCACTGTCTAAGGAAGTCACCTGAATTGACAGAGTATTATTCCACAGTATTCTCTCAGCACTTGATTCTTGATCTCCAACCAGACTGTCAGAATCAGAAAGTAAGCAACAAATATCACAGTGAACCATGGCTGATGATGACAGACCTGTCACTGTTAGGCATGTTAAGCGCAGGTTGAATGTATCCAAGGTGTGACCTAACATTGGAGTAGAAAGAGCAATCTTATAGTTCAACTGCTCCATCATCATTGTGGCTTTCAAACTATGATAGTCAATACCACAACAATGCAAACAAAAGATGTACACATACAATGTTTGGTTTTTCTGATTCACAGCCTCAATTCCACAGATATATAGAACTGACCACCCAAGAACACTTTGCACATGCTACAACAAGATAAAGCTCAGTGCTCAGAAAATGGAACAGGTGTGACTCACCTCTGCCAGAATATGTCGAAGTTGGGTCTTTTCTGCCATTTTCTAGTATACTCTGGTGTTGGTGAATCAGAGAACCTATGGGTGGAAATCCATACCTCTTTGAGCATATCCTCATTCCTGATGTACTTGAGACACTGATACCAGGCCAGCTCTTTCTTCATGTGTTTCACCAGGAATAGTTTCTTTCTTGCTCCAGACAGGTCATAAGGAAGTAGTGGTAGTATTGCCTTGTGCTTCTTGTAAATGGGATCTTGCAGGTCTTCTGTGAATAAGTAGAACTGCTTTATTCTAAGCATAGACATTGTAAGGAAAGGTCAGAGAAGCATGAATGCAGATGCATGATAAAAGCCTTTCTTGGCAGGTTCACTGAAAATATCTTCAGTTTGTATTCAGCAAAGATGCCAAGTGCACCATACACTGGTGCAGAGGTGTATTCGGTAGGTTAGATGAGGGAAAACACCTACAACCGGGCGATTGCAGCACTAAAAGTGGTTCTGTGTGAGCCTTTGCTGACTCAATGACAACATTGTGTACTTACAAAACATGGCCTATGTCCAGAGTTGAAGTAGAAGTCAGCAAAGGAAGATTCACATGCATTCTAGCATGAATACTGAGGTAGAAATGGGGTCGCCGGCATACAGAGGAGATTGTTCCTTGCACGCATCCAACAGAGGCATCCATTATGATCCAATATTTCTTTGAACTGCCTCAACACAACTTGAAGAAGGATGAGATCCTGCGGTAAGCACCATGCAAATATCTGCAGCCAGTCAATGACGTGTTAGGAAAGCACAAAGGGCATACCTCCAGGACTAATTCAAGGGATAGCCAATGGAGTGGGGAGTAGTTGTTTCACCAGTCATTACCAGGTAACAGGGAAATGGTCATGATGCAAGGATAGGTGGTCGTAGGAAGGAAAATTGTGGGATTGTCATTTCATAATCATCACAATTTAAGTATATGCACACATATTTATTTATTTATGCTGTACCAGGAGAAAAATTGCAGAAATATGCAAACGAGCACCTATGATGAGACAATCGATGTGAACCAAGCAATGACTCAAGACCTTGTCGGGTAAGATAGAATTGTCATTGAACAGTTATACATTCCCTATTGATTTTGTACAAAACAAGGTAAGACAATAATTCATGGCCTCAACTATAGCTAGATCACATTGACGTCTTCCTGAGAGGGTGGGTCTTCACTTTCAGTCCCACTGGAAGAAATTCATGATTTATATGGACAATAAATGGGAAATGGGAACACTTACTGCCTAGATTTTTCTGAAGGGAGGATGGATAGTTCAACGTTGAAGGGTCTACAGCGCAAAATTGAGCACCAACAGATGGACAAGATAGTCGAGTCAACATACCTGTTGGCATCAGCCTTGCACTTCCTAGTTAATACAGTCTTGATCTTGGATGCAGCCAATGCTTTATAATGCCTTAGCATTATGTGAGATAGATGAAAATCTGAGCACACCTCTAGTGTGCCCACTTTTTATAGCAATCCTAGTGGTTTCAAATATGGCCATAACGATAGCATATCATGCTACTTTTGCTGCTCACCAAGATGGAGAGAGACACCATTACTGTGAGGGCAATGAGCCTAGGTTGCAGGAAATAGTATTGAAATGTACAAACTTGAGATTTGGTGATTCTCCCCAGTCTATCCTAGTAGGATCCAGTTGGCGGTCTTTGCACAGAAAGCCTTCATGACGATGGTAGCAGCTTCATGTTGGCCAATGGCAATGGCGACGGTGACGAGGAGAAAGCAAGGAGAAGGACATCAAACTCCGCTTCAATCTCAGCACCGACGCCACAGGTAACAATTGACCACAGTGACAGCAAGTTCTGTTTCTCAAGATTGGTTCTGAGATGCGTATCACACTATATGGTCAAACAATACTGACGATATAATGGCCTGTATTTATCTCCAAGTGTTTCTGTCCCTTTTCTCAACCTAGCACTCTCACAACTCAAGTCCAGCATTGTCTTGCTTTTGTCATGCATTAGATTCTTGAGGTACAGTATAAATTTTTTATGGAATATGCATACCAATATCTAATTGGTCTATAGATTCTTATTATGTGATTACTCCTCGGTCTGGTCGTAATACAGTGTGCAATTTTGACTGGTTGCTCTGCATCGATGGCTTTGTATAGGTCCAAATCAGTTGCCATTAGAGGACGACACATCATTTTTATCTCTCATCCAGAAACATGGCCATTGCTGCAGCATGGTACATGTCACGAGGTCCCCACCTTTCATCTTGGCTGAATTTCAAGAGCTTGTTCCAATAAAATGTATACGGTTATCATTGCTTTGAGTGCAAGGCCTACTGAGAGCATGCCCACGAAATTTACCATCCAGAAGATGACAAAGCCTGCGCTGCCAAATCTAACATCGCTTGTCAGTCAGAAAGCAACAAGCAAGAAGGGGAATTCTATGTACTTGTGTGAGAAGTCGACTTGGAAAGCTTGGCTGAGGAGAGAGTAGAATAGGGAGATCATAAAGTATGCTATGAACGCTGAGGGAGCCTGTGGTTAATTTATCCTGGAAGCCCGATACCCCTTGCGCAGAAACTCCGATCATCTGCAGCAGTCAATATTTCAGCAACTACTTTTTGGATAGAGAAAATGAAGGTTAGGTATGACGATGGAGAATGATAAGATCAGTACATAGATCAGCCCAACGAATGAGGTAGCACTAGCACTAGAGAAACATCAGCACATTGGGGATGAAGCAGGAGCCAATAGAGGCGTACACTGGGATATCAAATGGAACAACAATGGAACGACGTTGCAAGTTGGGCCATGAATTATTGCACAACATTCTCTCTTCCATTATTAAGCCCATCCGAGTCTTGCGCAGCGCTTTCAACCAAGATATTCTCATTTGATGCAGCCCTTCGGCAAGTCTCTGTGCTGTGGTTTGGAGATTTTCAGTCGTGTCCATTAGAGATTTGGCACCCATTGTAGAGAAATGTGGCACAGTGAGACACGACACGAAGAGAGAGACAACAAGCAAAGATGTGGATCTAATTCAAGGACAGGGACTCTTGACCCTTTTCGGAATAAAATTGGATCATGTTGCCGTGTTGGGAATTTCAATCAATCTCTGCCGATCTTGTCAGGGCCACACAATCACCATCTGGATCATGACTTGCATCCTCTATCAACTACCAGCTTGAGCCAACAGCCATGCACCTTCTAAATCCCTAGACCATTACCATGGATACACGATCTGCAATCACAATTTCTCATCTGAGGATTGTGAGAAAGGACATCACACTGGTAACCAGTGGCAATCCACAAGACTGATTCAACCTCAGGCAAGCCTGTACTACACAGCATGTACTCAGCTTCTAGGAGCCATCGCATACTCCTGGGCAGCTAAGAGTAGTCATGGCCTGTTCTTATATGTATCAACATCACATGCCGACCCACAAAGTGTGTTCTCTCTTGGTGCCACTCGAGAACATTGCTGATCGACCTTTGTTGAATTAACAGGATTTCGATAGTCAACACACGATCTCGATAATAAACGAGATCACATATGACTGGGATGACAGCACTAGCGTACACTTTTCATTTACCATTCTGCCTCCCTTGTTTGAAGTGTTCCATCATCATCTATCCACTGCCAATATCCCACCTGATGATGACCATAACACTGACCTTTCCTTAATCCGTGCCTGCTTCCTTGCATTTGCCAAAGGAGTGCCCGATATCCACAGAGAAGTAGATGGCACTACGGAGGTGTGGAAAGACATACTCTCCTTGACAGACACCATTCTTTCATGGACTCGCTACTTCTTCCAATCCTTTGATATATCCATCAGCCTCGAAAACCATCCCAATATTGGTGGTATCCCAGACCAGAACCTATCTTGCATCATGCCCCTCCTCTCAACTCTGATACAAAGCGACCAGTTCCGTTTTGCTTTATACTTGGAACCTCACTTTATCGAAAACGTCATTTGATTATGGCTACATCTCACCCTTCGTGAATACCAGTCAAGATATGCAATACGAGCATTGATGGCTACTCTGACCTCTTTTGATGAAAGGATAAACGAGATGTCCGAAATCGTGCGATCACAATACAAAACAGAGGATGTGGCCATGGTGGTGATGCAGGGCGTCATCGAAGCTCAATGTTGTCAGCCGCAGAAATACATTGACTATGCCAGTAGTGGAAAACTCCTAGCATTCTGCACTCTGGTTTCAGACGATATCTTTGACTGCATATTGGCCCAAAAGTCGATTATATGGTCCTGTCATGCCATTCATACACTTGTATCTAAATCCAAGAAATGCTCCCCTTTGGAAGCAAGAATAAGAATGATGGCACTGCAGCACCTGGTGGGACACGTGCCGGCACCTTCCCAATCGTACATGTACCATTTTAGAGAGGCATTGGATTTCCAGCTCCTCAAGTCAGTATTGATGGTAAATCACTTTATCTCCTTGAATGAGGGCTCCCTAGGAGCTGGAATGGTCCCACCAGTGATCTTTGACCTCCTACTCAGGATATTGGATGGTGCAGTGACTTTATCAGTATATCGATCTGTCCTGCGCCGCATTCTTTGGGCTGTGAAGCATACCCAGAGTTTCGAGCCGACGCTCAGGCTAGGACAAGGGTGTGTATCCCAAGGTTGGCATCGTTTAAAGGCTCTTGCTTTGGAATGCAAGAAGGACATGCATCAATATGATGTGGAAGAAAACAATGGCCATTTTCTATGCCAGAATCAGGAGGTCTGTTATCATCCTACTAAAATCATATTCTCTCTTCTCACGTCTGATATAGTGTCCCAACAAAGAGAACGTGTCTCGAACATCTTCCTGATGCTGTGGTGGATGTCTGAATGTGATGTACTGCTCCCCAGAATGCCAAAAGAGCGATTGGAAAGCGATTCCAGGTCATTGCTTGCTATGTTTGGAGAATCGATCAAGACGGAAAGGTAACTTCCAACGGGCGTTGTATTTAAATCCGTTTTATGAACTATCACAGATGGAAAGTCCTATGGAATTTGCCGCATTGACCTCGAATTCTGCTTTGCAAAGTGCAGAGATGATATTTGAGCCCACTTAAATCTTATCCGGGCTTTGAGAATGCAGGATCTCAACGAGCAGGCCGAGAATCCCGATCCGGTGGCTACGATGATCATGATGAGTTATTGTGGGTCTGGCAAGGGTGTGAGGATGTTGAGGAAGGATATTCCAACTTGCGAGGCACTAGTAGGGGGAGACAAATGGCAATCAGTGAACAAGGCTGATGAGGATGTCATTATTATCATGGAGATCCCTCATGCTGGAGACCAATCGTATTATGCCTTTCCGCTCTCTGAGAGCGGTATTACGCTTTAACATTTATGTAGTAGCCCAGAATGGACCTCGAAAAAAATATGAAATCGCGTCCTCACGGTCTCCGGGGAGCATTCCTCTAATAACTCCAGGTTAAGTCACCAGGTAAGGCATATGTGATGCATGCCAACCACACAGACAGGATATCCTGCCAGTGAGCCAGGTACTACAGACCGAAGCATCATCAATGACCGAGTACAATAGTAGAAGCAAAAATTTACCTTTTGTGGCTGAGTCCACATGGCAGGAATTAACTGATGGCATCCATCTACGGTGTACTGTTGCCCAAGCTTATAGAATTTACAGCATCCATCTGTAGATCAGGCACATTCATGCTGAGGTGCATGCTGAACGAACGTTAGAATCGTACGCAGATCTTGCCATGTGGACAAAAAGAAATGGAATGAAGGGCACTTGATAACGAAGTCATTATGGGAACTGGCCCAAGCAGTCTTCTCTGCCTGCTTCAGCACTTTGGCAACACACCATCCACTGTGTTCAGACTCAAACCCTCTTCCTCTACTCCAAATGGCCCTGAAGTCTACCAATCACTTGCTAGAGTTCCAAAGGCCACAACGGTTGGCAGTACTTTGATGATCGGAGCGAGCCCAATGGGGATCTCACATGTCTAGCTGATGAAGACCATAAATCCTCCCCCTCGATGGATTTGGCAGGGACAGAATCGATGAGCAGTTGATGCAACTCAATTCCATGGATATCAGGGTGCGACTCTCCATCTATATGTATGAAATCGGTCTTGTTCAGGCCCATGAGGTTGGCTACTTTTTGTGGGCTTCAGAAATCGATACCACAATTATCTATCCAACTCACTGGAGCATGGAGCATGGCATTGTTGCACTGCCAGCGCTGCACAAAGTGCGCCTTCTTGTCGGTAAGGTAAAAGTTGGAAATGCCTGGGCGAGTCCTGTATATGTTGCGGAAATAGACCTCCACACCACAAACTCCCGAATAGAAGGGAAGAACGGCTGTTTCAAGAAGACAAATGAGGGACTGTGCAGTGGGCTCCCACCATGAAGCCGAGTCCGAGGGTGTCTTCTGATCCATCTGCCAAAAGAAACATCTGTCTGGGGTAGGCTGAACACTGGCGGCTGTGGATGACCAATGGTACCTGATGGCCAGCAGTGACGCTTCATGACATGACACCATTTGCTGGGGAGGCGTTGAACAATGTCATAGTGGGTGCATTACAGCTGTGAAAGTAGTTGTTGGTCTGGGCTGACTCAACGGGAACAGTCCAGGAAATTTTGGCGATATCAGGGAAGGGGAGGGAGTGTTCGATCCATGGTGTAGCATATGAGACCTTGCAGGGGATGAACCGCCTGTTCTCGAAGAATGTGCCTAAGGAAATGACGGAAAGATTCAACGCCGGCCATCGCGAATTGTAGAAGCGGTATATTGATGTTTTTCTCTCCCTCTGGTAATACTTCATAGAAAGGTTAGTACGTTAAAAAGAGAACCAAATATAACTTTTGTGCACCCATGTGACAACACAAAAAATGATAGAAACATGTCTAATGAACTGCCGTTACTACTCTTTGGATTCGAACACCCCGACTCCTTTTGGGCTCCCTCCACCAATGAGCATGGGCGAATTTCCTGCAATCCTCCTACCATGACCAGGTAATGCAGAATGATTTCTCAGGATCGCTGTGATCATTGATAGGATATTCTGTAGCTCCACCTGATAATCATCAAAAATATACTAATTACTGCAGAACACAACTCACCTGTCAAGTAATGAAATAATATTGAAACCATTGACATTCCATTTCTTCTGCAGGTCCTGGGAGGAGAAAACATCCCAACAAGTCATGTGAGGTGCTCTCTTCCGACATGATGAAATGACATGTCACATACCAGTCTCGGTATCAGACAATAATGAGTGAGGCTTGATTTCTGTGAAATTGTTGAGAGAGGGAATATCCCTGGGCAGTTATGAGCCAACCCATTATATGAGGCAGAAATTTTACATATGTCTTGAATGTTATGCACCCGAATCCCCCTTTAAATGCACCAGGCAAAAACAACTCTCAAGGATGCAGCTAAAATCAAATTTCTAACTGTATCAATATCTGTACTGCGACCCTCTTAGGGACACGATAACAACAAAGACTATGACACATCACTCACCCCTTCAGATATTTTGGTAGCGGTTCCATTAAAAGTATTGAGTCTACCGAACCAGTGATCAGAGAGTCCAGTCAGATACTATCGCACCCTTCACTGCATCAAAACAGGTAAGAGACACGCTAAAATATGAGACAAAATCATTACTCACTGTCACTGCTGTAGGAGAGTCAATCCAACTTCTCTTCCAGGGCGTTATCATATTCTCTGCTTCTCTGCTTGGATAATCCACTCTCCTTTCACAAAAGTACAAATTTGATGGGTCACTCATATGCAATTTGGGGAGAATCCAGAACACCGCAAGAGCAAGCCAACATTTCCAGCAACCGAGTAGTCTGTCTGAGGAATGGTGAGTCTAGGAACAGACAGAACAACACATACAATGCTCACCATGTTCCTTCTTCAATCCTTTCAACCAGCATTGTGTGCGTTGCAAAGAAAAAACGGCAAAGTGTATCCTGTATATAAATTTTCTTAATTTTCAGCCTCCATGACCTGGTCCAAGCGGGCTGGAAAGAGAAGTATGTTCGAGGTGGGCGACTTCAATGCGACTCAGAGGTATGATGATGGTGATATGATTCGAAGGAATGAAGGGAAATGGCAGAATGGAGGGAGTGCCATCAGAAAAGTGTCTCCGGTCTCAACTGAGTTTAGTTTGACCGCCGGGTATCGTATCAGGTGACCTCCGAATCCCTTCTTCAAGGTACCCCCCTCCGCCAGGGTTCCCGATTAGGACCTTGCACCAATCGCACTAGGTCACACTACACACCACACGCACACAATAATCTTGTCTCATATTACTGTTTATTCGATGCACTCTGTTTTTCTGCCTGAAATAGCTCCGGTGTAGTCTAGGATTAGATGGGGGGTGGGATGCGCCGAACTTGAAAATGATGATGGCCGGAATCCGGCAATGTGGGCACACATGTCCAAACTCGGAATCTGCTCTCACCACGACATCGCGTAGTCCCTCCATTACGCTACATGCCTGTGCCGTCTTCGGGACATGGTTTTATGAATTATGACTATCAAAAATGAAGGGACATGGCACTTTTCCTCAAACCGTCCAGAGAAATTCACAGAAGAGATGCGGCTGTTATTAAGAAGTGTGATAAATGTAGAATGAACCTCGGAGGGGATATACAATAAATCATTGTGAAATGAGGGAGAATTAAGTGCTTTGAGGTGTTGCAGAGGATGAAGAAAGGAGTCGGCTGCAATCGGTTACCATCTATTTTGGGACGTTGTCATGGCGCACCTTGCCATGCCGGATCGGCCATCATATTTTTCAAGTAGCGCTCGCCCCCGATCTAATTCCAGACTCTACGTACATTGAACGACTTTTCTTCATACGGATCGTTGAGTCTGGTTTACGAGACTAGCTCCGGTGATCAATCGATCACATCTTAACGAGTTTACGCGTTACCACGCGGTCTGTCGACGATAGGGAATCAAGAAAATCTCACAGGGCAGGCGAAGGATGATATATCTAGTCTATCAACTGTTTCTTAACTCAATCCAACAAGTCTGGATGGAGATACTCTCTCAGGGATTGTAACGACGTACTATGATATCCTTGTTGACGTGCAAGTCTCGACTCTCTACATTGCGCCGACTGGTTCCATGAGCCTTAAAAGTGCTATATATATTACCGGTCAGTTTATCCTTCCGCCTTTGTCTAATATAGGCTAATAACGCGGACGAAAGATATGAACCATCCCAAGATACAGATTCGAACTTTCGGCCACCGCAGAAGCCTGACTACGATAACTCTGCTGTCGAAGTCGCCCCAGTGATCTCTTCCCTATTGAAATGGTTTTCAGTCTATCCTGTCCTCATCTTCCTACACCATTTCTCCGTAGACCTTTGTATACCAGTATTGGTGCGGCCGCCTGCTAGTCACAACGATTAAGAATACTTCGCAGTAATGACTCATGAGCTGGGGCTGCAAATTCAGGGAGAGATCTCATGAACTGGATCGAGGTGGTGGCTACGCCGAGCATATGCCCAGCGAACGATCCTACTTATCCTCGGAGGCACGCGCGCATACGCGATCTGAAACAACGGCGGCAACATTTTCTCCCACCCACATTTGTCTAGGGTAAATACACTCAATCCTAAACTTTGTCATTCCTTCGCTCATAGCCCTCCGTGAAGTAGAACAACTTATCTTGGCTGAGCTATAAAAGATGCCATTTACTCGCCTTGGTTATCTATCACATTTCAACTTCTACTTGCAGCCCTTGATCGTCTTCGCCTTCTTAAAAACTGACCATTTTATCCTCTACTCTTTCATCCTTGTCTCCAATGTCTTCTTCGTTGATCTTCCTCCTCTTCACTCTCACTGCCGCTACCACGTCACCCTTGGCTGCCCGGTCCGGCTTCCCGCAGGTTACTCCTCCAGCTTCGGTTACCCCCACAGTATCGGTTCCTCCGCTTTCTACAAGCTGTTCCCCCACAGTCCCGGTTCCTTCCTGTACTACAAACTGTACCCCCCCAGTTGTGGTTCCCCCGTGTACCAAAAACTGTACTACCCACCCAGTCCCGAATCCTCCGTGCACCACCAACTGTACGCCCCCACTCGTGAATCTACCCTGTACCACCGACTGTACCCCCAAAGTCCCAGTTGACCTCCAAAGCGGCTGCCACCCCAACTTTGCGGGCGCTGCTCTCACTTTGTCCACTCCGAGCAGCACTCTCTCCTGGTCAGCCAAGCCCATCGTCGGAAATCCCCTCAGCGCTAGTTCTTCCCCCTCGAAGTTCCTCTTCCAGGAGACCGGGTTCCCTATCCTCAGCTACATTGTCAAGTAAGCTTCTTTTACCCTTATTACGAATGTTACTGACGAGAATTCCACAGGACTCAGGAGAACAACAACTTTGCCCTCCAAGCCAAGGGTGGAGGACCATTGATTGATAATACCGGTCCATCAGGTAGCAATACGTACGTGCTTCTCTCGTCTTTTATATGTTTCCATGACTTATCCAATATGCAGGAACCATAAATGGGTGGTTGACTGTTCGTGGTGTTCTTCGACGGACATTTCCCTGACAAAGGGCAAGGTCGCTTCGGGATGCAGGATCTCTTCCGACGCCACCAAGCAGTGTGTCACGTCTAAGACTAACCCCATGACGTTGGTTGGTTGCGACGGCTCGGGTGATCATCTTTTTGATATCACAGCAGTGGCTGTTTGATCTCTTCGGTTTGAACAGTGAGTGAAGCGGGGAGTAGATAATAGGTTCTTGTTATTTAGACTTTTCGCTGTTCTTTATATAACTAGTTTCCATAGGCATTCGTTTCATGGATTCATAGTAGTGATATGCATGCATAGTCGGGAAGGTGGGAATTTTATCCGACTGTTAACAACCATCTATTTATCGCGAGCTTAAGTTTCAAAACGAAAGTTCTTGCACTGTCGTAGTTTAAATGTGATGGCTAAATGGGGGCCGCGGCAGTGGGCATAGCCACAAACGGCTTCTTTTTCAACCATAACCGTCGATTAGGGATTTCGGTGCATCCGTAAAAACCGTGAATAATCGTGCTGACAACATCGTACAGTCCCTAACCCTCTTCCCCGATGTTTGCTGAGCTCGAGCTCTGGGTTGGGGACTGTGGAGCCGCTGTTTTCAGATCCTAACCTTCCGAACAGTGAAGAGGATGAAGATCTTGCTTTCCAGGTATGCCTTCCGCCGTATCAAAAAAATTCAGAAAATCAAAACGCATTCGAAGCAAAACTGCGGCGCGTAGAAATGCGGCCTGCCTCTGGAATGATTGTCTTAGGAAAAAATAGTTGCCCCACCTTCCCGGCGGAAGCAAACGGCACGGGCCGCCTCTTCATCTGGAAGACAGTGCCGCCGCAAATCGTGATTACGGGAATAATTGTTGTTACCCTCATGGCTGAGTAACACGAGTAGAACCACTGCGGAACTTGGGGTTCGGTAAAATTCTCGATGCTCGTCGACGACTCGAAACAGCCAACAGTCATGGTATGCTTAACAATGACAAGATATAGGCAAACGCAAAGTTATTTGATTATCTCCCGTTTACCCGTGACATACCTTCTGCACTCTTCCGGATAATCGGCGAAATACTAGCCGTCCTCGTTCGTCGACCTCCCTAGTGCACGAGGAGTGTTCCTTCAACCCTCAAGGAAATGTGCCTATTAGTGTCTCTCTACCTTCTCAATGAGCAATTGTCTCGGAATCCGGTAACTTAACTGTGTATCAGCCTCTCGGCACTGCGATCTTTACCATCCGGATAAACTTTGCCGAAGACATCACTATATATACCCCTATGGCCAAGATTGTCATTTCCTCTCTTTCTGTTCCTCGCATCCACATACTATACCATGGACGACCGCATGTCCGTCAATACCGCCACCACCGAGCGCGATACTCCCGCCATGGACCGTCCTTACTCTTCCCAATTTCTCGACAAGACGCCCTCAATACAGGTCTCGCGGTCCATTTACATCAAAGTACTCTTCGGCGGGTGCTTTGCGATGGTGATCGTAATGTTCTGCATATTCTCCATATACTGGGGCGCACTGTGGAAGATCCCGGCACATAATCTGCCTGGCTGGGTTGTTGATTTCGATGGGTCGACAGTTGGGAGTACGGTCGTGCAGGGCCTCACGGCGGGTTCGTCGTCGAGTAAGGTGACGTTCACGCAGGTTCCGGCCAACGAGTTTCCTGGTGGTTGGCAAGAGGTAGCCAATAGGGTCGTAGAGCAGAAGACTTGGGTAGCTGTTGTTGGTATGTAAACTCTTCCATTGCTCCTTCGATCGGCCATTGATCAACACCGCCTAGTTCACTCCAACGCAACAAGCGCGTTAAACGCAGCCGTATCATCAGTGAACTCCTCATATGATGGGTCAGAAGCCATCACGTTCTACGGCGCAGAGGCGAGGAACGAGAACGCGTAGTACGTTTCCGATAAATTTTTACTGTGTCATAACTTAACGTCATTCAACTAGTCGTTCGTTGATACGGCCCTCTGTTCAAGCTCTCCTCGCAGTCACGTCTCAACAATTCGCCCAACAATTCGTGGCCCAACTGGCATCATCTTCATCACTATCCTCTATCGCCCGTTCGGCGCCACAAATTCTAACAGAGCCTATAAGCTATACTACGGACAATCTCGTTCCATTCGATATCCCAGTGTACGCCTCTATTGGTTCCTGCTTCATCCCCAATGTGCTGATGTTTCTCTAGTGCTAGCGCTATCACATTCGTTGGACTGATCTACCTATTGATTTTATCTTTCTTCATCGTCGTGCGTAACATTCATTTTCTCTATCCGCAAAGTAGTTGCTGAAATATCCATCGCTGTAGATGATCGGAGTTTCTGCACGAGAGGCATCGGGCCTCCAGGACAAATTAACCACCGGCTCCCTCATTCGGGTCCGGCTCATCTCAGTATTCATCGCATACTTTATGATCTCCCTATTCTACTCTCTCCTCAGCCGAGCTTTCCAAGTTGACTTCTCGCGCAAGTATGTAGAATTCCCTTTCATTCTCATTGCTTTACTGACAAGCGACCGTGACGTTAGATTTGGCAGCGCAGGCTTTGTCATCTTCTGGATGGTTAATTTCGTGGGCATGCTCTCAGTAGGCCTTGCGCTCGAAGCAATGATAACTCTCCTCACCATCCGGTTCATGCCGTTTTTCATGATTTTGTGGATTATATGTGAGTGACCACCGCCTTGTCTGCTGATGTTTTTTTGACGCGAATCCTTCTAAGCCAACGTCTCCGTATGCTTCATGCCTCTTGCCGTGCTGCCAAATGTATATCGATATGGATATGCCATGCCCTTCTACAATGTATCCGGGGCCGTGCGGACCATCTTATTCGGCACGAAGAACGAACGTAAGTTTCAGCAACGCAGACATTTCTCTCGGCTATACTGACTTCAATGGGATTAGTGGGCCTACATTTCGGTATTCTGATAGCATGGACAGCGATCTCGATGATAACTCTTCCGACTTTCCAGTGGTTCATGCGGCGAAAGACTATTCCGGATACGACGGGGTTGAGAGAGGAGGGGGAGAAGGAGGCGACAAACTAGAGTGGAAGCTTGACTTACGTCACAATATTGCCATCACAGCAAAAACGCTACTATATCATGAGATAGATATATCATTCATAATTCACTATCCAAGTAGACGTATTGCTTCCTGGGCTATGAATCCCCAAGCCATCACGGACTGGCCCTGGAAATGCCGCGTGCTAGGTGTACTACTTCGAACCTTCCACTTGCATAATAAACAAGTAGGTAGGGGTATCAATACATTTAGGGTTGACATATATCGTAAGGCGGAAGGCGCATCACTACTCACATTACACTAATATTCAATATTCCATGCCTTCATGGCCCTGAGGTCCTAGATCTGAGACTCCTTGTTTCAATTCGGTTCTCGTACAGCTTCTTCCGGGATGTTCATATAAACGCTGCTGTTAATTTGACCGGTGCGCGTTCAAGTGGGTGCTTCTGTCCTGTCAATATCATTTTTGTAATAACGGACAGCAGTTGCCAGTGACATCCAAAAGTCGTCTCCCCACCTTCGACGGAAGTATCGACCTTGATTCTCTTGAGGCTCGTTAGCACCCCTCTTGCGTCTATAAATTATTTTTGTATCCTAACATTCTTTTTATAAATAAAATACACGCTAGATCTAGTCTCAAGATCTCAGATCGTAGTACCAGGAACAATCCGCGGAAATACTTAAATCCGGGACCAAATCCCTAAGCACATATTTTCGATTTCTGTGGCAAGCTCAAGTCCAAAAATGACACCCTTTCTTTGTTCAGACGTGTTGAGTGCTCATGCTTATCATGAAGTTCGCTTCGGGTTATTGAATTGTCTTTAAAAACAACCTTATTCGTCGACGCATAATCAGCATATCGACCGTATGTGAAACAAGCGTGTATGGGATTATAAACCTGCCGCTGTCATTACTGCAGCAAAGTTGGCTGTGCCAAGGCCGGTAACCTAGAGCAAATAGTGCCAGTGAATAGGGATCATATGCTTTGGAACGGACGCGACGTACAGGACCCCCTTAAAAAGGCTGGGATCTCACATTAATCTTGTTTCGTGTAAGAAAGTCCATTTACTGACAACCAGCTAGTGCGTGGAAACCATTATTACCGCATAAATTATATTTATCAGCATCTTATATCAAACACGATAAAAGGAAACCCACATCCAGGGTTACTACCCGTAGTGATGTCGAAGAACGCACTTGGGTGCGCGTACAAACTAACACATTTCAGTTTCTGATCTCACGACGACGACTTCCACTCACAAGGGGTTCAAAAAGCCGAGAACCGGCTTCCCCGCTGCGACCAGGCGATCATTGATGAGGGAAATGACACTCGCAAAAATAGGGCTCGAGCATGAGGCCTGAGGTTACATCAACGAAGCCTATTCGTCCGTCAGACGCATGCCTACGTCTATGCCGGCTTCTTGCTCCCCGGTCCGATGTTCCAAGGTCGTTGTTTTCAAAATATTGGTGATCGGGAGCCTACAACTAGCAAATAAAGCTTCGTTTAGTTCTGCATCCTCGTTACACAAAGGATGGGCAAAGAAAAGAAATAAACTCACAGCTCAAAAGGATATGGGCTTCGCTGTCCTCCCGGGATCACTCCGGTACACTCCTCGGCTCCTCTATTCCAAGGATCATAGCAGGAGCAGGACGAAGGAGCCAATCGCATCCATCCCGTAGGATCTCATTTCCGATTGCAATGCTCGCAACGTATAGGTACACACCCCCATACACTAGGGTATGGCGACTCCACAAAGTGATCTCCGAGAGGACTCCACCCTTGGTATGTATCCCCTCGTTTGGGAACACATTCTAGCAGTTTTGTATTTTCGCTGGCTGGCTAGAAGATGACCGACGGTCTGAGACATTGATCAACGGCCAATGTGGAACGAAAACCTCCCTTGGTCTTCATTGTGCGCTCTTCTGTCCTAGATGCCTGAACAGCTAAGGTAGTCATGGCCCTGAATTTCAAAACACCAAGCAGTGAATATCTCTTTGGGATCGGCAGGTTAAATATCCTTCTACGGAGATAACAGTTTATTTAGTTGGAAAGTCAAGAATTTTGATATGAACAGCGGGGTCAAATGGATCGTGAATAATTTCAAAAGATGGAAGCGTAAGAGTCGAAACTTGTCCATCACGATGAGCAAGATGAGCGACATCCGTACGCTAGCAGGATGTCGGACAACTTGGAAGAAGGGATGAGAAGAGAAGCTTACTAGAATCGTTGTTGAAGCACCTCGCTTCCGATGAGAATATCTGCATGAATGTCTTGTCAGCTTTGGGATTACAGACGCAAGGGCACTAGTAACTTCAAGTTCGCCATGGAGTGCAATTATGAATAGCAATGAAATGCCCTTGGATTGGATCCAGTGACCCACAAGGAAGTTGTAGATTGGCACAGTGATTCGCTCGCATAGTGTATCGATGTTAAATCACAGCATGTTTTTCTGCTAGACATGCCGCTACCTCGAATGTTGAAAGGACGTTGTTTTGTAAGCGTCGATGATCGTGGCAAATCAGACTGACAGTTCGCCTTCCTCGTTCCAACGCTCACCATACTCCACATTTGTCCGCCCTTCGAATTTCTTCCATGTCGCCCTCTAACTCCACTATTGTCGAGGAAACAATCGCTGCCGCTGCCCAGTTTGTTGCTCTACCTGCGTCGGAGAAAACAAGGACGCGCAGAGAGTGCCTGCGATGATGGACGACGCCAACAAATTCCTGGCTCAATCTTCGGAGGCGATTCTTGGTGACCTATAATCATCGATATCAAAGGACGAGGAGATAAGAGAGGCCCTGAAGAACCAGCTTGCAGAGCTAAAGGGCAATTCCGTTTACTCGCCCACAGAGGCGATGCTGAGTCGCAGACCCAGAACAGTATCAACAAACAGGTGCGTATTCATATTTATGAGCTCGCCTTATCTGATATCCTTCCAGAAGATCACCAGGGCGAGGAGGCGGCTTGGAAGGGTGAAGGACCCCATCTGGACCCCGGGCTGGTTAAGAAGGAAAATCTGAGGGCACCGGATACCCCATCCGGCAATTAAACCCCGGGAAACGATTCCTTCACTCCCACCATGCTGCCATTTCCCTTCATTCCTTCGAATCGTATCACCATCATCATACCTCTGAGTCGCATTGAAGTCGCCCACCTCGAACATACTTCTCTTTCCAGCCCGCTTGGACCAGGTCATGGAGGCTGAAAATTAAGAAAATTTATATACAGGATACACTTTGCCGTTTTTTCTTTGCAACGCACACAATGCTGGTTGAAAGGATTGAAGAAGGAACATGGTGAGCATTGTATGTGTTGTTCTGTCTGTTCCTAGACTCACCATTCCTCAGACAGACTACTCGGTTGCTGGAAATGTTGGCTTGCTCTTGCGGTGTTCTGGATTCTCCCCAAATTGCATATGAGTGACCCATCAAATTTGTACTTTTGTGAAAGGAGAGTGGATTATCCAAGCAGAGAAGCAGAGAATATGATAACGCCCTGGAAGAGAAGTTGGATTGACTCTCCTACAGCAGTGACAGTGAGTAATGATTTTGTCTCATATTTTAGCGTGTCTCTTACCTGTTTTGATGCAGTGAAGGGTGCGATAGTATCTGACTGGACTCTCTGATCACTGGTTCGGTAGACTCAATACTTTTAATGGAACCGCTACCAAAATATCTGAAGGGGTGAGTGATGTGTCATAGTCTTTGTTGTTATCGTGTCCCTAAGAGGGTCGCAGTACAGATATTGATACAGTTAGAAATTTGATTTTAGCTGCATCCTTGAGAGTTGTTTTTGCCTGGTGCATTTAAAGGGGGATTCGGGTGCATAACATTCAAGACATATGTAAAATTTCTGCCTCATATAATGGGTTGGCTCATAACTGCCCAGGGATATTCCCTCTCTCAACAATTTCACAGAAATCAAGCCTCACTCATTATTGTCTGATACCGAGACTGGTATGTGACATGTCATTTCATCATGTCGGAAGAGAGCACCTCACATGACTTGTTGGGATGTTTTCTCCTCCCAGGACCTGCAGAAGAAATGGAATGTCAATGGTTTCAATATTATTTCATTACTTGACAGGTGAGTTGTGTTCTGCAGTAATTAGTATATTTTTGATGATTATCAGGTGGAGCTACAGAATATCCTATCAATGATCACAGCGATCCTGAGAAATCATTCTGCATTACCTGGTCATGGTAGGAGGATTGCAGGAAATTCGCCCATGCTCATTGGTGGAGGGAGCCCAAAAGGAGTCGGGGTGTTCGAATCCAAAGAGTAGTAACGGCAGTTCATTAGACATGTTTCTATCATTTTTTGTGTTGTCACATGGGTGCACAAAAGTTATATTTGGTTCTCTTTTTAACGTACTAACCTTTCTATGAAGTATTACCAGAGGGAGAGAAAAACATCAATATACCGCTTCTACAATTCGCGATGGCCGGCGTTGAATCTTTCCGTCATTTCCTTAGGCACATTCTTCGAGAACAGGCGGTTCATCCCCTGCAAGGTCTCATATGCTACACCATGGATCGAACACTCCCTCCCCTTCCCTGATATCGCCAAAATTTCCTGGACTGTTCCCGTTGAGTCAGCCCAGACCAACAACTACTTTCACAGCTGTAATGCACCCACTATGACATTGTTCAACGCCTCCCCAGCAAATGGTGTCATGTCATGAAGCGTCACTGCTGGCCATCAGGTACCATTGGTCATCCACAGCCGCCAGTGTTCAGCCTACCCCAGACAGATGTTTCTTTTGGCAGATGGATCAGAAGACACCCTCGGACTCGGCTTCATGGTGGGAGCCCACTGCACAGTCCCTCATTTGTCTTCTTGAAACAGCCGTTCTTCCCTTCTATTCGGGAGTTTGTGGTGTGGAGGTCTATTTCCGCAACATATACAGGACTCGCCCAGGCATTTCCAACTTTTACCTTACCGACAAGAAGGCGCACTTTGTGCAGCGCTGGCAGTGCAACAATGCCATGCTCCATGCTCCAGTGAGTTGGATAGATAATTGTGGTATCGATTTCTGAAGCCCACAAAAAGTAGCCAACCTCATGGGCCTGAACAAGACCGATTTCATACATATAGATGGAGAGTCGCACCCTGATATCCATGGAATTGAGTTGCATCAACTGCTCATCGATTCTGTCCCTGCCAAATCCATCGAGGGGGAGGATTTATGGTCTTCATCAGCTAGACATGTGAGATCCCCATTGGGCTCGCTCCGATCATCAAAGTACTGCCAACCGTTGTGGCCTTTGGAACTCTAGCAAGTGATTGGTAGACTTCAGGGCCATTTGGAGTAGAGGAAGAGGGTTTGAGTCTGAACACAGTGGATGGTGTGTTGCCAAAGTGCTGAAGCAGGCAGAGAAGACTGCTTGGGCCAGTTCCCATAATGACTTCGTTATCAAGTGCCCTTCATTCCATTTCTTTTTGTCCACATGGCAAGATCTGCGTACGATTCTAACGTTCGTTCAGCATGCACCTCAGCATGAATGTGCCTGATCTACAGATGGATGCTGTAAATTCTATAAGCTTGGGCAACAGTACACCGTAGATGGATGCCATCAGTTAATTCCTGCCATGTGGACTCAGCCACAAAAGGTAAATTTTTGCTTCTACTATTGTACTCGGTCATTGATGATGCTTCGGTCTGTAGTACCTGGCTCACTGGCAGGATATCCTGTCTGTGTGGTTGGCATGCATCACATATGCCTTACCTGGTGACTTAACCTGGAGTTATTAGAGGAATGCTCCCCGGAGACCGTGAGGACGCGATTTCATATTTTTTTCGAGGTCCATTCTGGGCTACTACATAAATGTTAAAGCGTAATACCGCTCTCAGAGAGCGGAAAGGCATAATACGATTGGTCTCCAGCATGAGGGATCTCCATGATAATAATGACATCCTCATCAGCCTTGTTCACTGATTGCCATTTGTCTCCCCCTACTAGTGCCTCGCAAGTTGGAATATCCTTCCTCAACATCCTCACACCCTTGCCAGACCCACAATAACTCATCATGATCATCGTAGCCACCGGATCGGGATTCTCGGCCTGCTCGTTGAGATCCTGCATTCTCAAAGCCCGGATAAGATTTAAGTGGGCTCAAATATCATCTCTGCACTTTGCAAAGCAGAATTCGAGGTCAATGCGGCAAATTCCATAGGACTTTCCATCTGTGATAGTTCATAAAACGGATTTAAATACAACGCCCGTTGGAAGTTACCTTTCCGTCTTGATCGATTCTCCAAACATAGCAAGCAATGACCTGGAATCGCTTTCCAATCGCTCTTTTGGCATTCTGGGGAGCAGTACATCACATTCAGACATCCACCACAGCATCAGGAAGATGTTCGAGACGCGTTCTCTTTGTTGGGACACTATATCAGACGTGAGAAGAGAGAATATGATTTTAGTAGGATGATAACAGACCTCCTGATTCTGGCATAGAAAATGGCCATTGTTTTCTTCCACATCATATTGATGCATGTCCTTCTTGCATTCCAAAGCAAGAGCCTTTAAACGATGCCAACCTTGGGATACACGCCATTGTCCTAGTGTAGACTCGAACTTGCTGGCGTGCTTAACAACCCGAAGGATCCGACGCAGGACAGATCGATACACTGATAAAGTCGGCGCGTTGTCAAATACCTTGACCAAAACGTCAAAAATCATCGGCGGGGTCATTCCAGCTCCCAGGGAGCCCTCGTTCAAGGAGATGAAGTGATTTATCGTCAATACCGACTCGAGGAGGTGGAAGTCCAATGCCTCTGTAAATTTGTACACATACGATTGGGAGTGTGGCGCGACAACCCCAAGAAGGTGCTGCAGTGCCATAATTCTTATTCTCGCCTCTGAAGGGGAGTATCTCATGGGTTTAGACACCAGTGTGCGAATCGCACGACAAGACCACATAATCGACTTTCGGGCGGCTAAGAAGTCGAAGATTTCGTCCCAAACAAGGGTGCAAAATGCTAGGAGTTTTCCACTTCTGGCGTAGTCGATGTATTTCTGTGGCTGATGAGACTGAGCTTCGATGAAACCCTGCATTACCACTGTGGCCACATCCTCTATGTCGTGCCGCGATCGTACGATCTCAGCCATCTCTTCTATCTTCTCATCAAAGAAAGCAAGAGTAGCTATCAGTGCCCGTATTCCATATCTTGATTGGTATCCGCGAAGAGTGAGTGGTACCCAGAATCGAGCGACATTTTCCATAAAGTTGGGTTCGGAGTATAAGGAAAAACGGAACTGGTCGTTTTGTATCAGAGTCGAAAGGAGGGGGGCGATGCAAGATAGGTTCATGTCTGGGATACCACCAATATGAGGACTGTCCTCGAAGCTGATAGACATTTCAAAGGATTGGAAGAAGTAGCGAGTCCATGAAAGAATGGTTTTTTTCAAAGAGAGTATGTCTTTCCACAGCCTCGTAGTAAGGCGTTTATCCCCGTACATATCGGGAATTCTTTTAGCAAATGCGATGAAGCAGGCGCGGATTAAGGGAAGGTCGATGTTGTAGTCGTCATCAGATGGAATATTGGCAGTAGATAGATGATAGCGGAAAGCTTCGAAAAAGGGAGGCAGAATGCTGGAATCGAAGCGTTCGCTAGTGCTATCATCCCAGTCATATGCGATCTCATTTATCATCGAGATCGTGTGTGGGCTATCGAAATCCTGTTGTTTAAACAGAGATCGATCAGCACCATCCCCAAATGGCACCAGAAGGTAACCCACTTTGACTGTTGGCATCTGACGTTGATGCATATGAAAACCGGCCATGACAGGCTACTTTTCTCTGACTTGCGATGATGCGAGATGGGTCCTGTAAGTTGAAAAAACGTTGTGTAGTACAAGCTCGCCTGAGTTCGAATGAATCCTCTGTATCGCCACTGGTAACCCATGTGACTTGCCCTTCTCGCAATCCTAGACGAAAAATCGTAATAGCAGATCGTATATCTGCACTGATGGTCTATGAATTCAAAAGGCACACGGCTGTTGGCTTGAGCTAGTAGGTGATATGGGGTGTAAATAATGATCTCAATGGTGATTGCGTGACCCTGGCAAGATCGGCAGAGATCGATTGAAACTCCCGACGTAATTCAGAATTCCAAAAAAGGTCGCGACTCACATGATATTTAGAGCACCTCTTTCACACAACTTTCACGATTCTCAGCACAATGTTGAACAAATAAGCGCATCCTTTATAATTTCTTCATTCAGATCTGAATTATTGCGAGGTCTCTCCGCCGTCAATAACCTGGATGCATACTAAGCCCATTACACTGAAGTTCCCATCAGCCACCTTAGCTTGACGCATCTACAGTCTGCATAAAATGCATAGGATACAGAATACACCGTGACTCTTCTTCGATATATGTCGATATGTCGAGTCATCGAAAAATTCGATGATCATCTTATCGTGGCATAATACCCCGTGAGTATACCATCTCAAAGAGTCAGATAAATTCGACAAAAGCGGCGGATCAAATTGTTCCCCGTCGATGACGATCCACCTCGCCTTTGCCCGCTCGACATGGCTCACCGAAAAGTCATCTTTTCCGAGGCTTGCATCTCGTGAAATGATACGTCGTTGGACTGTCAACACCTAGACTCGAACGTCTCAAATACGACAAAAAGCAACTAAAAACAGCCCTTGTCACAAGAGGAATTCACCCTTGTACATTGCCCGGCCGAATCACCACCTATTTTCAAGCTCATCGGGAATAAGCAGGACGCTAGAAGCCGACGGGAAGCGAGGTCATCTCTTGCGGTCGAAGTGTCGCATCGGACGAGGACAGGCTGGAAGTTGCCATTTTCGAGAAGAGGAAGGGGGAATTCAGCCAGGCACTAACAAAATCGAAGGTGAACAAGGATGAGTTAAAGAAGTACTCGGTGCAAGTGGCAGAATCTCAATTTGTGAAAACCGCCATGTAATAACTTAACTCGATAAACTGCTGGCTTTATGAGAAACTCGCTCGTGTCACCCTTCTCGTCCCCTATAACCTTGTTTACTATCCAACCTAAGCGCCCAGCTAGGCCACATTTACATAGTCTTGTATTCAGGTCTTTACGAAAGTGGCGACATTTCTAGTATACTATGGCCGTCGTGCTTCCTACCTCTCTACGATGAGCCTACTATCGACTAGCGCAAGACCTGAAGGCTGAGAAACCCACCTCGAGTTCCGCAACTCCTACGCAAACTCTACGTTGAGCGGCTTTCTTAGACGAGTTTCACACGCAGCAGTTTTGCACGCCATTGGAGCTTCTTGACGATCGGGTTCGGGGAGCATTGATGACAGACAGTCGACGCAGTGCAAAATCTGCCTCAGACATAGGACGCCACCAAGAACAATATTCTCGGCGATGAGCAGCTATGGCTAACTGGTCTTGTTGATTGGGAATGGGCTGCATGGATGCTAGAATACTGGGACTACGAGGTCAATATGGACTTGGGAGAGCTATAGCGAGCGGTGCAACTTGTGTGGGTGAATCTTTCCAGGTCATGAGAATGTGCTAGAAGATGAGGTGGGTGTATGGAATCATTACGTACCTCGTATTCCTTGCGTCCTGTCACCGTCTTGTTGTGTTGTCAGCCAGCGAATCTTGGGCCGTCTCTATTGATTCTGATTGAATTCTCTGGGGAGAACGATGCCAAAGGTGAGATTCACACCTTCTCTCACAGTTGTGGTTAAAAAAATTCCCTGTCAAGCTACGCGCTGAAACCTGACAATATTGACGTGTGTATGCTGCACTTGTCACGGTCAGATGATCAGAACGCGGAAAGAATGTCTCGGCCCGGTGTTTTTCCGAGCTTTCCAGGATTTGTAGTAACTTCAACGGGGACGCTCTCCGAGTTGCCGCTGTTGCAGTTCGGGCACGAAAAGTGGTCTATACTTGCTTGAAATAAGAGAGATGTCCAGCTTATGTTCAGCACAAAAGAAGGATCTCAAAGATTTGTACTTACCATTAGAGCTCTTTGACTCACTGGGATTCTTAGGCTAGGCAGAAGCGCAATTCAGTTGGCTTCTAAATTAGAAGAAAATAATTTAAACACGCACTGCACATGCTCCTCACCCGGAGAGTGGGGCCCCGAGAACTTGAGTAAGAAAACTAGTAAGCCGACTTCTCTTGCTCTGGCAATGTCATTTGAGTCTAGTCAGCAGGCCGAGCCGGGAAGACCATGGTATTCGCGACGTTTGCCATGTTTCTCTTCAGACGGATTGGTTACCTAAATAATCGCGAGAAGGCAAGGCGGGTCGTCTGAGTCGATGTTACGCCTGTATTCTGACGCTTCTTAACGAGACCCGGGATGTTTTTAGAACGGTCAGAGCGCGGGACCTGTGACCATGGGGTCAGGGATGTGACAGTGGTGTCTAAGTCGAAATATGCTTTAGGCGTCGAAAGGTCCCTGCGGGACCGGTGCCGGTACCTTTCTAGACACTTCGACTATCTTGCTGAACGCGGCGATTGCGGCAATGCCGGGAGTTCACAGCGGGCGCTTTTGATTATTGGCGCAAGGATAAAGGAAGATAAAGGAAAATCTATTTATATTGTAAGCCGGAGGATGAGAGGGACGGGGGAGAACGCACATTGCAATTGATAGAAATAGTTGGGTGATTGAGGTAGAGAAGCTGACTGAAGGAGATAGGTCAACCAATGCGGAAATATACAGGGAGGAACTTACGGGCTACATGCTCCACCCACATCTGCGACGGAACTTGACAAAAAGAAGTCTGCCTCGAATATTCCCGAAGACGGGTTTTTTGATCGAGATAGTCGTCGTTTCTTTATTCCCTGGGCGGTGGTCAGCATCTTCGGGGATGTTCAGACTCGAGTGGGTGAACGATATTATAGCTTACTAGTCTTCCTCGTCAGACCAGAGACCCCGCCCTTATTTGTCTCTATCTTGGGAGTCTCACTCTTTCGCTCGCCTTCTATGATTTGCGTTTGGTAGATATTATTGGCGACGCGATGAAGGGCGAATTGCAATTCTAAAGTGGAGATCATTACTGAGGGCGGACTAGCTTGTTTGGATTTCGTGGGTACTGTGTCCAGGGTGACGACGACAGAGGATTGTTTCGCAACCTGCAGTCTTTATATCGGTGAGACGCGATTTGGAATCTGGTTCCTCTGACGAAGTCCAGGATCTCGCTGAGAATCGTGTTGAGAATCAACGGCGCTGCACTATTTAGATGCGACACTACATGTATCTTTCGGATATGGCCACGTCACCATGAGAATTAAAGAGCCCGCACCGCCAGTTCAAGATGCCCATATAGGTTCGCAGACGATAGTTTGTGAAAGGGGTAATTTCCTGGGGTTTTCGAGTGAAATTAGCTCGACAGCCCCAATACTTAAGAGCGATACTGACGCTTTCCTCGTTATTCATGGGGTACACGAAAGTTGAAGTCAGCCTGTAGTGGCACTAGGTCAGAACTGTGAAATTACTATTACACCTGTCAAGGCGATTCCATTATCCGGCACTCTAAGAAATATAGAGGTTTGTCGGTTATAGTGAGCGCCGTTACTTTCCCGTGGAAGGTCTTGTAAAAAATCTCCTCTGGGAATCGGCGATGAATATTCGATTCGGCTACCTTGCATAGTAGCTCTGGAGC
Source organism: Armillaria mellea (assembly GCA_030407055.1). Taxonomy (NCBI): domain Eukaryota; kingdom Fungi; phylum Basidiomycota; class Agaricomycetes; order Agaricales; family Physalacriaceae; genus Armillaria; species Armillaria mellea. The sequence goes on from JAUDZF010000018.1 coordinate 158,186, forward strand.
GCCAGAAATCATTGCCTTTCTCAATACTGAGCAGAGCAGAGCTTGAACCTATATAAAATCGGTGTGCTGGGTAGTAAGTAGGAGATAGAAGGTTATTTCAAATTCGGGCCAAATTTCCATTTCTAATTTTCATCGTCTTCTCTCACGCTACAAGCGCGGTCAGCTCTCCTTCTGTCCTTCAAACCTACTGGATCCGACCTAGGACACCAAGTTGCAGCCGGTACCGGACGATGCGGAACGGACCAGGAACACCGGGCCTTCCACCCTTGTTACTGTCCGCATTAAATCAACTTTAGTACACGTTAGCACGTCTTGGTAAACACCTGTTATCGATGCCTTGGCAATGACTCATTATCTTCTCTTCCAGACGAATAAACGCGTATCTAAGATGACCATTTTCGGTTCATGGATCCGACTTCCCCCTCGATAGGCCCACACAACATCCGCTCGTCGGGCCCATAGCTTATAAGAGCCGGCAATGCTCGTTCACCTTTCTTTCTTACGACGCCATGACATCGCAGATATTCACCTACACCTTTGATACACCTACCTTCAAGGGCACAACCCAAGTCCATACTGGTCTTTTTATCAACGGAAAATATGTCGACCCCGTTGAAGGCGGCTCTATTGTGTGAGCGCTCGTCCTTTTCACCTATTCTGAGGCATACTGATCAACGTGCTTTGTTTCTTAGCGTAAACAACCCAGGTAAGATGCGAACTTCGGTCACGAAGCATGGTAAAAATGGTGTTTGCAGCCACCGGTGAAACGATTACATCCGTCGCCGGGGGCACAAAAAAGGATGTCGATATCGCAGTCAAGGCAGCCAAAGAGGTATGGGACCCTGCTTCGCAGACGGCGTTATCTGATATTACCATTATTTGACTAGGCTTACAAAACCTCATGGGGCCTTAGATGCCCTGGACCTCAGCGGGGAAAGCTCCTTTCTAAGCTTGCAGACCTCATAGAACAGCATGCTGACGAATTAGCGGCCCTGGAAACCCTTAATGTCGGTAGGTATAACACCTTCGTTGATTTCGGGACGTAAAACCTCACTGAACCGTCTGTAGGAAAACCATTCACGGCTGCTAAAAACGTTGATGTTACTGGTACAGTCGACGTTTTGAGGTACTTTGCTGGTTGGGCGGATAAGATTCACGGGAAAGTGATTGAGGTGAAATATCCGGCTCCTACTTTCTCGATTTCGGGCTAAGCGTTACCTCGCCTATCAGACTAGCGAGGACAAACTCAGTTATACTCGTCATGAACCTTACGGTGTTGTTGTGGGTGGATGCATCTAGTCCATTGACGCCGCATGTGCTCACATCATTCGCAGGGCCAAATTGTTCCTTGGAACTTTCCAATGGTGATCCAGTTTCTCATTACTAATTTAAAGCTACGCTAATCGATGCACATGCAACAGCTGATGGTAGGGTGGAAACTTGGCCCTGCACTTGCCACAGGGAACACAGTCGTTTTGAAGGTGATTATCTCTCCTAAGCTTGAAGACCAGTACTGACTATCTTGGAGCCGTCCGAAATAACACCATTGACTGCTCAGCGCCTCTGTGACTTCATAATCGAGGCCGGTTTTCCACCCGGCGTCGTCAACGTTATCAATGGCTACGGTGAGACAGATCATTCCGTGAGGATGGGTAGAAAAGATACTGAGAGGCTGGCAGGTCACATCGTCGGGGGGGTGATCAGCGAGCATCCGGATATTTCCAAGGTCGCCTTCACTGGTAGTACCTTGGTGGGAAGAAAGATCCAAGAAGCATCGGCTAAATCGAATCTGAAAGCGGTCACCCTTGAGCTCGGAGGGAAGAGTCCGTGTATTATCTTTGACGATGCGAACATCGAACAAGCAGTGAAATGGACGGCCTCCAGTATCTTGTACGTCCTCGGCTTCGGTGCGGTGTTTTGCGGCTAACCGGATTTGTCCGAAGCTTTAACGCGGGTCAAATATGTGTAGCTTCCTCGCGGATCCTCCTTCAAGAAGGCATATATGATACATTCGTCGAAAAGTTCACTGCAGTCGCCAAGGGTCTGCAAGAAGTGACCGGCGATCCCTTCGCTGCTGAGACTCAGCACGGGCCTCAGGTCTCACAGACGCAACTTGATGTACGTCTTCAATTTTATTTTGTATTTAGTGTGCAAAAGACTTATCCGTGATACAGCGCGTCATGAGCTATCTCCATTCAGCGAGGGAGGATGGCGCCCAGTTCCATGTTGGCGGGGAGAAGCACGAGCACACTAAGAAAGGATTCTTCATCCAGCCGACGGTTTTCACCGGTGAAAACAATATGAAGGCAGTCCGAGAGGAGATTTTCGGGCCGGTGGCTGCGCTCATCAAGTTCAAGACCGAAGAAGGTAGGCGCACGCCCTATACTAAATTCAAGGTTGAAAAAGTGCTGACAACGACTATAGAGGCGATAGAATTGGCCAATGACTCGGTCTATGGTCTGGCCGCGGCAGTCTTTTCAGAGAATTCGAGTACCGCTATCCGAGTATCTCATGCATTGGAATCTGGCACCGCCTTCGTCAACTGTTATGCTGCACCGGGACCTAGTTTGCCGTTTGGAGGATACAAGCAATCTGGTATCGGCAGAGAGGGTGGCGAGTATGCATTGAACACGTTAGTGGCGGTATATTCTCTGCAATGCGAGGCTGATTTATGTCCTAGGTACACGCAAGTTAAATCTGTCCATATCAATGTCGGGATGAAGCTATAATGAACTGTACGGGTAGGATGTTATGTCTCAAAGGTATGTTATAAGACATAGGATTAGTTTGTTGGGTTAAAGGTCGCTCTCAGTCGATTTGCTACAACCGTAATATAGTAACAAAGGCCTTAAACTCATGCAACCAAATTTACGCCAACTAATTTTCTTAATTTTAAAAAGTCCGAGAGGGACGATGGTAAATCGACATCCTCGGTATTTGTTACCAGTACATTGTACATTATCGAAAGTGAAAATCAAGCCTTCTTTAGATACGCTTTGGCGACATCTGAGATCTTGGGATCAATTTTACCCAAAATCTCCAACATCTCCTCCTACAGGCAAATTAAATCAAAGATATATCCCCAAAAAGCAAAATAAAGAACTGCTTACCCAAACCTTATCCTGGACAATCTTCCCGTCCTCGCTAATCACAAAGTCGCTCTCTTCTACGACCTCGGACATTTGGATATACTTGCCGCGAAGCTTCTCCTCGCTGTCCAGAGAGCCCACGGCGCCGTATAAAAGTTGACGGCTCCCCTCCTCTGTGGTGAACGCTATCTCTTCTTGCATCTTTCGGAGAACTTTTGCGTCCTCAGAGTCGGAAGGGATACCAGAGTTAGCCAAGAAGCCCGAGAGGCAGAGACCCGGGTTCACAGAGTTGACGGTGATTGCTGGGGCAGATGGGAGATTGTCCTGCAGAGCTCGGACAAAGAGGACGTTGAACACTGCGGTGGTGGTGTCAGGTCGTAGCTTCACGTGAAGAACAATCAATGTCTTACGAACATTTTGAATCATGGTACCGGTGCTTCATCACACTGTGCGCAGGTCAGTGACACAAGCATGAATTTATAAGAGGTCGCGGTATACGCTTCTGTGCAATACTCCTCGTCTGAGAGCTTCGCGAGGATACCAGAAGGGCTAGCGATGACATCCTTTTCTATCGCCGTCCAATAGTGCACGTCGCTCGCCACGACCACCAGTCTCGGGGTGACCGAATGCTTGCGAGCGGTCTCGAGTATCTTGGGTATCATACGAATAGCCAGTAACTCGGGACCAAGGTTGTTTGTATGTAGGCTGAGAGGGTGATTATCTTTTGTTCCCGAACAAACTTAACACACCACGTACGTTCTCTCCCAGCCATCGACTTGTTCGTATTTCCAAGTCATCATACCGGCACTTTCTACGAGGATATCCAATCGGTCCAGTTCACGCTCAGCCTTGTCAGCGAATGCGATGACGCTGTCGAAACTGGCGAGATCGATGATCCATAGCTCCGCATTGGAATATCCAGTGTCTTTCTGGATCTCTGTAGTAACCACGATAAGCCAGATATGTAAATATCGTAATTAAATACACCTACGGGCAAGAGCCTGCTTTCCCTTCGCTTCGTCTCTGGAAGTAAGGACCAAACGCCCGGGGTTCATCCTAGCGAAATGCTTCGCAGCTTCAAATCCCAAACCAGCATTGGCGCCAATCAAGACGAGTGTCTTCCCGTTCAAGTCGGCGGTAACGACCGCAGGCATTGGTCTAGTTTGGTCTGCGATGAGTTGTTCGTGAGTTCTGGGAGCCATTGCGAGGGGTAATAATGAAAGAGTCGCTCGTGCTTCACGCCTTTATATGCAGTCAAGCCGCGGATATATCGTAGCAACATCAGATATGACTTGGTGCCTTCATGAAGCTATGGTGTATTCTTACATGCCGATAGCCTACGCAATCTATAGAGACCGTGACAGCAGAACGACAGGGGAGCGTTTAGTAAAACACTCCCACGTCGTGACGAGCGAATCGGCTGTAAGACGCGTCACGCTAGCTTCAAGTGAAGACAAGAATGTCTGCCGCACAGAATCTAACATAGGTAAATTACTTGCAGCTTCTTGAATAGTGTTACACCCAGCAGCAAGATGCATAGATGAGATACATGCAGTGCTGACCGACGAAAGCGTAGTCATTAAATTCCGGATAGTCGGTTAAACTCTGAGCATCGCGTAAAGATCGAGTGCTCAGGTGCTTCAAACGTATTAGAACTTCACGGATAGACTGGGAACCATAGCAAAGAACAGAACGGTAAGCAAGTTGGTCATCGTATCGGAATCATTCTACACAGCTCACCCGCGAATTCCTAGCGCGTGATGGTGTCAGTGACGGTGTAAATAACGTGACCAATCTTAGCACGAAAGTTTCCTAGACACTGATACTAGGCGAGGATGGACAGCATAGGCGGTCTGGCTCAAACTCAACTGATTTCCATGGAGAAGCAGTCAAGGTCATTCAAACGAGTAAATGACCTGGAGCACGGTCATATGACTTAAACGCTTGCTCAGCCACATAATCTATAAAAAGAAAAAGTCCCGACGTACGCTTGTCAGAATAGATCGAAACCGTAGGTTAGGATCACGTCTTCCGTATAATCGAAGGTACTTCTGCATAGCCGACTACTGACAAGGCCCATATGTCACTAGAATTGAAGGAGAATTAGCGAAGGCGAGGAGCCTTAATGTTGTGGTGAGTAGGAGGGCAACAGCAATGATGAACAGGTTCCCCGTCGTGCTAGTCGCTCTGAAACGTCCCGACATCGAGTAGATCCAAGGGCAAGCGTCGCGCGAATATTCTATAAGGCGAATCAGATGGGCCTTTCCAGCGAAAGATAAGGTTAGCCACCTAGCTCCGAGTTCAGGTAATAGTCGAGCGTCGTTTTCAGAGAGCGAGATTGGCGATAGGACTCAGTTAAGAAAATACTGCTAGATAGATAGGCAGCAGTGTCCGCAGTGAACCGGGGAACTAGCACTGAGGACCGGTAGGAAGAGAAGCGCATGTATCTCAACATCACACCATCCCGGGGCAGCTCAAGTGCTCTGGATGGCTCGACTCCAGAATCTCTGTAGCGATGTACTCGAAATGCTCCCGCTGTCCGTATGCGTATGCCAAGGGAATACCTGCTTGTCCTTTCAAAAGTTGGAGGACACCAGTCTCGTGCTGGAGCATAGGTCGCTTCACTTTCTTCGGGGCACGCGACATCTTGAGAGCCACTGTTTTCCCAGATTCTAGTTCTGTCGCCTTGAACACCCAACTCTAATGTTCAAGGGTCGAGATGAGAGATTTGACTGTTGAGCTCACATAAGCGCCCTGGCCCAGCGCTGCTTCACCTAGGGGAGCACACCGGTACGTTCACATCGAAGATTTCGTGTTGGAAAGAATGAAGGATTGTATACCGGCATCAATATTGTGGTGTAGACCTGATGGCGGTAAGAACAGAATAAACTCCGCTTCAACATCAGCGGCTAGGGCCGGTAAAGCTGAGCGGGATGCGAGAAAATGTATTGCCGCTCCGAATCCCAAGCTCGAGACTCATAAAAACTGTTTCCTTCCTTGCTAGTCCGGTGTTGACATCAATGGGGACGAGTGTCTTCTCGGTTGGTTAAGCGGTGACGACGGCAGGCATCGGTCTGAATCTGGTCTGGTCTTCGACGTAGTATTGCTCGTGAGTCCTAGGAGCTATTGTGGGGGATACCGAAGGAATTCGTCGACAATTCATGACGGCAGGGCGATAAAACAAATCTTCCGAATCGCTGGACACCAGGATGTTGGGAGCATTGGCACGGTCCGGTCCCTCCGTGATCACATGCACCATATCCGTGATGTCCCGCTTGTTCGTAGCTTTACCCGCGACTATCACTAGCGTTGCCTCGTTCTCTCTCCTGGACCTAGCGATACGGTTCCATACGGTGATGAGAGTGTGGTTCAGCGACACTCTTTCGGCCTCAGCTTCTCTGGCCAGCTCTCACTGTTGCTCATTTTCATTTTGCTTCTCTTCTCTACAGTCTACAGTCTACAGTCATGGCTACACTAACATAGACAGACAAAATCTGTACTTCGATGTCGTTGATGATACGAAGACGCCGAGCTCATCGCCGCCGACGTTGAAGTGAAGTGTGTCTCTTTCTACCGCCACCATGACCATCACGATACAGCGGCCTCCTAGTCTCGTCTCACCTCAATGCACCTACGTCGGCGAACAATACATTTGCGTTCGGGTCTGCAATAGGCTGAGGTGCGTTTCTTTACCCGACTTATTGGCAGTATAACAGCGTTGAACACGTATTTCCAATGGAGACGATGACACGTCAATACTGTCGGCCCTCTCTGCTCTGGATCCGTGATTGATGGTGGGACTGTCCATGAGACGTTGATGATAGATTGAAGAGGACCGGCAGAGCTGCCCAACGTCTCGCTTATCCTGGTACGCTCACCTCACGACTGTTCGCGTCCCATAGTCATAATATCTATAGGAAGATAGCGGCAGACTCGACAAATGTCAAGAGCATAGCATCAGTCCATCGCTGCCCGTAGGTCGCCAGTCACCCGGGAATTTTTGGACTATCTGGAGCACCAAATTCCATACAATATAATGTGAGTACGTGCATCGTCTGCGGCATGCTCCCTCTCTGACCTCTTTCACAGTTATCTTGTTTATTTGCCTATACCACCACCTTATCTGGATATATGCGCGTGAATCTTGAATCAGGTATCCTGCACATGTGCGACTTAATATCCAGCCGCGCAAAGTACGTTCCAAAAGACTACGGGAATATGTTATCCTCGGCATCTACACTGCTCCATCCATCCTTAGCACGGCGCTCGCCAGCCAGACTCACCTCGTCTAGCAAGGCGAAATTTCGGTCGAGGAGACAACCGATGAAACTTGGTGGCGATTTTTCCAACAAACATGATCATAAAGGCCTGAACGATTTCTGACAAGCAAAAGCAGAACTCTTACCCACCATCAAAATGAATCTCAAGAAGATGAGGGTGTTAGTATTCATCACCGCTGAACCACACCACATCATATGGACCCAACCTTTCTTTGGGTTCACAAAACATATCCCCGGACGTTGGTCCAGTCAACCTTCTCGACGACATACGAGATATCGTTTATTCCCTCCGCAGCTCGTTGGAGTAGTCACGGTCTGCCTTTTCATGTCAAGCAGTATGCACTTCCTGACCGGGCCCATCCATCATCGAGGCCGTTCAGATTTGCATTGGTGCTTGGGTGGGACTGGGTGGTCAGTGTCTTTCGCTCTGCCTATACGTCGCCCGTATTCTCTTGAACCGTTTTCTGAGCCTCGTTTCCTCATAGGCCATGCCACCCCGACTGGGAGTCAAATAGTGTGGTTGCTGTGGCTGCTTGAGGCGTTAGGGGGGATCTCAGAGCGCGTACCAAATTTAGCAGGTAACTGGTCCTCCGACACAAATCAGGGCACGAATCTTTAATCCTTCTCTTCAGACCAACTGCCGCATATCCCGTTATCTCCTCGTTATGCCGCGATCCGGTTCGGGATACTTTTGAACAACAGCAGCGTTTAACGTCTGACATCGTGGTGTAATGAAATTCGTGTCGGACCCGGCATCGATATTGTGAGACTCGCTCGTAATTTCTCTATTTTTCAGTCGCCTCAAAGTTCTCTCATTGTCAGCCTCCGTAGTATGCACCTAAGCAGAGACATCGCCGTTGCTTGCCATGCTGCTGGCATTTTTCAGCGCTACCGGCGTATAAGGTATTCTTTAACTTTGGTGCCCCCCTTCCTATCTCAAAGTTCCCCGAGTCTAGGGTCCGACTCCGTTGATCAGGTGTTCGTGCTATGTTTCGGGTCTACAACTTATGAGTACCTCTACCTTGGTGATGATATCTCAGGATGGTTTACTGCCGTAAGTGCTGTCTACAGCCATTTTGTTCTATTCGCTAAATGCTCCCCTCTTATAGCCGGGGTATCATCTGTGTCGATGAGTACAATGAAGGAAATCACACCGGCTGCTACCTTGACTGAACATGGAGGTGTCATTCACGATCGCAGTTCCATTGAGGCGGGTAGTAACATGACTGGCGACTTCCCAGGCAGTGGAGCTGCGTCTGACAACTTGACTTCCTTCGGTAGCGATACAGCTGCCAACTTGCCTAGCGGAGATGATTCTGGCGAATCGACCCCCTCCAATGACAACGGCACCATATATCTCCTTCATGGGAATTTACTTTGTAACTGCATATCCTATGCAGCCTAACACCTCGAGTACCATCCTGCCTGTCTTTACATGCTTGAAGAATTTAGCGGATTTTTACTGGTCGTTTTCTGATCACAATTCATCTAACTTGATTCACCTGTAACGCAGTGATCAGTAGAGAGAAAACCATGCTGAAGTCAAGTTTCCAGACAACGATTTTCGGCCTGCTTTGGGGCACCCTCTTCTTTCATGTCCTCTTCCAAATCTCGCTAAACAATATGGCAAGGAACTTAAACGGAACATGTGTGAGCACTACTTATTCATTAATACCTCCTCTGTATTTGAACCGGCTCATCCGGAAGAAGGCCGAGTTTTGTCATCGTTGTGTTGATTTCAATGATCCTCCTCAAGTTGGTCTTCTATCTTCCTGCCTTTTTCTCGGTGCTCTAGACGATTTCAAGTTTCTAGCACCACAAAATCTTCCTTGCCATTTTCAAAGCTAATGCATACCACCTACGCAACGTGCAGCTTGCACAAAAATAACGCCAAGATAACGCATCGTGGTAGAAGCAGACCGTGAGATCTTCAGAGCTAACGCCATCTGCCAAGCAATCTTCGGTCCACATTTAATGTTGATCATCGCGTGGACAACCGTCTCCCTGGTTTGACCCTCGCGCTAGCCAATACCGAGCTGTTCCTTAGGGCCCGTTCGTGTGCACAGGTTTAGACTTAGCCAATGGGTTCAGATAAAGCTAAGAGAATCGGTCACAAGGGAGATATAGGCTTTACTCGCTAATTTAGGACCAATGTCTGGTCCTTGCTCAATCTGTCTATCGGAACCAGTATTATATCAAAAATTTCCAGGTTCCGTCACACATTTATTACCTTCAACAGACTCTGGTGGTAGAACTCAGGAAACTCGGAACCGGACAGCTACAAACAGTCTCGCATGTCGAGGCGTTGATAAGACACTAGCAATTATTAGCTCCATCTATTTACACACCCAACATCCTCTTCCCATTATCTCGGTGAGGCGCATTTCTCTTGCAGAAGCTGATCCATCTTCCCCTCCACCTGCATCCACTGTACGATACCTCTAATTCGGCGCAATACCCGCTACTGGGTGCTTATGGCACCTCCCACGCAGACTCTGACCGTCGACAAGGGCCATGATGATGCATAAACATCTCACGACGACAACGCTATACTCCCAATACCGACCATGATCCTGACCCTTGGTTGGCGATATCGTTCAGGTGTTCAACGCGCTGCCAAAATTACCACTCGTGTGTGAGCAAAGTGTTGTATGCGACGTGCTATTGGATGAACAGTTCAGATTTCTTTCACATCTGTATGAGAGATGCGTATAAATGGTGGACAGAGTGAGTCTTCACTGCAGTCATCGAACCAACATGGCTTTTGCACCTCTTCTTGCTCTTCTTCTCTCTCTTACCGTCGTACACTTGTCTGACGGTATTATCCAGCCTTCTCTTATTTACAACGTCACTAATCGTCCTTGACTAGCCGCCGTCACGAAGCGAGTGGCATGCCCTGATGGTATTCACACCGTCACCAACGAGGCCTGCTGTGTCCTCTTCCCCGTCATTCAAGACGTCCAGAAGAACCTGTTTGGAGGAGTGTGTGGAGAAGAGGTTCACATTTCCTAGGTCTTCAACGGGTGTTCACTGATGATGAGTGGCACTAACAGGTACACGAGTCACTTCGTTTGACCTTCCACGACGCAATTGCATGGTCTGATTTCACTGACGTGTGAGTTTCTTCTCTCCCTCTATGAATGCAAGCTGATAGCCTGTATAGTGGTGGAGGAGCCGATGGATCCATCGTCACCTTTTCCGAAATTGAGACAAACTTCCACGCAAATGACGGTATCGGTGCGGTTATAACCATAACAGGCGTTCTGCTGGTATTAACAAATAGCATCTAGACGAAATAGTGGAAACAATCAAGCCTTTCATTGCTCGCCACAACATCACTGCGGGAGATTTGTACGGCATGTCATAGATTTCGAGCTTTGACACTCATAATTCTCCCAGCATCCAGTTGTCTGGCGCCGTTGGGTTGACCAATTGTCCAGGTGCACCACGACTGGACTTCTTGTTCGGAAGACCTGCAGCCATTGAGCCCGCACAAGATAAACTTGTCCCAGAGCCTTTTGATAATGTCACAGACATAATTGCCAGGTTTACCGACGCCGGAGTGACGACACCTCAACTCATCGCTCTTCTCTCTTCGTACGGCATTGCTTTCTTCTCTCTTCGCAACATTTCAGTCTGATATGCCGCTCTAGACATACCGTCGCTGCCGCTGACAAAGTGGACGTTACGGTAGGACTTATTCATGTCCATTTTGTCTTGCATCACTCAACAACGATTTTCGCAGATTCCAGGGTGTGTATCTTGTGGCATCCTTGAGTTTATTTTACTTATTTCCTTTAGCACTCCTTTCGACTCAACTCCAGGAATCTTCGACACCCAAATATTTATAGAGGTTCAACTGCGAGGCACGAGGTTCCCCGGGTACGTGTCCCTTACTTTCCCTCTCGGGGACTGGCTGACAGACATTCGGACAGGACCGCCGGGAACCCAGGTGAAGTTAAATCGCCTCTGGCCGGAGAGATGCGACTTCAATCAGACTTTAGGGTAAGCCACGGCAGTACGTTACATAGTATGGATGGCTCACTGCAATCTAGCTGGCTCGGGGTTTGTCTATGTTTTTATCGATGTTGAAATCCAACTACAGCTTTCCCTAGATTCGAGAACGGACTGCATCTGGCAGTCTTTCGCCAGTGCGTGGTCCTGTATTTCTCTATGAGAATAATCCCGATGACAGTTTTCACAGATAACCCAGCATTGATGCGGTCCGAATTCAAATCCGCTATGCTAAAACTTTCTACTCTTGGACAAGACTTGACTCAGATGGTGGATTGTTCGGAAGTCATCCCACAACCTCGGGCACCCTCTGCGCATGGCCCGCACTTGCCTGCCGGACAGAACAACCGTGACATTGAACAAGCGGTAATTCACTTTGTCATTTTTATAAGCGTATCTTCATTTTCTGTTAGTGTGCCACTGCTGCGTTCCCCACTCTTACCGCTGATCGTGGCCCTGCCACCAGTGTCGCTCCAGTGTAAGAGACTCTTAAATATTAAGACGTGTGTTTGTTTGCTGATCTCCCTGACTTGCAAAGCCCACCCGCCTAAACGAACTACACATACGAGCAGAGAACCCTGTTTCTTGCCAACTTGATGTACAACGACTGTAGCTGATCCGAGAAAAGTGTACCTAGTAAGCCTGATTACCGTTTTTTGGTCCCTTTATGTCGATATGTTCTTGGAAATTCAACTGTTTGGATGTTCATCTCCTTGACTGACGTCCTTCTCATATATAAATAGTAGTGGTCAAAGTGCCCGCCTTGGAGTTTGATTTTTAATCTGGTTTTTGGCTGCCGAAAAATCGCGATTTTGGCACAAATCAGCCAATCTCTCCTCATTAAATAAATTAACGGGTAGGGAACCTTCTACCGAAGTTTCATGACTGACGTCTTGGTAAACATCCAATGTCGATGGCTTGGCAATGACTCGTTCTCTTCTCTTTCAGATGAATAAACGCGTCTCCGAGATGACCATTTTCCGGCTCATGGATCCCGGCTTCACTCTGTTCATAGGCCCACAACGTCCACTAATATTCGGACCTACAAAACCCCGAATACTCTTCCTCATCCCTTTATTTAACACCGTGACACCGGAGATATTCACCTACAATTTTGATACAGTTACCTTCAAGGATTAGGTTCCCCATCGCACGATTCTATCCATTTCATGATCGCCCTAAAACATCGGTGGGATTCAAAGGTATGGAGCACACGAAGAGTGTAAAAGGTGAATCAGATGGGCCTGTTCAGCGAAAAGACAAGGCTAGCGACCTAGTTCAGAGTTCAGGTAATAGTCGAGCGTCGAATTCTGAGAACGAGATGAACGAGAGGACTCAGCTGCGAAAATGCATTGAATGCCCCTACATAGATAGACAACAGTGTCCGCAGTGAACCATGGGACAAGCACCGGGGACTCGTAGGAAGAGAAGCGCAATAACCAAGCATCCGCTTCATCCTCACTGCCACACCTCAACTTGTACAGAGATGACGCTCAAACACAAAATATTCCATGTGCGTACGGATGGCTGCGATGGAAAATATATCTCGACAAGAGCAACACTAGCGTTCGACCTCTGCGATCAGTGGGGTACAGCTATCGAGATATACCTCCTGATCTACAGGAAGGGTCAAGTCCTTATCTCGTTCCCTTTGACGATTGTCCCACATGTCCAGATCCAGTTCGTAGTAGCTGTCCTCAGCAAGGAAAGCGTAGTAATCAGCATCGTCCCCGTCCTCATCTTCGGAAATCTCAAGCTGTGGCTCATCTAAGACGCATGTCATTGTTTTCTGGTCGGAAGGCCTCCAGTCGAGTGGTCCGTCACTTATCGCCTCAGTCAAATTCGGAAATAACGGCCTCAACCTCCCGTAGTCGGGAAGCTGATCGAAGTCGAGGGAGCGGCTGTAGTCAAGCAGGTCGCCGAAGTGGACGGGAAAGCCTGCACACAAATCTTTCCCTGAACAACTAGATTTCAGGAGTCGGACAATCTCCTGTGAGCGCAACTGGAACTATCGTGTGGACGAGAGTTCCAAGGCAAGCGTCCGCGGAGGAGGAAGAGGGCGATATAAGATAAAGACTCGATATCGTCGCGCGGAGCAAGATCTACGGTGTGGGAATGAATGGTAATACCACGAGAAGGGGATTATGCACCGACCTATTCCATTATGAGAATTCAGGCTTGCCTAGGTAACAGTCCCGACGATGGTCCGGCGATCCTTTAACGGGTCATATTTGCTAGGAGGCTGACCACGGGAAAAGGGCTTGGATATTCCAAAGTCGATAATTTGATTGTCAAATCATCAAGTGCACAGAGAAGGTTATCTGGGATCGATGTCGCGATGCACGATCCCGAGCGAGTGGATATGCTCCAGTCCCGCCAGCTGCATGCCTAGTCAGTGGTTTCTGATGCTCGAATTTATCATTTACTCACCAGTTGATCCACAATTCGGATGACGGTCATCAACATCACACCATCCCCGGGGCTGCTCAAGTGCTCTGCATGGCTCGACCCCAGAATATCCATAGCAATGTACTCAAAATGCTCCAGCTGTCCGTATGCATATACCAAAGGAATAGCTGCCGGCCCTTTCAAAAGTTGGAGGATACGAGTCTCGTGCTGCAGCGTAGGTCATTTCACTTTCTTCGATACACGCGACATCTTGAGGGCCACTGTTTCCCCGGTTTCAAGTTCAGTCGCCCTGAACACCCAGCTCTAATGTTCAGGCTGAGTAAAAGAACAGGAGAGATTTGATTGTTGAACTCACATGGTCGCCCTGGCCCAACGGTGATTAACCTAGGGGAGCACGCCGGTACGTTAACATCGAAGATGTCGTGTTGGAGGGAATGAAGGATTGTATACCGGCATCAATATGATGCTGGGGAACTGGCGGTTGCGGTAAAAAACAGAATAAACTCCGCTTCAACATCAGCGACCACCGGTAAAGCCGAGCGGGATGCGAGAAAATGTATTGCCTATAATTGCCGCTCCGAATCCCGAGACTCATAAACTACTTCCTTCCTTGCTAGTCCGGTATTGACACCAATGAGGACGACTGTCTTCTCGGTCGGTTAAGCGGTGATGACCATTGACGGCGGGCATCGGTCTGGTCTGGTCTTCGACCTATTGCTCGTGAGTCCTAGGAGCTACTGTGGGGGATACTGAGGCATTTGTCCACAATCCATGACGGCAGGGCGATAAAACAAATCTTCCGAATCGGTGAACACCATAATGTAAGTTGTACAACAGCCGGTGTAGGGAAATTTGCTTACAGCCCACAGTCACGCCTTTGAGTATCGACGAGCATCCTTGGGATAGATGATAGGACGACCGGAAAGGGCGAGAGAGTGAAGGACGAGCAAGGATGAATGGTGGTGGTAGGAAGAGAAGAGCATATACCCAACTAGGACACCGGATGAGTCAGCTTCGTCGTCCCTGCTATGCCGGTCCACACACATCAGGGAAAAGACTGCGAGATCGGAATATGTCACAATATTCAAAATGCATTATGATATACATAATCCCTTGGGATCTATCACAACTGAAACTCGCACATTAATATACCATTGTGATGCTATTGTAATACTATCCCGATGCCCTTCTCATATGCTCACAAGTCCACCACATTTTACTGACAACGAAAACACATTTGATCGCAATCACACAAATCACGGCAAGTAGAAATGATAAAAATATAGTATATTGCGTTCGGCAAATACATAAAACCAGCTACGTATACTAGACACTGTAATGAATCCCTCCACTCTTGGTTGTACTACTGGAAAACAACGGCCCTTATCGCTCCATGGTACCCTTGGCTAAGAGGGGATACAAGTAAGCATTTGAATGGGGCCGAGGCATGCAAGAACTTACACAATGATGCAACCGCAGTGAGGACCAGGCCAACCGGTAGTGTAGGTGCATCTTTCAAGGCAATCAGTCTAAGGCGGAGTCAACAAAAAGGGACATACGCACCAAAACACATTTACAAAGTTGACTTCGACTTTAAACTGACAGACCTGATGCTGACCTATGACGGTATGAACATAATACAGAGATGGAGGTGGATGCACTTACCAGTGACCACGGACCGTGAGCGTGGAATCTACTATCCACATCAGCGACCAATACCAGTGTGACAGACAACAGCAGGTACCTGATATCTCCATCGAACTGACAGCGCATCTGTAAGTCCCACTGCTTGAGGAGCTCACATACCTTGGATGCAGAGATGCCCCCTCGTGAAGCCAAGAGTCGCGAGACTTCAGCGTGATGTGAGAGTAAAAGGACAAGTCCAACCACTTCCTTATTGGGACTTATCAACAATCTTCGGGCGGAGTTTGAATCATTTTTACTCCGCTGATGACGTCGTCTTCCCCTTTGCGAAGTTCCAGGCGACGACTGCTTGACATGAAGTGGGATACTCATTTTTTAATGATTTGGTACTTAGTAAAAGGCTTTATAGAGCGTGAGGAAGCTACATTGATCTTTCTCATATCTTGTAGCACTCTCATAGTTTGATTATAGGTATGTTGGGACCAAGTCAGGATGTGTGAAATGAGCTGTAATGAATTATCAACAGTACAAGGTCATCAGGAGTGGATTCCAAGCAATTTCCTATATTATGATGGAATTGTAATCACCCGAAATAATGGCCGCTCGTTAGGATCGGCAAAATCCGCCGTGACCAATTACAATTTTTTGGTCTTTTTCCTGATGCAGACACAGAAAATCCGTACGTCCGCGAACAACACATTCGCGTTCGAGTCTGCCATAGGCTGAGGTGCGTTTCTTTACCCGACTCATTGGCAGTATTATTCAGAAGTGCCCTGCAATATAACAGCGTTGAACACGTTTTTCCAGTGAAGACGATGACACGTCAATACTGTCGGCCTTTTCTGCTCTGGATCCGCGATTGATGGTAGAATTGTCCCTAAGACATTGATGATGGATGGAAGAGGACCGGCAGAGCTGCCCAACGTCTCGCTTATCCTGGTACGCTCACCTCACGGCTGTTCGCGTCCCGTAGTCATAATATCTATAGGAAGACAACGGCAGACTCAACGAAGGGTCGAGAGCATATCATCAGTCCATTGTTGCGCCCATTATGGGCCGTCCGTAGGTCGCCAGTCAGTCGGGGATTTTTTGGGCGTATCTAGGACACCAAATTCCGTACAATATAATGTGAGTACGCTCATCCTCGGCGGCATGCTCCCTGTCTGACCACTTTCACAACTATCTTGTTTCGGTTTGCCTATACCATCACTTTACCTGGATAGATGCGCGTGAATTTTGAATCAGGTATCCTGTACATGTGCGATTTCATATCCTGCAGCGCAAAGCACCTTCCAAACGACTACCTCAGCGTCGGCACTGCTCAATTCATGCTTCTCACGCAGCTCGTCAGCCAGACTCCCCGCGTCAAGCAAGGCTATGCGCGCCGAATAGACGCCCTCAATTACCGGTATGCTGCCTTCCTTCTATGCATTCCAGAAGTCTTACTCAGTCATTCTTTCTGACTACAGCACATCGTTGACGTCGCACCATCGGCACCCTTTCCCATTCTCAGCCTTATTCGCTTCTGCATCCGATAATCTTACGTGGCCAAGCCTAGAAAATCTTGGTTTACAAGCACTGTTTCACGTAGAACCTGAACAGATGAAACTTGGTGGTGATTCTTCTAACAAACATTATCATAAAGGCCTGAAAGATTACTGACGAGCAAAAGAAGAACTTTTACCCCATCAAAATGGATCTCACGGAGATGAAGCTGTCATTCATTACCGCTGAACTACCCCACATCATATGGACTCGACGTTCCTTCGGGTTCATAAAGCATATCCCCGGACGGTGGTCCAGTCCACCTTCTCGATGACATACGAGACATCGTTTTGTCTTTCATTCTGCCTATGCACCGCTAGCGGCCGCATTCTCTTTCACCTTTTCTGAGCCTCATTTCTTCATACGCCTTGCCAACGGGAGTCAAATAGCGTTGTTACTTTGGAAATATCAGAGCGCGTACCAAATTCAGCAGGTGAATGGTCTTCAGACACGAATCCGGGTACTATTCGTTAATCCTTCCCTTCAGACCAGCTGCCACGATCCGGTTCGGGATACTTTTGAACAACAGCAGCGTTTGACGTCTGACATCGCGGCGTAATGAAAATTCGTGTCGGACCCGGCATCGGTATCGTGAGACTCGCTCATAATTTTTCTACTCTTCAGTCGCCTCAAAGTTTTCTCCTTGTCGGCCTCGATAGGATTTACTTATTCAGACACACCGTCGTTGCTTGCCTTTATGATACTGGCATTTTTTAACCCTACCGGCGTATAAGGTATTCTTTAACTTTGGTGCCCCCCTTCCTATCTCAAAGTTCCCCGAGCCAAGGAACCAACTCCGTTGGTCAGGTGCTCGTGTTAGGTTTCGGGTCTACAGTTCTTAAGTACCTCTACCTTGGTGATGATATCTCAGGATGGTTTACTGCCGTAAGTGCTCTCTACAGCCATTTTATTCTATTCGCTGCATCCTCCCGTCTTCTAGCCGGGTATCATTGGTGTCGATATGCGTACAACGAGCGAAATGACACCGGCTGCCTCTTTGGCTGAACATGGAGGTGTCATTCATAATCCCAGCTCCGTTGGGGCGAGTAGTAACATAGTTAGCGACTTCCCAATTGGTGCCGCGTCTGGCAAATGGACCTCCGCTAACGATACGACCGGCAACTTGCCTAGCGGAGATGAGTTTGGCGATTCGACCTTCTCCAGTGACAACAGCGCAATATCTCTCTTCGATAATCTGCTTTGTGATTGCACATCCTATACAGCCTAACGTCTTGAGTACTGCCTTGCCTTTCTTTACAGTACATGCTTGAAGAGCATTTAATGGATTTTTACTGATTGCGTTCCCGACTTGATCTACTAGTGACACAGCGATCAGTAAAGAGAAAACCATCCTGAAGTCAAGTGACAGACAACAATATTCGGCATGGTTTGGCGCGCGCTCTGCTCTTATGTTCGCCTCCAAATCACGCCAAACAATATGATAAGTAACCTGAATGGAGCATGCGTGAGCACTACTTATTCATTAGTGCCTTCCCCAGATTCGAAGCGGCTCAGTGTCAGAGCCCGAGCAAAACTCAGCAGGTGACTGGTCCTCCGACACAAATCAGATCTCCATCCGTTAATCCGTCTCTTCAGACCAACTGCCGCATCTCTCGGTATCTCCTCGCTATGCCACGATCCGGTCCAGTATACTTTAGAACAATGTGAGCCTTCGTCACGATGTCAATACAATATCCGATCTAAAGTCCTCTCAGACGTCCGACATCGCGGCATGATGAAAATTCGTATGAAATCAGATATCGAGAAGTGGGACTCGCTCGCTCCTTGTTCATTCTTCAATCTCCCCCAATAAGTATCTTTCTGTACGCCAGCTATCGCATATTCTAGTCAACGCTCAAAATTTTATTGACAGACCTGATGATGATCTTGATCTGATTCACATAGACCGCCCTTGTTCTAAATTTGAAAATGCCAAGCGGTGAATGCCTTTTTGGGATCTCGTATCTGACTTACTTCCGCGGAAGCATAGCGGTAGAAGCAGACCGTGAGATCTTCAAACCTAACTGCTTACTCTTTGCCGGATTGCATAATCTATTTGATCTGCCAAGCAATTCACGGTCCACATCTACCAGAAATTATCGTGGAAAACCGTTTCCCTGGTTTGACCCCGAAGCGCTAGCCAATACTGAGCTGTTCCTTAGTAACAGGCCCGATGGTCTATTTCTATCGACAAGGCATCGTGACCGACAGTGCGAATGAGCGCGTTAAGGAGATGTAGGCTTTACTCGCAGATGTAAGACCTATGTCTGGTTCCTGCACTGTCTTTCTATAGGGACTGGTAATATATTTAACTTTTCCTGGTTTCGTTCAACTACCACCTTCAACAGAATCTGACAGGAGTACTCAGGAGACCCGGAACCGGACAGCTACAAAGCCGTCTCACATGTTGAGGCGTTGATCAAACACTAGCAATTAACTCCGTCGATTTACATACCCAACATCCTCTTCCCATTATCTCGGCGAGGCGCATTTCTCTTACAGACGCCACTCCATCTTCCCCTTCATCCGCTGTACGATACCTCTAATTCGGCGCAATACCCGCTACTGGGTGCTTACGGTGCCTCCCACGCAGACTCTGCCCGCCTACACGGTCCATGATGATGTATGAAAACATCTCACGACGACAGTCCTACACTCCCGATACCGACCATGATCCTGACCCTTGCTTGGCGATACCGCTCAGGTGTTCAGTGTTCAGCCAAAATTACCGCTCGTGTGTGAGCAAAGTCTTGCATGCGACATGGTATTGGATGAGCCGTCTCAGTTTTCTTTCGCATCTGTAAGAAAGATGCGTATAAATGGTGGACAGAGTGAGTCTTCACTGCAGTCATCGAACCAACATGGCTTTTGCACCTCTTCTTGCTCTTCTTCTCTCTCTCACCGTCGTACCCTTGTCTGACGGTATTACCCAGCCTTCTCTCGCTTGCAACGCCACTAATCCGCCTTGACTAGCCGCCCTCACGAAGCGAGTAGCATGTCCTGACGGGATTCATACCGTCACCAACGAGGCCTGCTGTGTCCTCTTCCCCGTCATTGACGACCTCCAGAAGAATCTGTTCGAAGGAGGAGACTGCGGGGAAGAGGTTGGCATTTTTCTAGGTCTCAACGAGTATTCATTACTAATGAGGGGCACTGATCTTAGGTACACGAGTCACTTCGTTTGACCTTCCACGACGCAATTGCGTGGTCTGATTTCACCGACGTGTGAGTTTCACGTTCCTTCATGAGTGAAAGCTAATGTCCTGCATAGTGGTGGAGGAGCCGATGGATCCATCGTCACTTTCTCCGAAATTGAGACAAACTTCCACGCAAACGACGGTATCGGTACGGTTATATTGTCTTTAGATCTTTGACTAGTATTAACGAATACCATGTAGACGAGATAGTGGAAACAATCAAGCCTTTCATCGCTCGCCACAACATCACTGCAGGAGACTTGTACGCCAACATTTCATATATTTCGAAGTTTGACACTCATAATTCTCTCAGTATCCAGTTGTCTGGCGCCGTTGGGTTGACCCAGTGTCCAGGTGCTCCACGATTGGACTTCTTGTTCGGACGTCCCGCAGCCATTGAGCCCGCACAAGATAAACTTGTCCCAGAGCCTTTTGATACTGTCACAGACATAATTGCCAGGTTTACCGACGCTGGAGTGACGACACCTCAACTCATCGCTCTTCTGTCTTCGTACGGTGCTCCCTTCTCTATTCGCAACATTTCACTCTGATACCCTGTAGACATACCGTCGCTGCCGCTGACAAAGTGGACGTTACGGTAGGACCTTTTTATGTCCATTTTGTTTTCCTTCACTTAACAATGATTTTTGAAGATTCCAGGGTGTGTATCTTGTGGCGTCCTTGATTTAAATTTTACTTAATTCCTTCAGCACTCCTTTCGACTCAACCCCGAACATCTTTGACACCCAGATCTTCATAGAAGTCCAACTGCGAGGCACTCGGTTCCCAGGGTATTTGTCCCTTACTTTTCCTCTGGGGGCTAGTTGACAGACATTCGGACAGGACTGGAGGTAACCACGGTGAAGTTATGTCGCCGCTGGCTGGAGAGATGCGACTTCAATCAGACCATACAGTAAGCCACCACAGTACGTCACATACTAACCATAGCTCACGGCGATCTAGTTTGCTAGGGGTTTGTCTACATCTCCATTGGTGTTTGAATCCAACTACAGCTTTCCCTAGATTCGAGAACGGACTGCATCTGGCAGTCTTTCGCCAGTGTGTGGTCCTGTATTTCTTTATGAGAATAATCTCGGTGACGGTTTTCACAGATAACCCAGCATTAATGCGGTCCGAATTCAAATCCGCTATGCTAAAGCTTTCGACTCTCGGTCAAGACCTGACTCAGATGGTGGATTGTTCGGAAGTGATCCCAGAACCTCTGGCAGCTTCTGCGCATGGCCCACACTTGCCTGCCGGCCAGGTCATGTCTAACATTGAGCAGGCGGTAAGGCGTTTTGCGACTTTTACGAGCGTATCCTCATTGTCTGTTAGTGTGCCACTGCTGCGTTCCCCACTCTTACCGCTGATCGTGGCCCTGCCACCAGTGTCGCTCCAGTGTAAGAGACTCTTAAATCTCAAGACGTATATTTGTTTGCTGATCTCCTCGACTTGCATAGCCCACCCGCCTGAGTCCGGAAAACTTTGTTTCTTGCCAGCTTGATGTACAACAATTGTGACTGTAGCTGATCCGGGAATTGTGTAGCTTGTATGCCTGATTATCTTGTTTTAGTCCAATTATGTCTATACGGCCTTGGAAATTCAACTTTCTTGATATGAACCTCGTTGATTTAAGGCCTTCTGATATAATATACTCATAAATCGAGGGACTTACTAGCACTCCGAATGGTACCCCTTCAGACAAATGAAAAAGTGGAATGACGACATGTGTAAGTTTAGAGCTTAGAAATCCGGCAATCAGGAACACCCGGGGAAAATGTGCCGCCTTTTCAATACTGTACACACGGTATATATGGAATCTATATAGACGATGACTAACAACATTATTAGTTCGATAAAGCCAGACATTGTCTGTACTTCTAGGAGACGCAGCTAGCAAAGAGGTACTTAGTGGGATGAGTCAAATGACAGACCGAGGGTCAGCTTCATGTCAAATTATCTGGATACCTGGATCTGTCGTTCAGGTACTCGATTACACGCAAGTCAGCAGAGAACTAGCCAACACGGCGAAATACAGGGTAGCCTGGGTCGTTTGTGCTTGAGGGTTGGTTGGGCACAGGTGACAGCGCTGGCGGCTGAACATTCAAATCGCCTTTTCGGAACTTCATTTTTCCGATGTTAAATTGCACCTGACCTCAGGTTGGACAATTGCCAAGTTGTCGGACACCGCTCCTGGGTATGCACTTTTCCAACCTTTTCCACTGTTGCCGTCCCTGCGACTCGTCAAGCCTTGACTCGCTTCCTGGAATGACTACACCTCGCACTCCGATCTCAGCGGCCAGCGCTGTCCTATCTAAAGAAACGAATTGTGGTCAATCAGACATTGCATTCTTAGTATTGTGTATTCATCTACTGATAACTAGCCAGGTAGATGGTGTCCACCGTCCGGGTCGCCTGCCGCGTATACCTCTCTTCAAAGCGTCAGCGAAGACTCGTGGGGCTTCGACCGTCTGGCCAAAATTTATTCTCTCTCCAATGATTCAAAACGACACATGATGACCGGCTTGACGATATCTACTCGATCGTTATTCATCTGTCAAGTGATCAGGTCGGTCAGTATCTTTCTCATAGGCTCGGACCCCGGTCTAGGCAAAGCCAAACGTCACAGACATAGCCGTCCAAAATCCCGAGCTCTATCCTGTATTGTAACACACTCGTGCGTCATGGTGCTTGGCTATTATCCCTTGTCCTTTTCAATGATTCCCCAAAAATATATGAAATGAATACGACCCGGTCACGGGGTCGACGATATTCTTGTATGCCTCTGGAATGCAGCAATTTCTGCTTACGGTCTTTTGCTCGGGCGGTCAAATGGGCGCTGTTTGGTACTGCATCTAATTTCTGTGCGCTTATGGACCCAAGAGGCGAATGTATGCGATTCTAGATGGGTATTCTTCATATTTCGGCTACGTGAAACGTACGTACCAGAATATCCATTCTCATACGACGGCCTGGCTCTTACTTCTTGTCTCCTCCTCCGATTCCAAAAGACGAGTGTAATCTGGGACGCTTAGGCTTGACAATATTCCAATATATAACCATGGAATGCGGCCATATTTGCTTACTGTCCTTCCAGGCGGTCAAGGGACTCTGTCTAGTACCACATCTAATTTCCGTGCATTTCGGAACGCAAGATATAAGCCTGTGCGTAATCAACGACTCAAGTCCGGTATTATGCATATTTGAGCTACTTGAAACTTAACTATCGAAACTTGCGAGTCCATTCTGATGGTTCGGAGACTGACAACATCTTCATTTCTCATGGGACTTATCATCTCCTTTTGCTTTCTTCAAACTCGTCCTCCGGCAGTTAGTCTCAGACGGTACTATTTTGAGGGATGATCACATTGATCCTGAAGAATAGCGCTCCTTCAATTCTGATTTACTGAGTACAACCTAATAGCGCTTGCTAGCTTTGATGAGGGCAGAGAACTTCGCCTTGCATTTTTCAGTCGCTTTCATAAAGCAGCAAGACGTATAAATCAGGAAGGACGACGTCTTCGGTGTGTATCAACCGTGCTGAGCGGCGGATGACTGCCGCCATCGGTCTTATTTTCCTTTAAGGTCGCCCTCACGCGACGTTTCCCATACAATCGGTCCTAGAGTTATCATTGCCTCTCAGGTAGCCCACCCCGACTCAGTACAGCCTCACTCCCTATGGGTTCTAAGACCTTGTCAGCTGGTCGCTCAAGCACTATAAAGCTGTCGTCCCTTCGCTTTCATACATCATCACCTTCAACTTCTATTTGCAGGCTTCTGATCCTCTAATCTCATATTCACCAACACCATCCCCAATGCCTTCTTCAACGAGCTTGCTCTTCTTCTCTGCTCTCTTGCTCACCGCCGCTACGGCGTTGCCTTTGTCCGCACGGGGCACATGTAACCCTAACTTTGAGGGTGCTTCGCTCACTGTGTCCAGCTATAGTGACGTAGCCAATGAGGTACTCTCGTGGTCAGCCAACCCCGTCGCTGGCGCACCCGTTGTTGCCAGCACTTCGCCCTCCAAGTTCTTCTTCCAGCAGGACGGGGACACCAACGTCACCTACACCATCAAGTACGCAACGTTTACCTTTGCTCCAGAGTATTACTGATTGGAATCTCACAGGACAGCGGCTAACGTCAATTTTGCTGTCGAACTCAAAGATTTGGCACTGGTCATGAACAGCGTCGACCCGTCGGGTGGCGATGTGTACGCTTTCGTCTCGTCGTTTGCTTATTTCCGTAACCCATTGACTCGGTATACAGGAACCAGGAATGGGTAGTCGAATGCACGAGTTGTGCTACGAACATCTCCCAGCAGAAGGGTGTCGTTGCGTCAGGATGTTTGATCTTTCCTGCCAACTCCGGCCACATCGGCTATAGTGTCAGGGAGAGTGGACCTGGCGATCAGTTGACTCTGGCTGTTTACACCCAGGAGTTTGATTTTTCGGTTTGAAGAATGACCGAAGGATTTGGTTCTGTGAAAGTGACTGGCTTCAAATGTTTTTGTAGTATCATACATGCGTAATCAGACAGTACTTGGTCCAAGCCAATAATTCGGTCGCCAGCGTCATCCGATATGATAGAAAGCCTCTGCGGAAGCAAACATGTCCAAAGAGGCCATCACCGCTCAGCGATTTCGGACTCTGGGCAACGAGAATAAGATTCCATGGAGGTACGCAGCACATATGCAACGCGCGGATAGTTTACAATCGGTAGATGGAGTAAAGAAGAATCTAGTGGCATTCGCAGCCTGACTGCTAGTTTTGTTTAGAGTCCTTGAACTGCGACACAGGCCGACATTATCGAGAGTAACCTATGGCATGTCATTTATCTGGTATAATAGAACAGTAAAGAGCACCTGATGCTGGCGTTAGACCTTGCTCAAAGAAGTAACACAAAACGCAATGGGAGGAGACGCTGTTGGGATAATGTCCACGTAATATACTCTCGCGCCACTGCAGCTTAGTGCAAACATAGTGAATTTAACTTGTTCTTCAGTAACGTCTTCCCACTCCTCTTTATTCTTGACCGAACACAACAGGCGCACATCAAGCCTATCCCCCGCCCATGCGCCCCTCGTCAGGTCTACGTTCAATGCACAAGAGCTATCGTCCGACCAGCAGATATTCGCTAGCAGTACATGGCATATATCTACACGATAGTGAGCCAATTATTCCACCACGACGTCCCTGCGTACATAGATCTTCTTCGTCCAATTCCTCAGGACTGTCCCCTCCAATTCATAGAGATCCCAGGAGGAGATCTTGGTGTAAGTCTCGACTGCCAGCATGTATAACGTCTTGGTCTCAGAGATTTCGTCAGGGAGGTTCTCGATTTCGGCGACTTCTTCGGGTGTGAGGACATCTAGGGGACACTCTTTCATGTAATCCCCGGCGCACATGATACGGCAACCTTTCCAGGGGCCTGCAAGAAGGGAGGCGACAGAAGTATACTCTGCCGGGGCTCTGTAGAATTCTCCCAGTTTACCCCAGCATCCAAGGTGTTCACGCGTGTCGACATTGATGATATGCCAGTATTGTCCCATTGTTGACGAAGAAAAAGAATTTGTTGAACGGTCTGCTGGGAACGGACCATGAGACCTTGTTTAAAAAGAATAATAAAGCGTACTTTGAGACACTCGCTATTTGTGGGCTGTACTCGATACCTGACCGGCTGATCTGTTGTCAACCTGGTTCGCGAACGTTTTGCGGTGGTGGCAATGATGACAAATCCGGGCCCCGGATCAGCCTTACCGAACTAATTTTGAGATTCAATTTTTTGGTTCGATTTTCCTCTTCTGCTTCGCGCCACTATCATGCCTAATTTTCATCTCACCATAACTCCTGGGACCGCTTGTCTAAAACATCACAACGAGAACCTTGTCACGTTTTAGAATCCGCCTGGTTAAGGACTTGTGACCGCGGGATGCTAAACTGCTAGAAAACAGTTGATTAAGGCAAGAGTTTTGGAGAGAGGAATAAGTAAGCTGTATCTTCACTATTTTCCTCTTCGACATTAAATAATCGTCTTCCAATTAGTCTTGCATGGCGTTACTTGCACGAACACCGGGCCAAAGGTGCACATCTGCTAGGGCCCATATTACCCGTCATCTTAGCCGCCATTGATTCCTGCATCTCTGCAGTTACCGGTTCTAATACAGCTCTCAGTAGAATCAAAGAATATTGCCAGTTCGCGCCTACTGGATAGGAGTCGACGCGTTGCCCGAAAATGGCAGTGAGACTTTTTCCAAATCCAACACGATGGTTATCTCTTTCTTCACCTACCACCACCACTATCCACAAACTATCTCAGATTCGTTATTCAGAAATGATTTCTTCTCCGGAGATAAATCTCTCCGTGCGTCGCGCCTTCACGGATCTTTACCAGAAGCGAGAGACAACAGCCAAGACGTCAGCGTGCGAGGGAGAAAACGTGAAGAGTGAAGTTTCCAGCCTGACGAGTAAGCAGCCGAGCTGTTTCATATCATTCGAATTCTAATCTCTCCAACAGCGGCGGCGGCAAAATGTCACTCTCACCAAGAGAAAAAGGAATTAACTGCTGGTATGCATGCCCGACTCCTCCGACAGCGTTTTTTATCAATCGCCTTTTGTTATCTAGGCCGGCTGCCTTCCCCAGAGACTTGCTATCGACGCGGCTGGAACCAGGAAGTTCTGGCAACGCGTGAGTACCTTTTATTTTCGTAGAGCATCTCGCTGATCTCCTCTAGTTCGCTACACTACTTCAACCGTCCGGATGGGGTTGTAATCATATGACCTGTACGTTCTCGTGTTTGCTCTTCTTTTTTTAAGCTGATGCATGGACAGATCTTATACATATATACTATGTCTATTGGGCTCTGCTGTTTAATACTATGAATATCTTGGGAAACTGTGTATTCGGTGACATTGGCGTTCGCAAACAAACAAACAAAAGTACTCCCTTTGTCACAGGTACCAACCAGTCATACCGCTTCTTTTCTTCCTCGTTCAAGAACAACCCCACCATATTGAAGGCGACGAAAGAAATTTCCTCAGTGACCCTCTCACATGCTCGAGGAAATTGGCAAGGTGTGGACCTTCTTCGTTCCCTTCTATCCAACCATTGACACCAGCATATACTACTACTAGACGGAGAAGATCAGCCTTCGCCATATCATGTGCAACGACGAGTACCCATCCACGCGACAAAGATGCTGCCTTTAATGAGTCAGAGAAAACAGCGGTGAGGTAGCCGCCTGAACAAGCAAGTTTCATTTGCTGTTCTTACGTGATCCCCGCTTCGGCTCGGACACCATGAGTTTTATCGGAAGCTGAGGTGGCTGCGGTATGGGTTATATCTAATTAGTGGTCACAAATCAGTGCTGACCTTACATCAGACCCACCTCCTGAATTATCGACCCCTTACTAACTGGACGAAGCTTCTTAATTGATCCATCTGTGTACTTTGCTTCTTTGCGAAGTCGCCATATCCTGAGCACTCGTTCTCTACGGAAAGTCGATAGCAAGGCGAAGCGCAATATCAGGTAACGTCCTTTTGGTTCTTCCCGCTGCCGCTCCTTAGTTTCTTTCTGTGCGCAGTATACGTATCCACTCTTTGGAGCTGACCGCGGGATGTGCTGACCCCGTGATGGTCTAATATGTTTATTTCCCAGAGTGGGCCACGATGAGGCGAACAGTTCAGTATTCAACGTGAACACTTTGCAGCCCCTTGCTTTGCCGACACGACGCCGTCCTTACCAAGAACTGCACGAGCTGCGGACAGAATCATTTTCCGATCCGCGCGCGATGATAACAGATTGTACTAAAGTCCCATGCTCAAAAGTTGCGAAGCGCAGAGGGCACTCTGTGATCTCTTCCAATGTATCCACTCCACGGTTCCCCTGCGGGCGACAATGACTCAGTGTTCCGTATGGACGACTGGAGTTGCCCGAGCACCTTAATATCACCCTGCCGTCACGGTCACTATAAATATCTGCGTTGGCGTATACTCTCGGCATCCGAGAACCCATTTACCCTGCCCGACCACATATAAAATTGTGAACCGCAGACGACTCCTTCGTTATCCCCCACAATGGCTCCCAGGACTCACGAGCAGTGGGTCGCAGACCAGACCAGACCGATGCCCGCCGTTGTTACAGCCGACCTAAGCGGGAAGACACTCGTGCTCGTTGGCGCCAATACCGGACTAGGATTTGAAGCGGCGAAACATTTTGCTAGGATGAACCCTGCTCGGCTGGTGTTGACTTCAAGAGATGAAGCAAAGGGTAAACAAGCTCTGACCCGTACGTTTTCCTTGTTACCAGCTTTATGAGATTAACTGATCCTTGTCATTATACAGAGATCCAAGCCGAGACTGGCTACTCCAAGGCGGAGCTATGGATCATTGATCTTGCCAATTTCAGCAGCGTCGTCGCGTTTGCTGATAGAGCGGAGCGGGAACTGGACCGATTAGATATCCTCGTAGAGAATGCTGGTGTTGCGACTTCAGACTACGAACAAGTGGAGGGCTGGGAGAAAACGTACGTGGCGTGTTCTTTTTAGCAAACAAAAGCTCACGATCATCTCAGCATACATACGAACAATCTTGGCCCCGGCTTGCTTGCTATTCGTATGATCCCCAAGATGCTTGAGACGGCCCGCAAACATTCAGTCAACCCAAGACTCGTCATCGTCGCGAGCGATGTACACTACTGGACAACGATTGAAAAGGACGTCATTGCTTCTCCCAGCATCCTTGCGAAGCTATCAGACAAAGGGTATTGTACCCAAGAGTACGTCGATCTGTTGCTACTCATATCTGCTATTAAGCTATCAACAGAGTGATGGATCACCGATACTATGATTCCAAATGTACGTCATATTCTACTTCCTTTCTACGGAGACCGCCTTATGCCACTGTACAGTGCTTAACGTTCTCTTTGCCCGGGCTCTGCAGTTGCACGTTCCGACCTCCCCCGTGATCACCGTCAACTCTGTCAACCCGGGACTCTGTTTCTCGAACCTCGGATCTGGTGCTTCTCCTGAGAAGGCAGAACGGATGCGACAGAAGCGAGAGGAATTTGCGTTCACTACGGAGGAGGGCAGCCGGCAGTTGGTCTACGGCGCTGTTGGGTCACTAGATAATGAGGAGAAGCTTCGGGGCAAGTTTATTCAAATGTCGGAGGTCGTGGAGGAGAGCGACTTTGTGATCAGCGAGGACGGGAAAATCGTCCAAGATAAAGTTTGGGTGAGTGGCTCTGCTGAGAAGAATTGCGGGGTGGATTGTTAATTTGTGTCGCATTTAGGACGAAGTGCTGGAGATATTTGGTAAAATTGATCCCAAGGTCTCTGAGGTGGTCAAGGCGCATTTAAAGAAGGCTTAATGTTTACCAACGTGGTGTGGATGTACAATATATAGGTGATGAATAACGACTTGGTTGGCCATCATCTTTTTACGAGTAGGTGCATGCTGGTTGCACTTCAGTTCAAGGTATGCATAATCATGTGTCGCGTATTCATTGAGAGTAATGCTCCACTCAACCACTAACCATATGAAGGACCCCTTCAGTGTACCTTGCACTCCGATGTTACCAGCTGTTCATGCTGGCGAGAACGCGCGGGAACTTTACTAATGCACTGCTTGATATCATTCAAAGCTGCGTTTGCCGACGGTTTTTTTTCGCTGCCATATTTTCGGAGCGAAGGGCAGTCAATCCAAGCGCGCGTAGATTAAGCGTTCCCAAGTTTTGATTTCCACGACCGGGCTGAGCGGAAGGCCGGGTCGCCGCGGCAGGCCGAACAGCGGAGGTTTTCCCCCATTGCCAGGGCGCCCATCTTTTGTCTTTTTACCATCACCGTCATGCCTTCCGGACATTGTGCTTGGCAATAGCTGCCTGTTCGTCAAGATACAGTTATTCGAAGCATTGGTGAGGACTCGTGAGGTTCCAATGATGGTCTGTCCATAGTGCGTATTCAAATCTATTTTCTCTCTTCAATGATTCCAAAATAAACCTGATTTAATGAGCCTGACCTGGCTTTCTGGGCTTGACGATATCTTCTATGTCCCTCTGAGACTATTATAATCACTGGCTAGTGATCATATCGCTCACCGTCTCGTTTTCACCGGCATGCGTATCTCCCCCTGGGCTGGTCATGACTCATGAATATAGCCACCTAAAATCCCAAGCTCCATCCATTCTCGCACGACGGCCATGGGGCGCGTGGATCCTATCCCTTGACCCCTTCAACCATTCCCTAAAATCGATTTTAATGAGTCGCTGGATTTGGCGATACGTTTGTATACGACTAATGGAATGCGGCGACCATTGCTTATGGTCCTACTTTTAGGAGGACAAGTCGTTGGTGTCTATTACTGCGGCTAATTCCTGTACACGTCGGAGCCCAAGTGACAGGCTTGTGCGTATTGAGCGATTCGAGACCGACATTATGCTTATTTCGACTGCCTTGACATACCTGATTACGAGTTTATTCCTGGGTACACCTCAGTTCAGGCTGGCCGCTGGCGACATTCTATGCTCTTATGAAAGCTGTTCATCTTTGCCTTCGGACACCTGTGTGCTCGTGACCCTACTCGCTTCGAATTTTACCAGTTCGATGGAGGTCTCTTAACGCCGGTCCTCTTTGCTGCTGTGAATTGGTTTGGAAGACCGTCTAGAAGAATGCGGATCAGGAGGAGGAGGATACCTAAATCAGCATCTTTGTTGTATATCGACCGTGCATATTGGCGGATGACTGCCGCCAACGGTCTTACTCGCCCTCGGAGTTGTCATCTCATATAGTCGATCCTTGACTTCATCATTCATCTATCTTGTGGTCCCTCACCGATCTAGTCCAGACCCCTGACCATCACTGACCACCTGGAGTGCCAAGATGGTCACAAAACCACTATAAAAGCTACCGTCTCATTGCTTTCGTAACTCATCTTCGTCTTGTTGGAAACAGACCATTCTACACCTTTTTTTCCCGATGTTCTCTGCACTAATCTCCCTCTCCGCCCTACTATTTTCTGCCTCTACTGCCTCGCCTTTAAAGGCTCGGAGCATGTGTCACCCCGACTTTGAGGGTGCTATTCTCACCGTGTCCAAGTATGATAGTATACCTGCTTGGTCCTTCAAATGGTTATCAAACCCAGCCGTCGCCTCACCGGTAATTGCGAATACTTCGCCTTCGAGGTGGTACTCCCAGCAGAACGGTGATTCCGATCACAGCTACACTATCAGGTACGCGTCGTGTTTAGTCTTTCCCCTCTGAGTTTTGTCCGATGAGAATATCACAGGAATGTCGGTAATCTCCTCCTTGCCGTCGAACTCGATGGTGGGAAGCTGATCATGGACAATGTCGACTGGCCGGGTAACAATGTGTATGCTCTTGTTTCGTCCTCTTTTCTCAACGACTGACTCTCAATATACAGGAACCAGAAATGGAATGTTGAATGCGCTTCGTGTGCTACGGACATCGCCCAGCAGACGGGTGTTGTCGCTTCGGGATGCACCATCTCTCCGAACTCCCCCAGCGCCAACGAGCTATGCGTCGGGCACACTGGGTATGGCACCCAGCTGTCCTTGGTCGCTTGCCCCAGCCAGGAGTACGGGAATTTTTTATTTCTCGGTTTCAGAATGAGGGATAGACGAAGTGGAGGCTAGGCGGGAGGATCTGTTCTTTGATAGAGGTTTGTTTTAAATATATATACGCTCCCCTCATGGAGATACTATGAGTTGGATTAGCTGTAGCCATACTTAATAGTTGAACAATATCATTATTCGAAGCGATAATCCATCTGTTGTATATGTATAAATCCCTCGATATCCTGGAACTGCATTAGATATGACACATTTGGTGCCCAGGGAAGTTCTGGTCGGTTAATCCCCACATATCAAATGATCTGGCCGGTGATAAGTCCACGGAGAAATTGTCGTGGATATAAGGAGTATCCTGGAAGATAAGACTTCAGAATGGCGCTTGGGTAATTATTTCAATGAGAAAGTAGGACATCTTTTCCGCAAGAGCTTCCTCAGTGAAGAAAACGCGCACTAGCATGACAATGTCTAAACCTGCCAGCGAATGAGTTGAGCGAAACGGTGTAAGGTATTGCGGTTCCGAGGGGCCTGTCATGCCAACTAATGAATATTAACGTGCCAATATCGACTGGTTCGATAGGTTAGCCACGTACAGAGTAATGAACGACCTACACCATTGCCATGGAAAAATATCAACAAGGAATCGACGAGACTGAATCAGGATCACCCAGCTTTGAGGCGCAAGTGCACACGACCGATAAAATACGCATCGCAGAATGACTCAACGACTCCTCGATGTAAAGGATCCACCATGCGATGGGTCTTCAACCCAGAAATGAATATGAGTCGGCGTATATTGCCGGAAGAAAGGTAGGT
Source organism: Armillaria mellea (assembly GCA_030407055.1). Lineage (NCBI taxonomy): Eukaryota > Fungi > Basidiomycota > Agaricomycetes > Agaricales > Physalacriaceae > Armillaria > Armillaria mellea. The sequence goes on from JAUDZF010000018.1 coordinate 190,758, forward strand.
CAAAGACACGAAAGGATAGTAGAAACTAAAAGGTTAGAGTGTAGAAAAGTCCGAAAACGGCGCATATGTAGCTGACCGCAGACCATATGTAAACATAGCTAAAGAAATGGTGAAATACTAACTCCATATAAATTCGCATCCCTTACACTCGAGCTGCTCCGAGTCAGTCTTCGTGCTAGTAATCTGACATCTTACCGGGTTGGCAAGAAAAGTGGATAGAGCATGAATGATCACGTTGACCTCTGGAATAATCTATTTCGCTGTCATCCTGCGGACTTGACCTCCGGTATCAAAATTCCGCGCGTCAATGTAAGATATTCCGAGCATTTCATAGAGGTACAGGAAAAGCGGCATTAAGGCTCTGCCCATGATTTTAGTAAAAAATGATGAAGAGCAGACCATCACGCGCATGGTGGTTCAAATAAAACGAACTGGCAGTAATAAGCAAAATGCAGAGATGCTACAAGGTAAAACACTCACACTACTGGAAGTCCTGGCCCTCTACAACAAGCAGAAGCTTTCGAAATCGTTCAAGTCAAAGGGCGCGTGAAAAAAACTAGTGCGCAGCCTTCTTCCCTTCGATTCGGAGTCACGGATCTTCTCCTCCTTCCCAACTACCCAAGAAAATGAATACTTCTCCGCTTATGAATGATATCCACTCACCGATTCTCCTCACAAGGTTAAAGAATCGGGCCCTGGTCGTTTCTTTTTGACGCTTGACACCAAATTTCTGTTCGTGGTAGAGGTTCATGAAAGCGCGATGGAACGCAAAGTGTAGTTCCAAAGTAGGGATCATAGCAGGTCGTGGCTGGTGAAAGACGTTTGCTGGCGAGTAACATATAGTACACCACACACGTGTTCGCCTGCGTTGACGGTGAGAATGTTGAGTACTAGTCAACCCAATATGGATGTAGCCAGAAAAGTGCATGCGGTATGAGCGATAGTAAAGCGGGACCAAAGAAACGTATGTCAAGCAACCGAAGACTTGGCGACGCGGAGCGCAATATTTCCGAGTCTACAGCAAGATTAGACTCTGGCATGTCACACATAGTGCAAAATCCTTGATATCAAGACATCGAGTAAGAAAAGGCTTGTGAGGTCCCTTTGGGTCAGTGCACGTCGAGGCTTTGAATTGTGCAACAAACAATCATGGAAAGAGTAGCATGGAATACACAACATACGTATCTGGCATCTGAAGAGTGGATTTTCCATATATCTCGAGTTCTTGTGTGTTATTGACCGGTGGAAGGATCCTAGAACAACGAATGTGCCCTCGATTTCCACATTATCTCGAGGTTATCGCGTGCTGAAAATTAGGCCGGGTTCTCGCAGGTATGAATATGCTGGAATTTTGAGGAATCAAAAGGGATAAGAAGGCCTTAATTGAAAGGAATGTGTCAACGATGTTGAATGTTTGAATGGTGATGACGGTAGTGGGAGGAGAGGCAGAGCCAGAAGCCGGCTGTGATGTTCCAACGGTTCGGTCCCGCTCAACGGCTCAAACATCATTTTGGCCTGAGCCGCTCAAAGCCGAGCAGTAGCCGGCTCGGAGCCGAATAAGGTCGATCCCATTGGAGTCGCGAACTAGAGAAGATCAGCAAAACGCTCTACGGAGGGGACATAAGAGACTGCCAATTCTCCAGGACTTCTCGGTTCCAGATGTCAGTCGTCGTGGAGGGCGCTTGGACCAGATGACAAAAGGCGGTCGGTTGAAATCTTACCAGAACAAGCTGACCGGCGACGTGCTAGGATTCTAATCGTCGACTGATCTTACCTGCACGCAAAGAGTCTGGTAGAAGATTCCACCTCACTCAGCTAGCAATAAATTTAGGACTCTTATAGAACATGCTGGAACACTTGTAGAGGTATAAAGACCTCGTAGTCATACCGCAATAGATACAGATTATTACATTCCTTTTCTTCTCATTACATTGCTGCTAATAGAAAATGCGGTTCAGAGAGACCGGCATGCGTGTGAGAGGTAGGCTCCTTGTTCTCTTGGTGAGGGCGATTAACCGCTGTTGGAAAGATGAGATTCCAAACGCGTAACCAACTGTAGTTCTGCTTACTGGTCTTTTCCGCCACTACAGAGACTCGACCCCGCGCCATCTCGCCTTTGTGGGCTGCCTTGGCTTTTCCTTCTCGCTTCTGGTACCAACTTGAGAACGCGCAACGGAAGGCAATATTCATTTGGGAGGTGGATAGCATTGCGGAAAGGTGTGTAGCTCGTGGGCAATGATGGTAGTAGTTGAAGGAACGGTGACTGCCATATGGGATTGGGACAAGGTCACAGTGCCTTTTTTGGGCGACGCATTGACTCCTTTTTTGTGGGTGCGTTCTGAGACTAGAATTATAGAATACAATAACTTTCAGAATAATCAAATGTAACCGGGTTTCGTCAATCAGGGTAGCCTAAACTTGAACATTGAACTGCTGAGCAGTCATGAGTTCCGGATGTCGGGAGACCACTCTTCAGCTGTCTCGCTGGTATCCGTTTGGCAATCAACTAGTTCAGAATGGGAGGTAGTCTGAATAAACCAACTTCGTCAGCTCTGTTTGTAATGTCCGATATGAGAAAACGCCATCGGTCTCCCCTAATTGAATCAAGAAGCGTGTGGTTGGCCTGCATATATCTGTTTAAGGTATTCATCGCATTGCGAGAGGTCTGTGATAGAATATATGGTATCCAGAGAGTAGCTTGACGTCGCCCTCAGGGGTTTCCTATCGAGGACCTTAAGTTGCAGCTTGCCTTTTATCTCGAGAAAAATTTCGAGGCACATATGATTAACAGGTACTTGAACTGGATCATGAAATAGATTTGGAACGACAATATATATTTATGGGTCCATATAGGTCCAAAGGTGTCCATGTAAGTAGATACGATCATTTCTTCCTTCGATCAGCGATCACGCAAGAAAACGGATCCAATTTGCAAGCGTCGATGGGATACCCAGATGTCGCCTGAGCATTGTTCCTAGCCCCGGTAGACAATTCGAGTAACAGCCTTGGAAACTTCAAAATTTAAATCAGGGACGGCTTCCTGGGTGTATATATCCTGTCGATATCCTAAATATCGCTTCGAACAAAATGCTATTAAACTAGGTGTACATACAACTACCATAAGTCCATGAAATCGTGAAGACCATGTTGATACTTGAAAGAAATATAGAAAGAACAGAATTCTCCAGCACACACTCTCTTCCACCATTCTTCAAACCGAAAAATAAAAATTCCCGTAGCTGGGGCAAGCAACCAAAGACAACTGACTGCCAAGTCCAGTCTGCCTGGCACATAACCCGTTGACACTGGGAGAGGCAGGAGAGATGTTGCATCCTGAAGCGACAACGCCCGTCTGGCTGTCCGTAGGACACGACGCGCATTCAATTTTCCATTTTTGGTTCCTGTGGTATATCAATTGAGTAAACTATGCAAATGTAACGAAGACGAGACAAGAGCGTACACATTGCTACCTGACCAGTCGATGTTGTCCATGACCAGTACCCCATCTTTAAGTTCTACATCAAAGAGGAGGTTATCCACGTTCCTGCAAAACTCTCATTGTAAAAATACTCAGAGGCAAAAGATAAAAAAAAGATGCGTACTTGATCGTGTAGGTTGTTGGATCATAATCGCCATTTTGCTGGATGTACCACCTCGAGGGTGAAGTACTAGCAACGACTGGCGAGCCAACGGCAGGGTTGGATGTCCACGAGAATCTGCCATAAGGTTTTCCAGTATTTTCGGACACGGTGAGAATAGCGAAGTTGTCAAAAACGGGGTGACAGATGCTTCGAGGGACCAAAGGCGACGCGGTAGCAACAGTGAATAGTAGAGCAGAGAGGATTATCGAGGAAAACATTGGATTGAAAGCAAAAATAGTCGGGTTTCAACAAGACGAAGATCAGAACGCTTCACGTAGAAGGTGAGGTACGTGAGCGAAGAGTATTGTGGGGATTTTTATAGTAGCTGACAAGACCTTGGCACTCTGGGTGGCGAGTGATCAATAGCCTGAGGCTGAACTAGATCGACGAGGGTCATGGGAAAGTAGTGATGAACTCCAGGTACGATTGTATGAGAGGTGACAAGTGGGAGCGACCATAAGTGTAAGAAAGACCGTTGGCAGCGGTCATCCGCCACTTAGTACGAATGATACACATCAAAGACACCGGTCTGGTCAACGTTCCTGGGATCATGCGGGTCATATTTCGCTGCGAAATGTAAGACGAAAGCCTCTGTAACAAAATCTAGTCGTCAAGGTAAGCAAATGCTGTTAACTCATACTCATTAAAATATGATGTTCTGCTCTTGGAAAGCGTGGATGAAAGGATCCAACAGTGTAGTCTGTAGCAAACAACTAACCCACAGTCTCGGAGAGGGACAAAGATAAAAGGAGATGAATAGTTTTCAGAAGAACGTAGGACGTTGACAGTCGCCGTAAATCTAGGAATATCATCGGAATGGACTCATCATCAGGTGTATAACCATAGCCGAAGTGTGCATCGCATCGGTCTCGAATCGTTCAATATAGACAGGTCGGTCTCGTCATTCCTGGAGTGTATAGATAGAGTACTAGACCCCATCGGTGACTTCATACCGTCTCTGAAAAGGATCATAGGCATTGATCAATGTGTTCCAGATAATAGAAGGGACTCTCAGAGTCGTATACAAATATATCGTGGAATCAAGCGAACCAGGTCATATTCAGAAGAAAAGTTTTATGAGAATCATTGAAGGAGACGAGGCGTAAAATTTGGTTTGGCCACCACGACAATGGATGGAGCTTGGGCTTTTAGGCGGCCATGTCTACGGAGTTGGTATTAGGGTACGTAGAACCTGAGAAAACAAGACGATGAGCAATACAGTCACCAGTGCAAGGATAAAAGTCTCAGAGAAATAGGAAGGATATCGTCAAGTCCAGCAAGCCGGGTCAGGCTCATTAAGTCAGATTTTGTTTTGCAATCACTGGAAGGAGAAAATAGGTTTGAATACGCACCACAGACAGACCGTCCGAACTCCACAAGTCTTCGCTAATTCTGAATAGCCATGGAAACACAGTTGCCTAAGGATGGTATACGAAGGGCAGACATGTTAGACAAGAGACACTAGCAAGAGAGTGGGAGAGGCGGAGCCGACCGAAAGTTTATACCTCCGACAGGGCACCAGCTGCCGGCCGGCAATCCAACTTGGCGGCCCCGTAACACTGGGCCCTTCCGCTTCCTTCCGCTCAGCTAAAGAACGACGAAAAGATCTCCCAGTGAAGTCAGCCCTGCAGTCGTCGGTGGATGATAAGGCAATGGGACCCCTGCGCTTTAAGCGGAGTTTGATCTACTCGTCGCCTTAAGGCTTACCTCCCCGAATGACTTCCAACGATTCGGAAATGGACCCAAACCCAAATCCCGTCCTGGTCGACAATTGCACTCTTACTGTCACATCACGACAGGCAATATCACTTCATTCGGCTAGGATCACAAAGGTAGATCAGGAGCAATAAAGCAATCCGGTGCCGTGACCACTGACTTCCTTCAAGAGCGGGAATAGCTCAGTTCGGGCTTCCCTGAAAACGGCCTGGTTCGCTGGGTTGACGATGCTTTGTCCATACGACACAAGTACTGTCAATCCCTTCTACGACCTGGAATACAATGGTCCTCGTTTTCGGCTGTACTTTCAGGCGGTCGAAACATTGATGGAGTCTAGCACTACATTTAATTTCCATGCAGATCGGAATCCTGGAGCAAGGCCTGTGCATGTCGAAAGGTTCGAGACCAATGCTTCTTCTACGTACCTCAACTATGTGTACAAACCGGATCCTAAGTCTAGTCCAATGCATGCTAGGTTCCCCGAGACTGGCGGCATCCTAAGTTCTTATGGAACTCGTTCATCTCCGTTTTCTTCCATCCGACTTCCATGCCCATGGTCCGCTTCAGCTTCTCTCTTGGCAGGCCACCAACTTGAGCTGATCAGAATGCAGGGGAAATAGTTTGGACTGACGATGAAACTTTGACTTGGGCTTTGAACCACAGGAAAATGTGTCGCTGATCTTCCTATCCAAGGGAATCTTGACTCTTTGTCTACGATTATAAGCCCTTGCCGAATTCGATATGCTCCACCCATTTTCGCTAGTGGGGGCAATAAACCAAAGCGATGCTCTTTGTCTTGACAAAGGTAAATAACCGGACGCATTCATTGAAGATCTTCCAGACCCGAAACACCTACCTCCGAAGACCATCAGACTACACTGTTTCGACTCGGAATAACCCTGATCGCAATATTACCTTGATCGTTGATCCTAAAGAACCGCGCTCTTCCGGTAAGTCAAAAAAAAGTCTGATTTAATGAATACGACCTAAGGATACTTACCAGGCTTAACTACGACTTTTAGGTACTGACTTTCATCTTAGATTTTGCTGTGAAAATGGTTTGGAAGAGTGCAACCGTAAAGAACCCGAAGATTTCGGGGGGAGATTGGGTAGAACGGTGTCCTCGATGCGTATCAAACATGCTGAGCGGCGGATGACTCCCGCCATTGACGGTCTTACCTGCCCTCGGAGTCGCTCTCACATGCCCTCACATACCATTGATCCTAGACTACATCATTACTTTTCTCGCGGCCCTCCCCGACCTAGTCCAGCCTCACCACCAAGAGTGCCAAGATATTTCAACTGGTCTCGATACCGATATAAAACCTATCATCTCTTCGCTTTCATACCTTGCATTTTTAACTGATCGTTTATTCCAACGTCATTCCCAATGTATACTTGGACAATTCTCTTTGTCTCTGCGCTCTCCTTCACAGCTGTGCCTTTGGCTGCCCGGGGCTGGTGCATCCCGAACTTTGAAGGTGCTGCCCTTACCGTCGTCTGGAATAACACACTCTCGTGGTCAGCCAATCCTGCCGTCGGCGCACCCGTCGCTGCTAGTACTTTAGCCTCCAAGTTCTTCTTCCAGCAGAACGGGGATGACCCCGATGTTACCTACACTATTAAGTACGCGTCTTTTTGTCTATTGTCCTACAGTCTTTCTGACGAGAATTACTTTGCAGGACTGCGGATAATGTCAACTTTGCAGCTGAATACAATGGTCAAAGCTTCTTCATAGACAACGTTGACTGGTCAGGCACTAATGAGTATGTTCTTCTCTTCCCTTGCGCATGTTTTCATGATTGACTGACTCGATATACAGGAATCAGAAATGGAGAGTTCTATGCTCGACGTGTGCTACGAATATTTCCCAGCAGAAGGGTGTTGTCGCTTCGAACTGCCAAGTTACATCCAAAATTGATAGCTTATGTGTCACGGAAGGAACTGGACCTGGCCCTTTGACGTTATATTACTGTGTCAGCCATGGGGGCCACGGGGAGTATCTAGTGTTTGATTTCTCGGTTTGAAGAATGATTGAATGGGAATGCAGGCTGGGATGCTTATTTTTCTTGACTATATGTCTTTTGGTGTAATTTTTTTTCTAGTTTTATCCTTTGTTATCACTTGCCCAATTTTTGACTTCAAGTTCAGTGTTGGACAATCGGAACTAGATACGTGTCAATGTCAAGGAGGAATGACGCTGAGGAGGTTAGTTGGATTGACATTTTCCCTCACAAATGAACCACTGAGATAAGCCAGCCATGATTTGAGGAAAGGATGTTGAAATGAACGGTAATGCTCCAGCCGTTCACTCGGATTTTAGCAGGGAACCCTCGCAAACAGGCGATGTAAAGGATCTGCCATGTGATGGGTCTTCAACCCAGAAATGAGTACGAGTCGGGCGTATATTGCCAGGAGAAAGCTAGGTCAAAGACACGAAAGCATGGTAGAAACTAAAGGATAAGTAAGAAAATGTAAGAGATCTACCTCAAAGTGGGTCTTCAACCCGAGAACAGAGCACCATCGGCATATATTAGCCAGAGTACGTAGAGTCAAAGAGACGACATTGAGGTAAAAATCAAAAGTTAAGAGAGGAAAGTCCGAAATCGGAGTATAAGTAGCCTGCCGCAAGGGATAAGTAAGCGAAAAGAAATGATGGCATATTAAAGCGGTCCGTGAATAATCCGCATCCCTTACACCCTCCCCCTTGAGATTGGGCATAGGGAATCAATCTCGACGATGAAATGAAGTTATAATAATACAGTGACATCATCTTGTGAATCGAGCTCGTCGACTTCGCCATCAACGTTTGGGGTCGAGCCTGAAGAAAGGGTCATCGTGATAGAAGCCTGGGTTGATGGGGAAGTGGTAGGAGCAGTCCATAGGGAAGGATCGGATGGGCCTGCAATATTCGCATCGCCATCTTCGGTCATAAGAGCGTCAGCAATTCCAGTCACGAGCAAGGAGGATTCAGAGCTGGAAGATATACGACCAGAGGGCTGATTTCCTCTAACTGTTTTACTCGCGGCCTCCCGATTGATTGGGTAATTAAGGAAATGGCAGCGACGCGCTTCGAGGATCGGAATTAGGTCCCACTCAATGGGGGCAGTCCAGAAGATCCGATGAGCAGAGCCATCCTGGAATACGGAGATATCTCGGGGGAGATCAAAATGATGGATACACCATGCGAAGTCGTTCAGGGCTTCGTTGCCACGAGTACGCAGGGTATCTTTACAGTGTCAAAATTAAGAGAACAAATGAAATATAAGGGTTTTTCGAATTCCTGGAACAACCAGAGCCATAATCAAAATTAGGCATTGGAAGGAGCACTGTGTGATCGAGAAACACCTGGGGTACTCTTCGAATCGTCAGAATCTTCAGAATTCGTGGAGCCCTGAGTGTCAGCATCATCCTTGATGGTATCCCTAGTGTCAGATCGAGTGTGGTCTGTAGAACTTGATGTATCTGTTGAGCAATCACTTTCATGATCACTCGCAGAGTCCTGAGTGCCACTGGAATATTCAGACCGAGTTTCCATGGTGCCATGTCGATTTTCCAAGGTCAGGGTGAAGCGGGAGTGCTGTGGAGAATAATACTGTTCAGCTTTTGAGCCTCGCTCGACGATTAGAGCTTGCTGTATGATTTGATCAACAGTCGAAGCTTCTGCTGTGATACCCTCGCGAGTAATCTCACGACGGATTCTCATGGGTAAAGATATAAGCAGCTGATGCCGAAATGAATAGACATCAGGCGGAGAAGGCATTATGTTCGCAAAACGCGTAAGGTCAGCAAATAATTGGCGTACACCACCGGTGGATGCATATGTAACACTCTTGAAATGTTGCACAACATCATAAAGTGAGGATTCGTGAATGAATCGTCGAAAGAGACCATTTATGACTTGCATAAAGGTCGGGAAGTCGTCTTCAACATTTCCATTGCAATCTTCAACGGAATTGTTGTACCAAGTTCGCGCATCGCCATCTAAAAATGTTGTGAGCGTGTTTGTACGTTGAACATCAATGTCAGATACTTGTTGAGTACCTGAGCTGTCCGTGTGATAGATAGGGCCACAGATATTCGCAATCTTCATCCAGCGAATGACTGAGAATAGCCAATTGTCGAATTCAATGATATCTGGGTCCCCACGGAACTTGTGAGGATGTGGAACACTTTGTAAAGACGTCTTTTGGACATTAGAATCGAGTCCAAGTTGAGGAGTAAGGAGATTTCGAGCCACTAGACGCTCAAAATGTTGGAAAATCGCAAGCATGACGTTAGTCTCACTCCAAGACACAGGATGATACTCAAATATTTCCTTGTCATTGAATATTGGATTTTCTGAGCAATGTCGGGCATTCTGAAATGGAGCTGAAGAAAGGGAACGGTGGAACCTGCCCAAAGTATCCTTCTGCGAAGCTGACTGGTGGCTATCAGAGCCAAAAATCGTAGGAGCACGACTTGGGAATGATGTAGATTTCATCTGGTCTCGCGATGAATTCTCAAGGCGATGATTCTTGATGTCTTGTGCCGCGGAAGCCTGTCGATGTGAAGGCTCCCCTTGTGGCAGTGAAGGAGATTCAAACTTCTTCAATGGCATACCTTCTTCATGTTGAATAGGTGCCAATGTTTTGGGTTCAATTTTGACTTCTGTTGAACCTCGAGGCGAGAACCTCTTAGGTTCATAAGTCGAGGGTTCATCATCATGCTTAAGGAAAGCAGACTGAGGGTGCTTCATTGACATACTGGCTGTCGAAGTATCTTCCAGAGTATCTTTCAGAGATGTAGCCATGGCCCTCCCCCTTTTAAATTGAGCTGAATGCAAAGAAGGATCCTCACACTTTGTATTTGGAGATGGATCCACATCTTGAAAAGGTGGACTTCCCAAAGTTAAACATGCATGGGCATCTCAATGTCGAGAGAATGCGACATCTGATTCCCCAGGCTGTTGAGGAAGGCTTAAGGTTGCAATAGCAGCCTCCAAATCATCATCAAAGTTGCTTAAATCATGAGAAGAATTCTCCGATTTATTATCACTATCACACTTGACTTGAATAGAAAGAGACGAATCCATTCTATTCACAATAATACTAGAATTATCCCGAGGGACATCAGTAGTTACGACTATGCTACAAGGCGTCCTAGGTGACAGTACGTAAGATGCATGAAGTGGCAGATCCTGTGATGCACGACGAGAGTGTCGTGAAGGTGAAACAACCTTCCCATGATCAAGCAAGGTGGGCTTGACATGCGGAGGCGAAGCGAGGGGAGGCGGTGATGAATGTGGCATACCCTCGAAAGATGATGAAGCAGCTCGCAATGCAGATGGTATGCGAGCCGGTGCAGAGAAGGGAAGTGACGGCGATGGGGAATAAAGCCCTTTGCGAGCTAGAGGGGCAGATGCCCATGAACCAGGGTGTCTCTGGGTAGCTGCATGGTGAGCCATAGGCGGCGACAGCGACATGCGAGCCTCATGCGAGGTAGAGAAGGCCGGTGATAGCCCTGAAGTCGATCGCGATGGTGGTGAGCCCGCTTCACGAGACGGAGAGGCATGCACCCTTGAGCTAGCATGGCTTAGGGTGCGTGCCAGAGAAGCAATAGATGGCGAGGGCAAGTCACGAGCACCCAGATCGCTTCGAGAGCATACAGGTGTCGAAGAATGTTGAGAGAACTCACCAGAAGCCTCCCCCTCACGACGTCGACGACGTCGAGCCAATTCCTCCATTATCTCCTCATCAGATGCGTCGAGGTAGCTCCAATATGGACTATGTTGAGCTGTGGGTGATACCTCCCGAGATCGGGCTTGAGATGGCACAATCTGGTGGTGAGAAGAGTGGGTAGCGAGAGAAGCAGTACGACGCCCCACTGGCGATGTTGTATGCCTAGTAGTGACTCGAGGGTCCATAGATCCTAGAGACGGTGGCCAGCAAAGATTCTGGTGATGAGCCTCCAGGCTCTGTACGCTCAGAATTTGTGGATTTATCCATTGACTACCCAATAATAACAGATTCGACTCCCATCTTCCTTATCCTACATTGCCGCACTCGATTTAATGCCCCAACCTTCGATTACATGCTACACCCTTCAATATCCTTCAATAACCGTGATATACCATGGTTATAACTCAGCAAACCACGTTAATACCCTTCCGTTCACGTTTATTCTCCATATTTCCGTGAACGATCACGGCAATACACCTTTCATTGACGATCGTACCGAAAATGGAGTTGCCGCATCAGTCCTAGGCACCCAAATTGACGCGCCCCTTGATTCCTCGATCATAGTGACATCATTTAGACCCTGCACTCCTCCATCAACGATATTGACCCAATACGGATACTCCAGACTGCGGTTACTCAGGCTGTTACTTTGCCAAGTCTTCACAGCAGCTTATATCCATTTATCAACCTCAGAACATGTACCATACCCTCACAGTCCACAGTTAAACAGCACCTAGCTGTTTACTCATTATTCTCCACTTCCACATGGTTTCCCATCCAGACACGGCAATACAGACAAGCTGTTATGTCTCAGCTGACGAAAACTTCTTCTATTTACTACGGATTTACTAATCCAATGACTTACAGCTTTACCAATGCTTAGATATCTTTTCTATTTATAAAACCGAACTTTTAGTATAAAAACTCGTATTCTACAGAGGAGAAAGAGAGTTCTTTCGCTCCAGGTTATCCCCCATTGCTTGCTATAGTCTCAACGTTATTGGATGTGTTAATTACCACCAATACACGAATTCTTGCTCCGATAACTTGCTTTTGTCTTTTAATGCCGCAACATCGTTTCAATTTCACCAGATAGGATCGTTTTATTGTCTTCACCTTCTACATCGTCGTCGTATCCATTGCCCACACCAGTATAGGGTATTATTGCCTCCGTGAAGGCCCAGCTCCGCATTGTTCACCCACGTCATTGTCATTGTCCCCAGTTGCTGTGCAGTATTGCCGTGACACTCAGTTATCATATTTCCGTCCAGTACCTCTCCGTTTCAAGCCCGCACACATTTATTCAGTTCTCCACACGTTTATTCGATTCTCCAAACGTTTATTCGATTGTATAAACGTCTATTCGATTCTCCTCACGTTTATTTGATTGCCCAAACATTTATTAGGCCAGTCTCACATTTACCAGACCGGTTTTACGTTTTCTAGATCAGTTCCGAGAATCTAGCACGGTTTCTTGGTATCTGTATCATACCAGATTCCATTTCATCTCGTTTATCGAGATCCCCTCGGCTTACAGCCTGAGCCTCTTAGTACTTGACTGCTAAAGGGTACTACTTCCAGACTGTATAGTCGAAGTGTATACCTGCGTCTAGAGGAATTGACCACACGGAGGTGCACCGAACCACTGCACACAAACACATAGCCTTGACTACTGTGATTGCATGCATATTTCCTTAGCTCTCTCGGAGTTTTGGGTGTTGCCGTTGCCACGGAAGTCTAGGTTCAACATTTCTGGAGCCCACCGCGAGGGGGGGTCTAGTTCACATCCGAATCAATTCTTTATAGCATTATATGCATTTACCACCTTTCAATTCGCCCTTCATAGCGAGCATCTACTTGCTACGAACCCGGATTTACCACCATTTCACGAAAATTCAAAAGAACCACCCCTTATATTCCCTGTTTCGGACAGAGGTCTTAGAAACACCACTGCACAGTCGTCAATTACAAGAATCTACAGCACATTTAGCACCGTCTACAGCGACATCGCCAACTGTTGCTACAGAAACCCCAGTTACCACCAGTCCCCTCGTAGTCCCAGTTCCAGGGAGTTTCATAGACTCTCCACCATCCCCATATCCCACAGAACTCGACGTTTCCACTTGTGAAGACTTCGAGTTTTCAGAACCAGAAGACTGAAGAAGATGAGACCGAAGTTACCACCGAATTATTTGGTTCTAACTACGGCACTGCGCCCGCTTCACCTTATACAGGCAACATTTTTGGAGGCTACCATGTAGAATCCACCTCCTTCACAGATTATCGACAAGAAGAATCATGTCGGATCTAGCGACGAATTACTCCCAGATACAGCTACCACCCTTACCTTTGGTCTCAAAGATGAATCCTTTGAACAAAGTATCACCTTCGAACCACCTACCGAAGCATCGACCTCATATTTTCCCATTCTTCCATGTTTACCACCAGTTCGTCAGAACCCACAACCAGTTACACCACCAGTTATTCCCCCAGTACCACCAGTCACCATGCCTATGCCATTCAGAAAAGAGAAGAGCGCTCCCAACATCATTGACGAAATTAGTCTAGGACGCGAATTGGCGCTGTTACGTCAATGATATCGAGGGCCTCTTTACCCTTCATTCTATCACAGATGATGCCGAGAAGAAGAAATGGTTCATTTATTATCCTGGCTTAACGGTTTCCAAATTTTGGGAGAGCTTGCCCGAATATAGCAAAGCCGGAAAGACCTATGAGGACTTCAAGAAAGCCGTTGTCGCACAGTACCCCAATGCTAGCACCACACGGAAATACGAGAGACATGATCTCGAGTGCGTCATTGGAAAATTCGTGCGCGAAGTTGATAATCTCGCAGATCTAGGAGCATTTTATCGGGAGTTCTATCCCAAAGTCAAGCATTTGATTGCCAATAATCGAATGTCCGACCACGAGTCCTGGCAATATGTTCAGCAAAGGCTTTCCCAGTCACGTTTGGGATTCCATTTCGTGCTGACTCCAGATCAAGCTACCAGATCACCATCCCGCAGATCCGTACAAACTCGAGGATATTTATGCCGCCACCCAATTCGTCTTACAAGGCACGGATAAGGGCAGAGAGTCATATTAGCAGCATGCCCGCTCACAGTTTCCGTGAAGCGGCGCCAGCTAGACCATCCAAGATGCTGTACCCCGCTCCAGTTTCACATTCCCAGCCAGTCGTTCGTGTCAAAGAGGAACCAGTCGAGCCACAAGTTAAGATGGAGCATATCAATCAGCTCATCAAACTTGGTGAGACGTTATTACAATTGAACTCGAACGATCGACTCCAGAAGGCCCAGCAGACATGTTTTTTGTCTGGACCACCAGCTCAAAGTAATTTCGTGAACGCTGCCACAGGTCAAAATTGCAGTTTTTGTGGAGAAATAGGGCATTTTATTCGAGAATGTCCTAAAGTTGAGGAAATGATTCACTGATGGAAAGTGCAGGCGCAATATAGATGGGAAGATTGTCCTGTCTACTGGTGCCTGGGTTCCACGGAATATCCAAGGCACTTGGCTTAAAGATCGCATCGAAGAATGGCATCGTCAGAACCCTGGTCAGACGGGTATCACTCATATGATGAACGCCATTGTCGAGCCCAGTTCCAGTCAACCACGTCTTTCTTCGACACCAGTTCACGTCAATTCACAATTGCTCAATACGCCCACACCCAGCATTGATGCACGCCAGCGTCTCGAAGTGCTTATTGCCAAATCAGAAGCTATTGGCAAAGAGATTCAGGGCATCAAACAGTTTATGAATGCTGCATGTTAATCCGGAAAGCGCTGATAGCATGGATACCATGTTACATCAGGTTGTCGTCGAGGTTCCGAAGTTAAAACGTGGACCACTCAAGAAGGCTAGCCCCGCAGTAGCTGTGGAGCCTGCTGTTACTCAGATTCCAGCTAAAGTTGGTCGCCAGACGCGTACCAGTCAGTAAAGCTGTAGAGGGAGCCGAGGATAATGATGTGACTGGAGTTGACGTATCCAAAAGTGTTGATCCATTCAATCAAGATCTTACCCTGGATTATGACAGGCATGCCCGCCCTCATCGAGGACTCGGATGATGAAGATATTTCTGTTCCCCAGCAGACCCAGCATGATGATGAGGCTGCAGCAGCCATTATCGAGTCTTATTCTCCACGTCAATTCGAGAAAGCCAAGACTGTCGTTCACAATAGCAGGAATTCCGTCTTGAAGTTTCCGTCTTATGAGCCGCCAGACCAGTTGAATATAGTCACGGATATTCCCGAGCACGCACCAGTCAAGGAGCGTGTAGCTCAGCTTATCCCCAAAGACATTCATCCTTTCGCTGCAGCAAAGCCAGCCACTTATGCACCACCAGCAGTTCGTAATGCGGGTGCTAAACCAGATATCCGCAAGCATCCCAAGGACAATGAACCCATGTATAGGACTAGAGCTCCAATAGAAGGCTCGCATGTTGCGCGAGAAGTCTATGAGCAGTGCGCTCAACTCCACCATCATGTTATCGCATCAAGAGCTATATTCCTTATCACCAGCCATCAGGGAAATGATTAAGGAAGATAACACCAAGCGCAAAGTTCCTAGCATGGTGGAGCAGTTTCAAAAGGAGTTAGCATTGCCGTTCACCTGGACCCGAAACCGTAGAAATCACGGTTAAGTTGTCAGACAAAGAGGAACGCGGCAAAACTTCCACTCTTTTATACAGCATGCCATCCACTTTCGTCAATGCGCTCGAGTCTACAGACAGTAATAAACAGTGCGGATCCGCCAGAGGGATCCTCAGTCATCCCTGATCCATATGAAGCTCGGATCAAATGAGGAGAGAAGATTGGCCCTTTGAAATGCGCAGCTGATTCCATTTCGTTGCGATCTATCGTACCCGTGGTTGATCACCAGCTCAAAGTCAAGTGTATCATTGATCCTGGATCACAAGTTATCTCCATGTCTGAAGCCTGTTTGTTTGCGGTTGGGGTTAATTTACGATCCAACCGTTGTCCTCGAGATGCAATCAGCCAATGGAACCATGAATTATTCTTTGGGTCTAGCACAAAATGTCGCATTTTTGTTCAGCGACATCATGTTATATCTTCAAGTTCACGTCATTAGGCAGTCTGCCTACGATATTTTGCTTGGCAGGCCCTTCGACACGTTAACTCAGAGCATCGTATGGAATTACTCTGACAAGAATCAGACCATCACGATTCATGATCCGAATACCAGAAAAACAGCCACCATCCTGACGATCCCGTGCATGGTCGTCCCCGCATCCTTAATCATGTTCCCTTTTCGTGGGACAATTAACTAGAAGAACCCATCGAAGATGATGTCAAGGAGATCGCCCTCGTCATCGAACTAGATGTGAATCAAGAACCTCAAATTATTGCCTATGCCACCTCGAAATCAGAATTTGACTCAGACAAAGCTTCGACTCAATATTTATCAGCCTGCGACCCTAATAAATTCCCTATCCAGCCCACTACGTTTACACAATCACTATGGTCGACAGAAACCGTGTACAGTTCCAGCCCTTATGCCAAATTTTCTCTACCCAGCGATCGTGAGCTGAGAGCTACCTTTATATTCCATTCCGCCCCAATATACTTCAGATAATTCCGATTCCATTTCCGTTACCAAACCCTGAGATTATATGTACCGTCTTTACTGGATCTAATATTATTGGAGATCAATCCTACGAGCCATGGTTCGATAAGAAAGTCTCGATATTTGCTGGCAAAAAGTACAAGCCGGTTGCATTGAAAACAAAACCGGTACTTGCAACTTTGCCTGACAAATTTTGTATCATTCGCAATATCCGTGGAGATCCATTGGCCGAAATACCAACGTTATCTCCTACCCCCCCACCATTCATTCCTACCAAACGTTATACACAAGAACGCAAGGAATATATCAATTCCATCCATAATGACAGTTTTCTTTGGCCAGAAGAAATGAAGCTTATGCATCATTTCATGACGGTCCAAGAGAAGGCGTTTGCATGGGAAGACAACGAACGAGGCAGTTTTCATCGAGATTTCTTTCCTCCAGTCGATATTCCAGTCGTCGAACACACCCCTTGGGTACTCCGAAATATACCCATTCCCCCTGGTATTTATGCAGAAGTTTGCCGTATGATCAAGACGAAAATTGAAGCAGGTGTATACGAGCCTTCCAATTCTTTGTACCGATCGAGATGGTTCACGGTTTTAAAGAAAGACGGCAAGAGTCTTTGAATAGTCCACAGCTTAGAACCATTGAACGAAAGTTACCATTGCACATTCCGGATTACCACCAGCCACCGACCCATTAGCAGAACATTTTGCAGGCCGTGCTTGTGGCACTACCTTAGACCTATTCGTTGGTTATGACGAACGTTTATTGGCAGAGTCCTCGCTGCGACTTCACCACCTTTCAGACCCCATATGGAGCATTACGTTTAGTCACCTTACCCATGGGTTGGACCAATTCTGTTCCAATATTCCATGACGACGTTACCTTCATTCTACAACCCGAAATTCCAGAGTTCACCATTCCTTACATCGATGACGTCCCAGTTCGAGGACCAGAGACTCGCTACGAAATTGAAGGAGGCTACGAGACCATTCCTCTCAATCACAGGCATTAGAAGATTCGTTTGGGAGCATTTCCAGAACCTAAATCGAATTGTTCAACGCATGAAATATTGTGGAGGCATGTTTTCAGGCAAGAAGGCCTACCTTTGCTGCGCAGAAATCACCGTGCTAGGTCACAGATGCACGTATTCAGGCAGATTACCATTGGAGAGCATAGTCGCATCAATTATGCGTTGGGGACCTTGTATTGACGTCTCTGATGCATGCGCATTCATTGGTACTGTCGGAGTTCTACGGATATTCATTGACGATTTTGCAACCCGAGCTCTACCTATCACCAAGCTATTCAGAAAAGATGTTCCTTTCAAGTTTGAAGCAGTTGAGATTGCTGCACAAGAAGATCTCAAAGAAGCAGTTAGACACAGTCCAGCGTTACGACCTCTCAGTTACACGTCAACTGGAGCTGTCATACTTGCTGTGGATACAGGACCTGCCGCAGTTGGTTATTATTTAGCGCAGTGCGACCCTGTCGATCCCAAAATCCAATATTTTGCTAGGTTTGGATCAATCACTCTAAATGAACGAGAGTGCGGATATTCTCAAGCCAAGAAAGAGATATTTGGACTTTATTGAGTGCTAGGAGATTGCAAGATTTATCTCATTGGCCTTCCAACGTTTATTGTGGAAGTTGATGCGAGTGCTATCAAGGGAATGCTCAAGAACCCGGACATAGCACCGTCAGCCGCAGTCAACTGTTGGATTATCGGAATCCTTTCATTTCATTTTGTGTTAGTCCATGTACCAGGCTCTAAGCATGGTCCAGATGGTCTATCACGATGCCCACCCCAACTAGGAGACCCTCCACCAGCCTGCAGATGGCATGGAAGACTTCTTACACACTCATTACAGGGCTTATGCATTTTATAAATTCTACTTCACCGACAATTCATTCACCAATCACAGTTAATTCAGACCTTACAGCAAGAAGTCAACGTTGATGACATGGAAATAGATTCCTACGAAATTGTTCCTCATACAGCCAAGCAGCAGCAGTCTAGATGAACAATTGACTCATCTATTGCCATGGCATTTGTACCTCAAACGGCCACCACAGATGGATGATAACGCAGTACCACAAGTTCATGAAATATGCAGTTCATTTCTTCGAGAGACAAGGAAAGCTTTGGCATAAAAACGTGGATGGACGACATCAGCTCGTATTATTTCCAGACCGTCAGCATTCAAGTAATGACGTCTTGTCACTGATGATGTCAGCTCACAAGGGTTTCTATGCAACTGCATGCACTGATAAAGGAACGTTATTGGTGGCCTGACATGAAGTATGACATTGCCTGGTTCGTCAGGTCATGTCATCTTTGTCAAATCCGTCAGACACATCAAATATACATTCCACCCACCGTCGCACTCCCCGCTCCTTTGTTTTCGAAAATGTACATGGACACGATGATCATGCCAGTCTCAGGACAATACTGTTACATTGTTCAAGGCAGATGTTCGCTCAGCCATTATCCAGAATTCCGTTGCTTGAGAAAAGAAACAGCATGAACTCTAGGAGAATGGATTTTCGAGGATATCTTATGCCTGTTGGGGATCATTAGTCGAGATCGTCACCGACAATGGGTCAGCCTTAGTTGCAGCTATAGGATATTTGAGCAAGAAGTATCACATCAACCATATCCGTATCTCAGGCTATAATTCGAGAGCCAATGGGATAGCAGAAAGGCCGCACTTCGACAGTCCATCAAGGTTTATTCAAAGCATCTGACGGAGACCAAAAGAAGTGGAGTCAGAATGCTTATTCCATGTTTTGGGCCGATCGAGTAACATGTGAGGAAATGCATGGGTTGCTCACCGTACTTCACCGCAACAGGAGCAGAACCTCTTCTTCCTATGGATATCACGGAATCGACATGGTTATTGCCACCTCCAGACAATATTCTCAGTACCACGTCTTTAATTGCACATTCGAGACATCAGTCTTCAGAAGCGAGCCACAGATCTGGAATGCTTAAGATCGAAAGTCTATGAAGCATGGCGTAATGCCGCAGCAAAATTCGAGAGAGACCACGAATTCTCGATCAGAGACTTTGATTTCCAGCAAGGAGATCTAGTTTTGATGCGTAACACGCGAATAGAGAAAGCTCTAAACCGTAAAATGCACGCCAGATATTTAGGCCCCTTAGTGATCTTGGGGAGGAATAAAGGCGGAGCATATCTCCTTTGCGAGTTAGACAGATCAACGTTTTCTCGACCAGTTGCAGCATTCAGATTAGTGCCGTACTTCGTGCGAAAGAAGATTGACCTACCAGATATCAATGCGATCATTGATGTACCTCCAGAGCGGATCAATGACCTCTTCGCTTCGACAGATGATGGAATGCTTGAAGGACTTACAGATACAGAGGAAGGTCATGAAGAGGCGGAACTTGTTTGAGTTTTCAGATGTATCAAGTCATGGAAACACAAAAATTTATTTATTGGGTCCCATTTTGGGTACCCCTACACATTCGTTGCAAAAATTTATCTATGGCCGGTATATCCATACTGGCCCACCGACACTCCTTTCAAACATATACCCCGCACAAATTATCGTACAAACTGCCAGCTATCTACTAAAGAACACAGCATCTAGAAGCGTTTACCTTTCTTGGAGCCAGAAGCCTTGGAACCGGACACCTTGGAGCCAGAAGCCTTGGCACGAATAAATTCGTTACCAATGCGGACTCCATCCTGGTAGCGAACGTTATCAGTATGAACGTCCTCTCCCCAATTACCATAGTTCTTGTTGGGACAACCCTCGAAGTCAGCAACCCCAGCCCCAAGTGTTGCATCCCTCGACACACTTAGTCAAGACCGGCTTCGGCACCTCTTTCACCTTATGGTTATGCTTCTTCCCCTTGCCCTTCTTCTGAGCACGGTCCCGCTTGTTCGAACAGGCGGCCACGCTTATTGTTGAAGAGCCAGTAAGGGAATTGCTTCGAAACCGAGTTAGGAGGAGAGTTGCAGAGTGGACTGAGCTGCAGTATCAGGTGCGAGTGGCCTCTTGGTCGTGGGCGAAGTCGAGCTTTGCCATAACAAGACGGTAATGCTGGACTGAGGACGTGGCGAACTTTCAAGAGAAGGTAGAGGTCGCGCATGTTGGACTCGAGACAATGGTAGAACAGTGTCTTTAGTATGGACCAAGGAAGGGATGGACTCATAACCACGAAAGGGGAACTGAGTGAAGTTGGTACTGACATAAGCCTTAGCATTGTCAATGATGGCCTCGGTATTAGGATCACTAGGGATGCCGTGAGGAGGCTCTGTCACGACAATTCGAATCAGTACACAGGATCAGCTGAAGAAGAAAACGTGCTTACTAGCACCATAAGGGTCGAGATCAATCAGCTCAGTCAATGACGCTGAGCAGATGGTCGTCATTCCTCCTGGATGAGGATCCTTGAACTGGCATCAGGAGAATCTGACGATCAGGAACTGCCGCCCAGGCATTCCCTGAAGGAGAGACTTGCCACAAGCTCAGCACTGATCCGACAGCCCATCGTAGTGGCATTCGGTGCCTTCCTGAATGCAGGGACAGCAAGGACGAACAGGCCTATGAGAATTGCCATTAGATGTAAAGCCATGAAATAAAGAAGAAACATACCTTTGCGGATCGAGCTGGACAAGAATGCGCTGGATGACTAGGCGTACCAGAACAGACACCGCAAAATTTCTCACTGTAGCGGAGGTCCGCTTTGTTGAAAGAGCGACGATAGAGACCTGGTTATCTTTTCACCGATATCCACCGCATCCTGAAGAGTGCCCTCCTTATCAGTGAACTGCTCGATAAACATAGCAGGCGGCACGACAGGGGAGCTGATCTAAAAATAGAGCTCACATCAATTGACGTGCCATCAAAGCCATTGTTCGAAGCACATACCTGACCAGTCTGCAGACTGAGACTGAAGAAAGAGACTCCAGGTAGCCCAGAGATGGACTAGGAGCTGAGGAACATTGCGGAAAATCAGGCTCCCCCTCAGCAGTAACCGTGATCATAGCCGTGGTAGGCTGATCACCAGCAACCTCAGTAGTGGTCTGGGACCCATCGTAGGGCAGTGAGAACTGGAGTGAAGGGAGCAGACTGACATCTGAATGTTGTCGTCGACACTGGTAGCAGCCTTAGAGGAAGAACCATAAGACCGTCGAGGATATCGTCGCCACGCAAAGAGGAGCGACCTCCAACAGTCACCTGCAAATAAGAGGACTCGATGTCAATGAGGGTCTGCCAATAATTTAAGTACCCCTTGTTGGCCACGGCTTCATCAACAGACGACATGAATTCCCAGAAGAAAGTATCTTCGATGACGAGGGGGTAGTACTGCTTGATAGCAGTCTAATCACGGATATTCAGTCATGTCAATACGATCAAGGACACATTTACTCACTTGCACACTGGTGGCCTCGTCAAAGTATGAGGTGACGCGTGGGAGCATAGCAGTCGGCCTCGAGAGGTTTCTTGAGGAGCGCGTCAGCACGCTGAACGAGAGAGTTAAGAGATGGAACAGTTTCAGTATTGAAAGACATGAGAGAGAGTTAGAAAGACGAGGTTTCTGAGGACCAAACGACGAAAACTCGAGCTCTTTATACGAAAACTCAAGGACATCTCACCTCATTGACTTTACATGAAAATTCCCATTTAGCTCACAATGACGCGACTGGAACATACCATGGAGACTAAAGCTCACGTTTTTAAACTCCAAAACTCAGCGGCTGTTGTGTTGAAATTCATGTCTTCCAACCTCGCTTTAAATCTTTTGACGTCTTTGTCACCAAAGATTTAAAAAGTTTAGGGGGGAGAGACATGGATTCCATGTGTTTTCAACATAGCAATATGCACAAGACTCACCATGATATTTGCGCGAAATATCTAACGAAATCATGAAAGAAACGACCTCACAATTCACGAAATACTGCTCGAAAAATCATGGATATTCCATTATCAGTGATATTTTTATCACACTCCACAGCAATTTGACTACGAGTAATGGAGATATCACGAAAATTTCATGCAGACACGACAACTCATGACCTACAGCACGGCATTAACGAATCACAAAGCCCAACGGCGTCAGAGCCTTGGCCATCCACATTCCTTATCACTCCAAACATCACGGCAATATGGAATTCCAGGGACTTAAACCGAAACGGTGACACAAAACAGCACCCAAGTTGGGAAGTCACGGGAATTCAGACACGTGACCTCCGTTGCCAAAATTTCTCTAAGTTTATAAAGTCCACGAAACTGGATTCCCGTGAACAGCCGTTACAATTCATTGGAAGCCATGTGTGGGAGCCACAGAACACACAGAAATTTCTGTGCTTCTTTCAAACGCGTCGCGTGCACTAAGAATAGAATATCAACACGTCTTAGGATTCCGATCACCAATATTGGACGAACATACAGCCACACACGTCATCTCCTAGCAACAAGCCTAAATTCTTAACTTCTTCCATCTGGCACGGATACTCGGAACTTGGTCTTATGTTACCAAGTAACATAATAAAAGTTTAGGGGGGATGATGAGCCTCCAGGCTCTGTACACTCAGAATTTCGTGAAATTACCCTTAATTCCTACACCAAGTCCACCTGATGGACTTTCACTGAACCAGTCATTGCCGACATGGCAATACCACTTTTGTATCATGGCAATATGTCTTCGCACGTTGGTTATCCATCCCATCTTGAAATCTGACACTTCATGGCATTACAGACACGTTAACACTGATTTTGATGGGCCCCCGATCATATATGGTAATGCCGCATCTGCATCAAAGCACCTTGCTACGCATCATTGATCGCTAGACCCTATTAACATCACTTATCACCGCACTCATCCATCAAAGATATCAACCTGTCACGGATACTCCAGAACTACGGTGACTCAAGCTGTTACTTCACCAAGTTGGCACGTCATTAGAAATGCATTGGGCGACCTCAGCGACACTAGCATGTCTTTACAATCCGCAGCACACACAGTCGAAACAGCAAGAACCGGCCCGATAGCCGGACTCCACTATAGAACATTTTCTAACCAAGCACGGCAATTCGAACAACGCTGTATACTTCAGCTGACGGATATAGGTCACGTTTATTCAGGATTTTACTCAGCTAAGGCCTTACAGCCTTAGTAAAAAGTCGCTTGAGATTCTATTAATATATGTAGGACTTTAGTATAAAAACGTAGATTACCGTAGCGTTCAGCACTTTTCAACCCAGTGGGTACACTCTCGTTCACCAGACTATGCTTGTATTGATTCTCGTACACGTCAATCCATCATACACCGTATTCGCTGCACGCACCTGACAATAAATCGACTAGTCAGACCAGCAAATCTCTACGAATCCGCCCATCGTTTCTATAGGATCACCATACGTTTATTCGTCGTTTCACGGCAATATTCGTCTTGCATTGCATATAGTCAATTGCACGTCAACTCGCAGTATTGCTTGAGTTATTCCACAGTTCTTTAACTGTGAAGAAGACGTTTCCGTCCCTCTTTACTCTTAACACTATTGGTACACTGTCAATATCATGCCAATACGTGACCAACCGTGCCATACCTCACCCCCCGTTTACTTTATAGGCAGCACCAGTTTCAACTTCACCAGATAGGACCGTTTGACCAGTTTTCACCTTCACCATCAGTCATCGTCGCCTGCTTGGGTAGTCTCAGAGCAGACTTAGGATCAGTATCAGTATAGGACCAGTTCAGCAATCGTTTCAGTATAGGAAATCCCAGTGTGGATTATAGGATAAGTTTTTGACATCAGACAGGATCGTTTTCAGCCCAGTACCGTTCGCCCCCAGTTTCCGTATCAGCCCGTCCAGTTTAGGATCAGTTACAGCCAGTTTCAGCACCTCGTTCACGTTTATTTGATCGACCAGCACATTTATTCCTAGCAGCGCCAGTCCCTCGATCTATTGCCGTATCGCTCAGGCATTTCCCTCTCATTTCCCCACTCATATTAACGTCTCGAGCATGTTTTCTCGAGTCTCATTCTCCGTTTCCGTTTCAGAATACAGTTTCTTGATATTCACGTCATATCAGGCGCCATTCCCTCTCGTTCTATGAGACCTCATGACTTACAGTCATTCTTTCGATTCCTCGACACTCACATCATATTATCTGCTTGACTGCATAGTCCAAGCGTATCTTCGCACCCTTAAAGCTTTGATTTACTGCATGGAGGTGCCCCAAACCCACTCACACACACGATTAGTCCTAGTATTGCCGTGTTCACACGTTTATTCTCCATACTCCGCCCGAGTTTGGTTTTGCCGTTGCCACGGAAGTCTAGGTTCATCACCGGTAGTGTCGCGCTTGCGTTCAGAGGGCGAACGAGCGCAGTCAAGTCAAAAAAGAGCAAAGAAAGCTCTAGCAAGAGCGTCGAGACAGCTGTGAGAGCTGGGGCCGGTTGAGGTGCCGGTAAAGTCATGTAGTGCGTCGAAAAGGCGTCGGATGGGTAGACACAGCATATACGATGCAGTATAGGTGCTAGACAAGCACCAGAAAAAATCTGAAAAGGTTAGCAGGCCGTGCTAGGTAGCAATGGCCAAATACACTATGAGATGCTCAAAAAGGTGTAAGAGATCTACCTCAAAGTGGGTCTTCAACCCGAGAACAGAGCACGAATCGGCATATATTAGCCAGAGTACGTAGAGTCAAAGAGACGACATTGAGGTAAAAATCAAAAGTTAAGAGAGGAAAGTCCGAAATCGGAGTATAAGTAGCCTGCCGCAAGGGATAAGTAAGCAAAAAGAAATGATGGCATATCAAAGCGGTCCGTGAATAATCCGCATCCCTTACAGAAAATGTCCGAAATCGGAGTATACGTAGCTTGCCGCAAACCATATGTAAATAGAGCTAAAGAAATGATGAAACATTAACCCCATATAAATTCGCATCCCTTACAGGCGAGGGTCATTGTCATTTGTCTACCTATTTATCTACATGCCTGTACATTAATAGAAGCAATACAATGTAATAAGAAAAGCCGAGGAGGAGAACAACTGGACATGTGCCTCCTACCGAAGATCCCGACATCGACCAGCACCATGATGCACGACACTTGACATTACAACAAAGGAGAGATCGAGCGTAGATTTCGACACAATTTGACTGTCGATATCACATTTAACGGCTACCATGTGACTTCATGATAACCATATACAGCCTACTGTGCCTGATGATCTCATCCGGCATACTCGATCCCGCATACCAGCCGTGCCGAGCATGACAACTCGCAAATTTCGGCCGTTCTGCCGAACTTTCCTTAGCTTTGTACTAAAAGTACTATCACATCCATTCGCCTGGCGAACCTGTGTACGCCTGCTGGGAAACGTGATGCGGCGTCCTGGACTCCTGTTTATATGTCGTCGCGCTTACGGCCTTTTCTCTATCTACAATCGACCATTTCGACATTTCGACATACCTGACCTTTTTGTTGAAAAGCAGGTCTAACTGACTTGGAGGTATTTGTATGACGCTCGCCGTTGGATATCGTCCCTCTTGAAGGTGTACCAAGGCCAGGATCAGCGTTGGACGGAAACGTGCTCTTGTACTGGAATCACCCGCGAGCAAAATTGCTCGATATGCTTGTAATTATCGTGGAAGTATAGGGAGCCCGTTCTGTCAGCTTCGAAACTGGATGTAGATCTTGTTTCGTCAGTATCCACCTCTATGATATCTGTCACTGACCCGTCTTTAGTGCTGCTCGCTTTCCGTCAAAGACCCAGCCCTTTCAAAATACGCGTCTTGACCAATATGGGCTGCATCTGGCCCTTTTCTTCTTTTAAGGCTTAGTGACCCCTTAGCAGACGTGATCCACCTATTCGGTCTTGGCCCCTCTACTTTTTTTTGACTGGATTTGCTCCTAGACTGAGCTGCGTGGTCTTAAACAACTAATAGGTTGTGTCGGATGTCGTATACGAGCCAGCCTACCTCGTGGGCTTACTGCCGAATTGGGAAGAAGTTTCCGCGGTATCTATCAGTGTCTTGGCAGAGAGTCTCAAGCTTCGTCATGCTATTCACACGCGGTCATTGAGACCTGACTCTGCTGAGAAACGCACTAATTTCATTCCGCCTGAAACTCATCTCCAGGATTTTACGTGACAACCCAAATTTAACCGGCGTTCCGGTGTCATTGTTAGCTCGCTGAATATGGTATGTTCTGTAAGCCGAACAGCGCACAATCCAGGATCCTGTTGCTGGTTGGAATGGTGCTGAATAGTTGGTACGTGGCATATAGTACTGGTTGCTGTACAACTAAGATTCCACAGTATGAAGGGTCTTAGGGTCACTGGCAATGTCACGATTTTCAGACTTGTTTTACTAAGCATATTTATGTCGGCTTGTGGTCACGATCATTATAAATATCTACGTTTGCGTGGAACATCGGCATGCGAGAATACACCAGCCTCACAAAGACTCCGATTCAATCTTTCATTCATGCTCATTGGTATATAAAGCTGTAAACTGCGGACGACATTTCACTATCCTCCATGGCTCCCAGAACTCACGAACAATTCGTTGCAGACCAAACAGGCCCCGTGCCGGACGTAGTCACTGCAGACCTGAGCGGGAAGACACTCGTCCTCATTGGCGCCAGTGCCGGACTAGGATTCGAAGCTGCGAAACATTTTGCTAGGATGAACCCTGCTCGGCTGGTCTTGACTGCACGGGATGAAGCAAAGGGGAAACGGGCTCTCGCCCGTACGTTTTCCTGGCTACCAGCTCTACGAGCCTGACTGACCACTGCAATTACAGAGATTCAAGCCGACACGGGTTACTCTAAGGCGGAGCTATGGATTATCGATCTCGCAAATTTCAGCAGTGTTATTGCGTTCGCTGATAAGGCCGAGCGCGAGCTGGATCGACTTGATATCCTCATAGAGAATGCTGGTATCGCAATCTGGGATTACGAAGAAGTAGAGGGTTGGGAGAAGACGTAAGCGGAGATATGATGACACATTTTTCGACGAACACTCATCGTGATCTTTAGTATACATACGAACAACCTCGGTCCTGGTTTACTTGCCATTCGTATGATCCCCAAGATGCTGGAGACCGCACGCAAGTATTCGGTCAACCCAAGACTGGTAGTCGTGGCGAGCGACGTGCACTACTGGACGAAAATAGAAAAGGACGTTATCGCTTCGCCTGGCATCCTTGCAAAACTATCAGACAAGGCATATTGCACGCAAGAGTACGTTACGGTCGTTTACTACTCCTCTCTGTTACTGACTTGTGAACAGAGTGATGAAGAACCGGTACAATGATAGCAAATGTATGTGATATACTGCTTTCCCTCTCCATTGATCGAGCTCAACTGCCGTATAGTACTCAACGTCCTCTTTGCCCGAGCTCTTCAACACCGTGTCACATCTTCCCCAGCGATAACAGTCAACTCTGTAACCCCCGGATTCTGTTACTCGGACCTTGGGTCTGGTGGGCCTCCCGAGGAAGAGGAACGCCTCAAAAAGTTGCGAGAACAGTTTGCATTTCCTACGGAAGTGGGGAGTAGGCAACTAGTGTACGCTGCCGTGGGCTCGCTGGATAACGAAGAAAAGCTTCGCGGCAAGTATATTCATTTATCTAAGGTTGTGGAGGAGAGCGACTTTGTGATTAGTGAGGACGGGAAGATCGTGCAGGATAATGTTTGGGTAAGTGACTCCTTGTTGAGTGGTGTGTCGTGTAGACCATTGATTTGTTTGCATTTAGAGAGAGATGTTGGAGATTTTGGGTAAAATTGATCCCAAGGTCTCTGAGGCGGCCAACGCGTATCTCACGAAAGTTTGATGTACAATATGTCGACTATGAATTGAGACGCCCATAGTTGCCTAGAGAGGCGCTGTCAACTTCTGAGTGATCATCAAATTTGAAATACGGGTCAATACTCTTCGCCTTCTTCCTAATCTGCGGGGATGTGAAGGAGAAGACGTGAAGGAGAAACAGCTTAGGTGCGAATAAGACAGTACGTCAGAGTCTACAGATATAACAAATAGCTTTGTATTAGGATTGAGTGGGAGCGGCGCCGCATGTGCCAGTGCCAGTAATTTATGCATGAACGCAAGACTACTTCGTGGCTCTAGTTATTACCCAACACACTCACAACATTTCCATACGACTTTTTAGTTGTTCATTGAGGTATTCTGGTTCCGGAAGGAGGAACAAGAATATAATGTGAGCTTTCGCACAGAAAGTTGTAAGCGAGAAAAATCAAATAACTATTTTTGGAGACGTAGAACAGCAGGTTACATGATGGCGGCAAGAGCAACAGGGGACAGAATACGGTACGATTTGGGTACGATAGCAAAAACAAAACATAGTCCAATAGGGAGAATTGAGATAGCAAAAGGAAAATAGCAAGGAAAATGGAGACGATAAATAAGGTATGGGTGGCATTAACTTACTTCTTCATCTCCGAGCCCAAAATCTGGAGGCAACTCATAGCAGCCCGTACCCTCGGAGAGGCCCAGTGTGCCTCAGTGTCGGTATTGATAACTCGGGGTTGTATACGGAGGTGTGGAGGCACGAGATCATGAAGCGCCACTGGAGGAAGGCGATGGGAGACAAGTATTGACGGTGGAAGCTGGCATGATGCGCCAGCTGGTGGGCGGCGGGGGCGGAGGCAATGGGAATCGGCTCGAAGAAGATCCCGAGCCCTCACCAATGGTAGATGAGCTCGAAACCAGCGAATGAAGATGGTGAGTACGATCCATTCCAGAGATACACTGCATCTTCTTGGGCACTGTCAACGAACGTCGTGTAGGAAGGTGGCAACGACGCGCCTCCGTACGGTCGTCCCTGATAAAGCGAGCAGTGTATGGAGGCGTCGGAGAACGGGTTAGAGTACCATTGGCATGACGAGATGGGACCGTGTCGAATGCAGAGGCCGGTGTGATGGGCCGGTTGGTAGGTGAGGGCGAGGGCAACGGGGATCTGCTCCAAGAAGACTCCAAACCTTCACCAGTGGTAGACAAGCTTGGAACCGGAGAAGGGAGCTGGAG
Organism: Armillaria mellea; assembly: GCA_030407055.1. Lineage (NCBI taxonomy): Eukaryota > Fungi > Basidiomycota > Agaricomycetes > Agaricales > Physalacriaceae > Armillaria > Armillaria mellea. The sequence goes on from JAUDZF010000018.1 coordinate 220,478, forward strand.
ACCATGTTCAACTCTACAGGCATCCCGCGCCTTCTTGTACAGTGCTAATTGGTCTGGAGAAGCGCGATACCACTCTGTGCGGGAGCGAGATATGCTGCCAGTGGGGCGTGGCTTGGATGAGCCGCAAATTGTCTGTTTCTGAGTCGGCGGATGTTCAACTTGAATATGATTCGCTAAGGCAATCGAGTCGGGGAGGCGCTGATATGCAGGCCGGCAGTCGAAGCACATAAGGTGGAAAATATCCCTGCTGAGATATCAATGGTAAGTCGTAGTCACGGTGGCATGGAAATATTCAATAAAGACTCACTGTTTAGCCCGAATATGACCCTTCAAATTGCTCCGCTGCAACGAGGCGTGGTTGCAGCCTGTCTCTGTTGGACAAGAATACTTTCTGTGTTGGAGGAATTGTTAGAGAAGAATAGTAGAGGAATTGCGAGTTGACTGACTCTTGTTGCAACAGCTTAGGGCTGAGGTGCTGTTTCTGGTGGCGTTTGACGTCGAATTCCCGAGTAAATCTTTTGTCGCATCCGAGTCGACCGCAAGAGTACTTTTGTTCATTCTTTATTTCACGCTGTACGGAAATGAGAGGTAAGTAAAAAACAAGAATAAGAGGACGAACGAATGAACTGACCGCCATTGTAAAATTGGACAGAGGAGAATGGTACGAGAGTCTTTGCTCAAGTTGGAGAGAAGACTCCAAGGGTGTCCTGAAATAAGGCAGCGCCGAATTAAGGTTTTCAACCATGATTTGCGGAGAACGCTGTTGGGTGGCCGGTGATCAAGATGGGAGAGATATAGGAACAAGGGTGGGCACCGTTGTCAGGCGAGCCTTTGTTCAGAGAGAAGCTCGGTGTGCTGATAAACATTCATTTCCGTCCGTGGTGTTTAGCCTCTCGTTTTCCTCTCACAAATGAGACTTGTCTTTTCTTGCCTTAACTCTTTGTAAATTACATGTCTCTGGCGTAAGTTGAGCAATCCACCCTCCGAAAAGGTGGAAAACCCAGGATAGTAATCACCCGAGTCGGGGATGAACCTTTTTGGACACAAAGAAGAGTTCGGAGCGCGTGTACAGCTCCGAATCAGTGACAAATAAATCGACAATGACAGGATAATCTAGGGGGCCGAGGTCCTCATACTACAAAAAAAGATTCGAGAACGACGCGTCGACTACTTACGGTCCGCTTCTGCGCTGTCAGTATTAAGTGCTAAAACCCAATGCTCATCTTGATCAGAGTCGAATGAATTCTAATCTTATAATCCAGTAGACGCTAAAACGAGATGGACGCTAAGATCTCGATTTGATTTGGGTCTTTGTTGATATGATAAATATCACGTCGGAGATTGTAAATGTGTGAATGCACAAAAGAATTGTGAGATGGAAGCAAGTGATGCGCACAGGAAATGCAACCGGTTGTAAAACTGTATTTTCCAGCCCCATTCTTTCGAACGCCGCAGAGAATGCGAGGTCGAAGAGGTGGGCAGCGCTCCAGGGCCAATCCAGGGTGGAAGTTGATGCGAAGATTGTCGGGTCACGTAATCATCCCGCCTCCGTGCTTACCGCGACGACAAATAGACTCGGGAGCAGTTGTCTTCATTTGTCTGTGAACGGGTTTCACGGCGCGACACCTTCAGACACATTCCAGCAGCATTTTGCCACCGTTGTTGATTTTTCGGAGTCATGTAACTTTCAAGTTTTGTTAACCGATCTACTTGGATAATGGATTCCGCGCAGGATTTCCTCACGAGTGCTTCTGCTACTTCACTAGCACTGGATGACCTGAATTCCAGTCTGAGTCGAGTGTTTTTGAGAGATCTTCTAACGCAAGAATATTCTTACAGCGTCGCAGGCCAGTCGAGAAAATGTCCCTGCGAAACATACCTCCCAGTCTTTCAAGGCCTTTACAAGGATCCTGGGCTAAGTCATCGCCGTTCTTATCAAGAGATTTCCAGTTCGTTATGTACACTTCCAGGATTTGAAACCTAGCAACACCCTTCTTTCTATGAGCATAGACCCACAACAAGAAGCTTTTCACTCCCGACAAAACTCAATGATGCTAGCCTCCCTCGCGTCCCAAACACGCGCGAATTTCAACCCAGCCTCTTTGCCAAGTTCAACGAAATGGTCCAAACTACGCTCTTGGCTGTTGGAGACGCACATCATGTCCACATCAATGTTGTACTGGATCACGCGGCCCGCACCATAGTTGGGTAGCAGAGGCTCCGGCGCAGGCTTCAGGTCTACCGATTGGGAAGCGTCCTTGCCTCTGTTGGTATACTGGATGATGTAGTCGACTGCGACGACATTTAAGAGATGAGCTCACGGAGGGGGCAGAACTTACAGATTAATAAGCGACTATTAACCGACATACATTTCCCCACACTTTGCAGAATCGTTTTGCATTCATTGTCTGGCCAGTTATGCCTAGAAAATTGGATTGGTGAGTATTTAGGCCTCAGGATTTACGAGCATGCGACAAACAAGATATTTTTCAACTTAGGACTGTTGCGTCAAAATGGCGAGATAATCAGCATCGCACGATGGCACTCACAAAGTATACATCACACCCTTCAACCGGAGACTCCACGAAGAAATCGATAGCTTTGAACTCCACACGTCCATCTTCGACAGCCCCTGGGCATGACTTAGGCCAAACTTCATTCTTCGCCATTTCAATCTGTGACGGGACATCCTGAAGCACGATGCGAAGATTAGGATGAGCGTCGGCCAACTGCATGGAGATGACGCCGATTCCACCTCCGACGTCACACACAGTGGCTCCATCATGCAAAGAGTCCCACGGGAAAGCGTTGACTACGGCCCACGTTTCAGTAGAGTCACCCCATCCCTTCATCGCCAACCCGAAGCGCACGCCTTTCTCCGCTTCCTATTCAGGTATTGAAAAGAATGCAACCTGCGAAAGAAAAATGCGTACCAAATCTTGATACCAAGAGTATACCGTGCCAGGGTACTTGCTCCAGTAGTTGAAGGGCGCCTGAAGGGGCGAATACGAATGTCCCCAATCTGGGTCCTTTAAGGTTTCGGTGAGCACTGACAGTGCTTTGTTCGATTCGTCCGTGCTAATGCAAAGATTTTTTTTTTAGTTCACGTTTAAATTTTCCTCTTCCATTCAAGGACGAGACCTCACAAAAAATCGGCCAAGCACGACAAACCGTTTGTGCTCAAGAGCGTCATGCTGAGGCGGTTGTTCGCAAATATATCGCGATTAACTGTGATATATTAGCGTGAAAAGACCATATGAATGGAAATCTAACCTTCACGGAAACAATGCTTGCTTGCAAGAAGCCGCATGATTCTGCCCAACTTGCGAGGCTCTGCACCCGATAATGCACCGAGCTCGGAGATGTGAAGGCCTTCCGGCTTGTCGAGGAGGTGGTCAGCGATGTTAAAATTCACGACGACGCGGATACATGCTGGTTCGATAATCTTGGGACGTGTTTGTCAGTCCGGTTTACGTTGCGAGTGAAACACTCACACCAAATACTCTCTACAAAGGGGTTTATGAATGAATGCCGTTGAAGCCCACGAGGAACTCACATTGAGAACGGTACGATTAGGCCGAGCGACGAGAGCGCAGAGTTGTGCACATGCGCCCTCTATCGTCTGGATGGCTTCTCTCATCTCCATGGACAATATCTGATTGTCCAAGGGATGAGGGGCGGTATCGTCCAACGAAGGCACATCGGGTCTAGTCGTCGCTGCGAACGTATCCTCCACCAACTTGGTGGCATTTGTAATGAGAGAGACGAGTTGAGAAATCTGGCAAGGCATATTGGGACGGTGAGGAAAGAATCATGGAGGTGCCGTCTTATCAGTATGATGTGCTTGTAGTGCAACCCGCTGGTTCATCCACATATTGCCGAATATTGCCTATCGCGTACGGAGTCTTGTGTTACATATACCATTCGTTCGATGATACCTAGCCGTTAATAGATCATAAGGTATGCCACCAGCAAGCATGGGATTGGACAATAGTAGCCGTCCTTGTTATTCAATGGCAACGGGGGTATTAAACTATTAAAAGAGACCGGGTCGGAACTTCGTATAGGTAAACTCCAATTGAATAATGGGAACGTTCGTGCTTATCGGTAAAGTGGTCATTCTTAGATCTTCGCCACGTCACGGCTGCAGGCGCGCGATCTTCAAACTGAAACTGAAGCACATTTTAGAGAACTTCGTTGAGCATCTCGAAGTCCGACTAACCATCAGTCGGACGCATGTTATAAGGTAAGGATGTCAAGAGCTATTTCTCGAGCATCCTGCAGATGGAGTAATCGCATCAGTTGCTGCGTGCCGTGCTATCCCTTCTAGCATGGTAACAGAGAGCACAAGAATCGGTAATTGGCCATATCGCATTTTGGCGACAGAGACGGATGGGACTATCACCAATGGCGACATCGGACTCTGGAGAGCTGGAGTAACTGGTGTCCACCCCTCGAAGGACATGACAGCTGCAGGGGTAGCAGAGCCTGATTGATCTCAATAAGCCGAGGGCTGTAGTATAACGATCAGCATAAGCAAGTACGATGAAAGCAGCGATGACTCACCTGTCTGTATCCTCCAGCAAGTTCTTCCCTACATCACCTTCCGCACCTAGGGCTAGAATTTATTATACTAATGTTGGACGGCTCCTGGAGATGCAGTCGACAGTCAGACTCGATGGCATTGAGGATTGTCGTGGAGACGAAGGAAATGGGAGAGGCAAGGAGGAGACATGATGGCAAGAGTGAAACGGGAATCAATGAATTTCAAAATGAGTCACCTTCTTTCTGTCGTCATCATCACGGCACCGCGACCTTCCCAGCCTAGAAAATAAGAATACCGGTAATTCTTCGAAGTATGATACTGCAATACAAGGCCGGGAGCGTTCCAAAGCATTCTTTTGTTCAACAAACTTGCCCTTCATTTCCTTAATTGCGCTTGATTTATACCCCTTCTCCCACAGGCATACTTGAGAAGGAAGCCACATTCATTTCCGAATATCCCAACGTTCAAAATCACTCATCAGCTAACGATCCTTGCCTATCGATGTATCTCTTGAGGTCTAATACCGACGTGGAAGTGCAGGTCAGTGGCGACAGTCCAGGGTTGACGTTGATGCCAAGATTGTTGGCTCACGTAATCATCGAGCCTCTTGACCTCTTACTATCATGACGGCAAACTCCGTGGCAGGTTTGTTCATCGAAACAGAAGGGTATCCCACTCGGACAGCCAGAATCCCGCACGGATTAACGCAACTGCTCTTGATATTGGTTCCCATGGTCGTATTTTGTTGATTTTGTTTACTGGTATGCTCAAATCCTTCGTAATTTCGTGCGGCATTTCCTCAGGAGCTGTCCTCGAACTTCATTAGAAATAGACTATACCGCATTTTCGAATCGAGGAATCTGACGCGACCTATCGGCGTGGCGAAAAAGCTGCAAGACTACAGAATATATACACTGTATTTTGACAATGGTGCTAGGAAGAGGTGTTTTCTCGTTCGTGATGGGTCATTTCTGTTCGAAACATGCTTCCCGATCTGACATGTCCTTGAGAAGACTTAGGTGTTGAGCTCGTCGGATTTCTTATCAATACTTTGGTAAGAGACTTGTTGCCCCTATATACCTGTTCGAAGGATCTGAGATACTTGTAGCGTCATGTTCTATTGGTACTTCCTACTGGTACAGCCACGATGGGCCCTTCTTGAACACAAAATTCGATGATACTAGTCCCTCTTGGGTCCCATGCATGCACAAACCGCAATCCAGCCTTATTATGCCTCCATACGTTCCAGACGAGCCTACTGCGTTCATACTACGGCCTCTGCTTCTAGCGCCGCCATCATCCAGAGATATTTGCCTGCATTTGCTGGAAATGAGGTGGAATCTTTCTATGAACGTTGACGTACACTTCATTGACTATGATCTAGTTCCCGAAGATATCTCTCGTTCTGTCGCGTAACTTGACTTAACTTGAGGAGAAAATAGGAATGAAAGGGGACGGTGCTCCAAGTTTTTATATTCACAGGACTGTTCGCTGCTTTGCTTTAACCTCATACGAAGTCCTTCTATATTACCTCATTCCTACTTCCTACATACCCATCGACCTATCTAAACGCTTTCACTTCCGCAATCCCCGAGGCTCATAAATGCTTATCAGCTAACGAAGCCGAACGATATACATATTTCCTCAGGAGGATACAGACGTGGACCGGCGGCCGCCTCGTTCAAGCAAATGGCGCCATACAATCTTAAGCATATAAAAGACCAATTCATCCCGGGGTACTATGGAGCCACCGAACCTCTGTCAGGCCCGGTATCGGACCGGCAGGAATTCCACGTCATGCCACGAAGCGACACATCATCTAAATCAAGTACACGTGGCGACACAGTCCTTGACACGTAGTTAGAAATACAGTATATAAATCCTCACCAGAAAATAAAGAGGGAGCTTTTACCCATTACAGTTTACAATCAACTTTACTTGAGTACCTCTGAATAACTATTCAGACATCTCACGTGAGTCACAATTAAGTCACTCACGCACAACACAGCAACCAGAACCATCGAATCATCGCCATCACTGCCGAGAACGGCCATCAGACTCATAACATTTCACATCAGCACATCTCCGGATTACTTCATTGAGCTTCGACATCAGAACTCAATCGCGCCGCAATACTGATCGATTACCGCTATCTACCCTGAGCTTCAACAAAAGAGCTCAAATCTACTCGAACCACTGCCCTATCTACCCCTCCACAAAGGTTCGCCAATCCTATAGCACTCGTGCTTCTCCCCCATCGAACTAACGTCAACGCATAGATTTATATCTGTGCGCGGAATTCATCTAACCCCAACTTCCGCTGACACCTCTCTCGTAGCATGAGCACTGGATCAGATGTCGTGTTCCGCCTCCCTAACACTCTCACTTACTGGCCTTGGCCGCGCAGAATCAATCCCCATCACGAGGAAGTCAAGGCGGCATCAGAAGCGTGGTTTCGCTCCTTCAAAGCATTTGGGCCCAAATCCCAAAGGTATCCTAACGGCGACATTTTTCCAATAACTTACTTTCATAGAATGCCCGGTGCATATCCTGCTTCCGAGTGTCCTAAGCAATTGAAAAAGTTACAGTTCAAGCAAGGTTCAAGTTCCGTGATGCGCGGTATACGCCGAAGACGTGTTGTAAGCAGCCAATTTCAATTTTACGGCATTTGCCTTCTTTTACCCCACCACCTTTGATCCTTCGCGGTTCGCCATAAGACCTACGAATGAGAGCTCAGAGCTGGGAAACGTGAGCATTGGTATGCTGGTTCTATGTGCCAAATCCAACGAAGCTGAATCACAAAGTGTAGTGCTTGCAGGTAATCTGCGGATGTGGATCAGGAATGTCAGTGAAAATTCCGACGGGTCATGGTAACAAGGGCATTGGTCTGGGAGAGCCTCTGTTGTTCTTTGTTCGAATTTGAGTTCATGGAGAACTATGGAAGATGTACGTTTTCACTGTCTTGCATTTTTCGAACAGGATAGCTGAATTTTGATCGTTACACGTCTCATTATTAACCGCTAGTATTGATGCCAGAAGAATCGCCGGTAGATATGCTGACCTGAAGCTGATTAAGGTGCTGAAGCTTCCAAGTTGACTATCGGCCGCCTAAGTTTCATCCGTACAAATATAGCTGCAAATCGTGGTGTCTTTACCCTTGGAGGGATAGTCAAAAGTACATCGGTGGGTCGTTTTCTTTCCGGTATTTTGATGACTGTCGGTGACAAACAATACCACATAAAACATTTCTTTCTTCTCCACCATCGTACTTAAAAAACCTCGACGAATATGGATCAATCCTGGCAAATTGTTGATATCGACACGTGCGAGGTTCTCGCTGGCTGGGTGGGGAAGCTGGGAGAAATTTCCTACCATGACTTCAAAATCATCATGACACTTGAAGGACGAGGGGTGGGCCGGGTGCCGCATCATGTGTATTGGAGACTATATGTCAGAATGTCCACCCAACGTCCTCACCCCAGAAGAAGCCTCCGAGATCGCGTCGTTTGAATCGGACGACGATTCGCCGGCGACGCTGTACGGCATTACGGATGATCGATGATCACTACAGGGTGCGAAGATATCGAGGGGTATTGATCTGCAAGGGATGGTTTGAGGAATCTGACGCCTTGATCGATGATCAGTAAAGGAGATCAGGTGCTGTCATGTATTGAAGACGACAGAACTCTTCTACACCCTATCCAGACCATCAACAACGACATGCTTCGGGAGATCTTCTCGTGGTGCGTGTACAACTAGGAGGATATCGTGTCCCGTCCCCATGGTAACCACGACTCTTCCCGTCGTCCTTGAAGCCCCGTGGACATTATCCCATGTCAGCCATTAGTGGCGTGCCTTCTCTCTTTCTTCGCGAGGTTCATGGACCTCACTCGTTTTGAATTTCTTGGCCTATTCTGGCCTCATGATTCCACATCGAAACATCTTGAACGGTTTCGAGGTTGTGACCTTTCAATCTCTCTTTCTAGTGGCCTCGACGGGATTGGAGATCGTTTAATCGTGACCATGCCGTCCACCAGCTTATCGACATGGAAGTATCTGCGTGTCCATTAATCTATAGAAGCACTAAAGTCTCTCCGGAAATTCGTTCATCATATTGGACGCTCCCATTTTTCGTATCGGTACCTAACGTAATACCTCGCTACGGAACGGGTGTCACCTTCCAATCCGCTTGTAAAGGATCTGCCATGCGATGGGTCTTCAACCCAGAAATGAGTACAAGTCGGGCGTATATTTCCAGGAGAAAGCTAGGTCAAAGACACGAAGGCATGGTAGAAACTAAAGGATAAGTAAGGAAAAGTCCGAAATCGAGGGTATACGTAGCTCGCCGTAGACCATATGTAAACAGAGATAAAGAGATGACGGAATATTAACTCCATATAAATTCGCATCCCTTACACCGCTGCTCAGCTTCGGACTATTCGAACTCGATTCCTCGATGATGCCAATCCCTCATGCGTATTACTCCTTCCCTAGTCGAACTTGACCAAATATGACTGCTTTGATGCTTTGAGCCCACCATCCTTCGACGGTTGACCTCTGTTCCAACACTAACATTCACTTTGAAGAGCAACTCGAAAAACCCTCCTCACGGCCGGTGTATAGTCATGCCACTGGTAACCTGCCTCAACGTGCATGAGAATGCAAAGTCTCCAGAAGGTGCTATTAGGTGCTATTAGGTGCTATTTGGCGTCTTTTGACTTTAGTCACATTCCCATCAGTCACGTCGATGCATGTGTTTCCCAATGAACGACGATCGTATCATTCGCTTTTCCATGCATGTGATTTTTGGTGAACTGCGAACCCTTCAGCTCACGAACGTCTCCTCTGAGCGGAATGTGAGAACTCAGAATGTGAGAGCTCTTCTTCACTTCCATACAGGCTTCGCCGATGTTGTCAACCTCTGGAAACCCAGATCAGCAGCACCAAACGAAGGTTTACCAAGCGCACACACCCATGCATCAAGGGTAGACAACTTTGCCCACGAAAGGTGGCATACAACCAGCTCGAGGCTACGCTAGTTAACGGATAGTTCACGTTGGGACAACACGGTCGTGCAAGTATTGGAACTGATGCTGTTTAATATTCAAGCTCACATTGTTACCAAGTGAAGTCGGGCTGATCATTATATTTTGAGATGCACGTTTGTCCAGTCGCCGCGTGTGACTATTCTCCCATTAGTTTTACGCATTCATTGCTCATTCCCGCGGCTTCAATTGTTCTATAAATGACTGTACACACGTAATATACTCCATCTCGTTTGCGGTGGATATTCTTCCTTCATCGCCTATTCAGCCGTCCGATTTGAGCCTCGTGACTCCAATTGAATGCTTCCCTCACAAGAGGGAACCCACCATGTTCCGGAAGATCAGATTGGCTCAGCTAGTGGGCCAAAATGGAATTGTAGTATACACACCACAACGCGTCACTACGTCTCGGCCTTCTTAATTGAGCATAAATATGTGCTCGGATCTCCAGGCGTGTACTTCATTCAGCGGTAATCGGTAGTCTGCAAGGAAATTAATTCGAATAGGATAGAATTTTGACAATTTTACAGGTATGCATTGATGTCGCTGGGGAGCGATGTATTATTTCACCTTAGGTAACAGTACGATACGGCTAGGGTCCTAGGCCTGAGGTGTGTCAGATCATGCTTGAAGGTTAAAAGAGGGTCATGATGAATAGTTTCTATTCATCTATTTACCACCCCACCCGATCGGGTTTTGACGGTCCAAGAAAGTGGTACCAAAACGACACGATAATGGGATTTTGAAATTCGCCGTTTCCTTTTCTACTCATACCCTTGTGTGTCCAACCCACTGAATTACTCCGCCATTTTCCACCACCTCCGGCTGAGACTGTTGACTTTCTTAAGCGCATATCCAAACACTACGATGGCTGAAAACTGCATGGAAACTCCGCTTTCTGAGCTTGTCTCTCTTATCGCTGGCGCTGTCGACGTTGTGCAAAAAGTCTTCGCCAACACGTCCCTTCCTGAGGTTCCTTCGTTGGACGACACTTCTCGTCATCATCTAGATAGTCCTCAGGGGTCCTATCCGATGGAGATGATGGAGGCTGTTCAAACAATAGAAGGTGCATGCACGCAGCTCTGTGCTCTTGTCGCTCGTCCCAATCATACCATGCTCAACGTGAGTTCAAGCTTTGGATATTATATGGAGTTGGACTGAAAACGAACTTCTGACAGAGAGTCTTTGGCGTAAGGACGCAAACTTAACACAAATGCTATCCTCCTGACATACACCTTTTCACAAGATGTTCGAACCTGCTTGTATTCGTGTCGTCATTGATTTCAAAATTGCTGACTACCTCCTCGCCAAACCAGAAGGCCTTCATGTCTCTGAGCTTGGTGCGCTATCGGGCGCAGAACCTCAGAAACTAGGAAGAGTGCTTAGATTACTTGCCAGCAAGCATTGTTTCCGGGAAGGCAAGTAATAGAAGCTGTATTGTTTTTCACCTACCAATTCATCCCCCCTCTAGTCGACCGTGACGTCTTTACAAATAATCGTCTCAGTATGGCGCTTGTAAGTGGTGATGGTATAACAGCGTATGCCAGTGTTATGTGAGTCTACCCCTTCAATCGCTATGCAAGCTGCCGACGATATCATCCCAGTACCGACGAAGCCAATAAATCTGCTTCCATGCTCACTGAGAACCTACGGGACCCGGATTGGGGTCATTCATACTCAGCTGCTCATGCGCCATTTAATTCTTGGAGCAAGTACCCTGGCACGATGTACTCGTGGTATGAAGGAATAGTGCGTGTCGTGTTTATACAAATTTCCACATCTTACTCAGTGACCAATAAATAGGGAACAGATATCGGTGGCATGAAAGGTGCGCGCTTCGGGCAAGCGATCAAAGAATGGAATACCACGACTGAAACATCGACAATTATCGACAACTACCCGTGGGTGGCTCTGCGTGAAGGGGCCACTGTGTGTGATGTCGGAGGAGGTATTGGATCGATCTCAATGCAGTTAGCGGAAGCCCATCCCCATCTTCGCATCGTGCTCCAGGATCTACCTGCTCAAATACAGAGCGCGAAGAACGACATTTGGCCAAAACTGTGTCCTTCCGCGATTGAAACTGGGCGTGTAAATTTCAAGGCTATGGACTTCCTGGTCGAATCTCCAGTCGAAAATTGCGATGTATACTATGTGAGTGCTCGACCTCTGGTTAATTCCTTCTCGTGGTGACAACCTCTCTGGTAGCTGAAGCATGTCTTGTCAGTTGCGTTACTATACTGGAGAGGACACGTAACATTTAGTCTTGCTTTACAGACACAATTGGCCGGACAAGGAATGTAAGATGATTCTTACTGGTATAAAGAATGCTATGAGACAAGGGGGCCGCCTGTTAATCCGTAGGTCTCTCTATATCTCTACTGCGTATGTTCTCTTTAACCATTACATCAGACGAACATCTTCTTCAACATGTTGACCAAGAAAACACCCTTCCTCCGGGACTGAAAGTGGCTCCTCACCCTCTGTTGCCGAATTATGGTGCTGGTCGTATACGCCAGTATAACCTAGATTTGGCGATGATGTGTTTGTTCAATAGTCAAGAACGCCGATCGGATCAGATAATTGAGCTTGGTAGAGAGTGCGGGTTGAATGTTTTGCGGGTGTGGGATCTTGGGGAGACTGGTGCGGTTGAGTTTGTTTAGAGTAAATTTGGGTCACTTTATCGAAAATTTCAGCTTCAAGCGAACCAGAACCACTGCACGTAAGCCCATTCCAAGGTAAATCGTGATATCGGATAAAGAAGGATCAGTTTATCGTAAAGTTGTAACTGTGACCTAGATTCTGCTTATCGTTAATTTTGAGCTGCGCAACAACTTGAAAGAACTACTAAATTCAAAAATATACAAACATACCACCCGATAAATGACGGCCGTATTTACGGCTAACAGATTGACTTGAGATTGGTGACGATGGAACGAGTGGGAGATGCCGAACGGGAATTGATGGGGCCCTTCAATTTCAATTACAATCCTTGCCTTCTTACTACCACTTTTTGCGTTCGGAATCCACACGCGCATCGTGATCGCTCTAGGAGCAGGCTTTGCTGCTTTGCTGCTTTCCTTCAGTCCTTTTCCCCGCCTGCAGTTATGGAATGTGTACGTGTTGCACCGTATTTTGACTCAGGCTTGATAATGGCAAAGTAGTCAAATTTTCGCGCATTTTCCCTAATATGTTGCTCAACATCTTGCTATCACGTCAATATCACTACACTGCATTTGTATTTGGCGCAGCATATGAATGCCAAATGAGACACTGGTAAAGGTGTGTTCGCTGAGCCGTCTATCCGCCAAATCTGACCCCATATGACCAGGGTGCTCATTCTATCGTCCTAGATACTTTTTCTAGCCTCAAATCTCACACGGGCGACCTTCGTTCCATGGCGTCATGATATAAATTAAAGGGTACCACTCTCATGGTATCTCCACGCGATGGGGGACCTTTATCAGTTCCTACCGTAAGGATATATAATACTACGGTGTGAAAACTCTCGCCTTACCCCAAGGACTGTACCCAAACGACGTCTGACGGATCAAGAACCACTGCGTTCCATGACCTCCGTCCATCGCCGACTTTGCTGCCGACATGGTGGTAGGAAGCCAAGAGACGATTTCTGGGGGTAAGTGAGACCGCGCCCAACAAAACACAGTATATAACCCACAGACAAGCACAGTTGTCCCCCCTTTTGCCTTATTAAGATATCCCAGTGAGCCAATGAAAAACAAGAATGATCGGAAGGGGAATAGTATAAAAGGAGAGCACAGCAACCGGAAATACAGCGTCTTCCCCTGCTCTGGCTGCCTGGCGTCGAAGATCTGTGCGTTCGCCTTTCCTCACATCCTCGTTTCTACTTGACTTATGCTTTCTTGATGTGTTTGCAGATAGTACAATGGCCTCATTTGTTTCTATCCCGCCTAGCACCTTTTGAGAATATTCTTCTTATTCGGTATGTATCTTTGTTTTTGACTCATCTCTCGGTATGACGTAGCTCTCTATATGAAGCTCAGCAATATTCGCTATGGGCGGGAGAAGCTCCGCCGCGTTCTCGTCTTGGATGACGGTAAGCAAAATCGGCAATTCCTTTGACTGCTGTTTTTCATTCCATTCTTTCTAAAGCTCGGCCTCGATGGATGGCCGTATTTGGAGGACGAAAGCTGCGACTGACCTAATGAGACCTCTCTAGGGCAGCATACTGATTCCCTTGTGGATGTTGTCGCTATCCTCAGATGGGGATGATATCTGATATCTTCAGATTGACCCGTCGGCACTTCTGATTGTCTTGATAGGATTCGGGGCTTCGGGGTGTCTGCTCCTTTTTCTGATAGTGCGCAGTGACTAGAGGGTTTGGAGAGTGGGACAGATGTCGGGTTGCCCCATTGCGCACTTATTTCTCTCGATGGTAAGACGTGCCTATCACTTTTCAGGACCATCTTCTCATCGTGTTACTGTAGGATCAAGATACCTCGAGCGACCTCGCGCAAGATCGATTTGAAGGAAATGGCTGCCGTCAAAAACAGCACTCGGAAGTGCTGGACTACGGGGGGACGTATGTCCGTTCGTAGGACTTTCGGGGCCATGGTTGATTGTTGACTTTGAATGTGCAGTTAGTCTTGATATCACGCTTGCGCAGTAGAGCTTCTTTTCCAAGCTCAGCAGTCTGTACGAAGCGCCATATTTCTTTTACCAATTTTCAACAGATGCATGATCATCAGGGTTACATGCTTTTGCTAAGTGCAAACCTAGTAAATTTAACCTGGTCTTCCGTTATATCTTCTCATTCCTCCCTGTCATTCTCAACCACGCTCAGTAGCACCACGTCAAGCCTATCCCCCACCCACGCGTCTCTCGTCACATCATCCGACAAGCAGATGTTGGCAAGCAGTACATTGGACACATGGCTTGTCCAGAGCCACAATTCCTCTAGTACGACATCCCCTCGCACGTAGAGACGCTTCGTCAGATTCCCCAAAACTGTCCGGCGGGAGCTACGATGCGGCCAACAGCGCACATCATTGTAAGAACCCGATGTTCTTTACTTTTTTGTATAACGGAGAGCTTGTCATACGTTGCGAGGGGTAATTTCGGCTAATTTTGAGTCTGTCGCACCGCTGATTAACACGTCGTTCCAGCGTGCATCGAAAGTTCCTTACAGCGAGTTTTGCCCAGCCCGCAAAATTCTACGTGCCCACTTTGTACACTCCTTGTACTCAAGATCGTAGTACGTCAAACGTGATTCGATGAAAGGCGAGATTGAGACTGAAATTAAATGATTCAAAATGTTAAGGCTTCATTATCCTCCCACCCAGCCACTCCGGTACACTGCTCTGCTCCTCTATTCCAGGGATCATCGCCGGAGCAGGACGAAAGAGCCAATCGAGTCCTTCCCGAAGGATCTCGTTCCCGATTGAAATGTTGTGCGATACCAAGGCACGCACATACACCCCTATATCCTACAAGGGAGGATATAGCGACTCCACAAAGTGATATCCAAGAGGACTCAGTCTGATATAGACCTGGTTATTCGCAATCGGCCTCTAATAGTTTTGCATTTTGGTTGACTGGCTGGGAGGTGAACCGGTGATCTGAGACATCGATCTCTACCGCCGCATGTGTTTACGCACTTGACGATCTAACATGTACAGCTCGTACCCTCATCAAATCCACCGAATACGTGGTTATGGCAGTGTCTGTTCTCCCATGAATGAGACTGACTGATAAGTTGAGTCCTGTGATTGTATAAATCTAAATTTGTTGGCGTACAGAGTTATCGGATAGTAGAGTCATGTATTGCATAGTAATGTAGCGAGCACATAAGTAAATCTGTACGAGAGCCAAACAACCGACGGCTAATCGTCTTCACCATAAAAAATTCAAATATCGAGTAATGTTCTCTTCTGACAGTATCCACCCCTTCGCGCGGTCTATCATGGGGAATCGTCGTCGACTGGGTATGATATAACGCTCGAATGGGTGATCCAGCTCTATACGTCTCGTACCACAGCGCCACGAAATATTAATATATGATCAAACAGCAGATAAAATACGAAAAATATCAGTTGTTGCGGCAAAGAGCAAACCTAGTAAGTTTAATTTGGTCCTCTGTCACATCTTCCCATTCCTCATTAGTTTCCACGACATTCAGTGGCACCACATCGACCCTATCCCCGGCCCACGCGCCTCTCGAAAGATCTAAACCCATTGCACACGACGGCACGTCCGACCAAGAGATATTCGTAAGCAATACATTTCCGATATCGCCTCCACGGCTCGCCAATCCCTCCCGTACCTCGTCTCGTCGCACATAAACGCGTTTCGTCCGATTCCTCAAGACCATCCCACGTAAGTCGCACCATCCGAGCCGGTGGGAAACATGTTTGTATTGCTCAGTCGCCAACACGTACAGCGTCTTGCCGCCCCCCGTCTCAGGGAGCTTCTCTATCTCGGCGAATTCCTCAGAGGTGAGGACGTTTGGGGGACAGTCTATCATGTAGTCTCCGAGGCACATGATGCGGCAGCCTGCCCATGAGTCTGCCAAAAGGAAAATGATGTCTAAACTGCCGCGCGCTTCGAAGAACTCGCCCAGTTTACCCCAGTTTCCGAGATGTTCGCGTCTGTCAATATTAACAATTGTCCAGTATTGACCCATGATTCCGGGTAAAGCAGCGAACGTTTTAGAGGAAGATGAAAATGGAGGAGAAAAGAAAGGAGGCGGCGGGTGTCTGGGAATTGATCGCGGTCTCGTGATCCCAGATTCCCATCTTGTTCTGCTGAAATTCGGAATGGTTGGGATCAATCCTTCAAATGCCGAACATATGCATGTCAAGTGTCGTTTTACATTCGACATCAAGGATGGATAGACCTCGAGTGGAGAAAGAACTTTGCAATGGACATGCAACCCAGTGTTCCCGAGTAAGCGCTTGATGTCAAATCTGATCGCGACTGAGCTAAACCTACTCGCTACCAGGCATCAAGGATGACTTCCGGTGATCGTAGGAAGTGAGAGGTACCCATCGTCCTTTTATTTCTGGAAGACAAAAAATAGCTAATAATACCTGCCCAGTTCTCTCACAATCCGAAAATAACGGTGGCGGTTCGAGACTAGTCCAAAGGAACTCACGGCGACATCCCCATACGATAACCACCCTAAAATTTGAGTTCTGACAAACATGAAATCCCAACTAACGCCTAAGTGAAATGAATGTGAAGCCGATGTCCCGAAACCCCAAGGAAAACCGGATTTATGTTAGGTATATGTTCATCTGTGTCGCGTCATGAATAATGAGAGAAAAACCTACTGAATGTACCACTCACGCTTTCTCGTCTTCATCATACTCTGAAATGACAATCATCGGCGCGGCGAGTTTCTCATCGTGATAACCCTCAACATCCCTGCTCTCTGGGGGGCGGAAGACGAGCATAACGACACTCAATACCGCAGACACCACAAAGGTGCACATTGTCGTGAGTGCTAAGAGGAAGACGGGCGAAATGAGGTTCTGTGGGTAGACACGGACGAGGAAGAGGAGGACTGGGTAGGCAATAAGAATGATGAGGAGGCATTCATGAAGAAATGAGTGGGCAGAGTCGATGGCAGTGGTTGCACGCATGGTGGTGACTGTTAAAGAGCGTATGGTGCTGTCGAGAACGACGGGGGTGATGGGCAGAAGGAAGAAAGATGGGGATAGGGGGTCTCAGGGTCCGTTTTGGGCCTTGGCAGGAGAACCGGGCCGATCCGCCGTCCTAGACCCAAAATAGTCGTCCGCGCCCTTGGTACAAGTTCGGTTCAAATCGGGGTCGCTCAAAAATTGTAAGTGCGAGCGTGTAAAGGGTCTCAACGCCCATTTCGCGTGTCCCAGAAAAATTCTCGACGCGTACTGGTCTCGGTTGTTCATGGTTCATTGGAATGAACGAAAATGTCTGTCCCAGCCCAGACTGTTACGATCTAGGGCCTAGGAAGGAATCGAGTTGTGGCCGTGTGACTATTTGAGAGATCAAAATGGGCGGTGATGTCCATATCGGGACGGCCGATGGATTCGGCAATATGCGAGATATCTTACATCAAACCCCTAAACAGCTCCGTTTTTCCTCCCACAACAGCAGCCTTCCAACGCTTTCTCGTTAATGATTCGCATCAGTTAATCCCCTCAAATATCAGATGAAAATACGAGCACGGTCAGGCTCACTTCAAATACTACTGTAACAAGCGTCGTTTTAAGTAGCAAAACGGCCTGGCTAGAATTTCGCTAAATGCAAAGGTGCTTGCTATTTCCATTGAAGATCGCTCGACGGTCCTCACGACTATCGAAAGCTATGAACTAGAGCTTTTCTCTCATCTGTGCCGGCAGGTCACAACGCTGCCAATAAAGATACTGCTGTCAAGAATAAAGCATCCCCTGAGCTCTCCCCTGCGTGGACTCGCGATGGAGAGAATAAAAGCAGACACCGACGTGGCGGGTACCTCCCTACCGAGATCGGTGTCAAGTGTGCTGGTGGTAGGTATATGATCGCTGGAAAATTGGGATGGGGAGAATATTTAGCTGTCTGGATCTCCCGTGACAATGGAGCAAACATTATACGTGTCTACCACTAATATTCTATGCAGTGATGTGGCCCTCAAGATTATGACTGGTGCGCTCCTAATAAATACTGTCTCATTACTTTGATGTTCATGCATGCCCAGATGAGGCAGCGCAAGCGCCAGGACTCCACGAGCTCGAGTCCTTGCAACAATTGTGCCTCCAAAACCCCGGTCACATTGGATACACCCACGTAGTCCACCTCGCCGACTCATTTTACATTGACGGACCTAAGGGAAAACACCTCTGCATCGCGACCGAAATGGCTATATCTAATTTACTCACCCTACCGGGGACGTGCTTCGTCGGTAACAGATGCCAGACTATGGCGCAAAACTCGTTATACGGGACATCCTTTCGGCACTGGATTGGGTTCATGATGATTGCAACATCATATATACAGGTAGGTCTTTCGTTTTTTTCACCCTCGTGCTATTTCCAACATTTGTTTAGACATTAAAATCACCAACGTCATAGTGACAGTCCCACGAGACACGGTACCAAAGGAGGGTGTAGGCACTCTAATCCGTACTGGGCAGCACACATTTCCAGTATCCTGGGATAACGATCCGCCGGTTAGCATAACAAACAGTACTCCAATCGTGCCTAATCTCGATTGAGGCCCCAAGGCATGGGGTCCGCTTAACTTGAAATTGATAGACTTCGGGGCCGGTTAGTGTATCCTATGACCATCGTCGGCCATACTAACATATACCCGGAAGCTTGTTACGCAGATAAAACCGACGAACACTTACCCAGAACGTTTGTCCCGTCGGCACACGTTCCGTATTCTTGTCGCTTTAAATACCGCTAGCAATATCAGTAGAACTTTCAATTCTCTATTTCTGCGTCGAGCAGGTTCATCGGTGCCTGTCTGACCTATATGTTCTTCCACGTATACAACTATTTCGAACTACCGTTGAACCCATATTGTGGACTGAGCCATAAGCAACGTCGGGACCCATTTATTGGTAAAAATAGGCATAATCATGGTATGGTAAATTGTCATGGGACATAATGTTTCCAAATCGCTGCCTCCACTTCCAATTCGTCATCGTAGTCGGGAAATATACGTCAGAACAAATTCCACCATCCCTTGTAGCTCTGCCGGATGTATATGGCCCGCGTATATTCCCAGTATTCTGGCATCCATGCTGCACACTCCCAATCGACCAGACCAATGGGGCGTATCTGGTTATCTACGAGAATATTTGTTGGCGTTATGTCCCCGTGCGTGAAGCATATCCTGTACCTCGTTGATTGTCGCTTGGCTAGTGCAGCACGAACGCGATCGTCAAGGGGTTCCCAGGGCGTGCAAAAATACTGAGCATGAAATTCTTCCTTTGACGCAAAGGGACCGACGAATTCGCTATCTCGAATTCGATCGCTAAAGAAGGGAATACCATTGACACCAGATATGGCGTGACTTGGCGGAGGCAACGCTCTGAGCTGGGCGAACCAACTACGAAGAGCGTCTACAAACACTGTCGCCTGCGCCTCGGACAAATGGTCGGCACTTACACCGCTGAGGCCGAATTCTATCCCAGGAATACCTGTTGAGAGAATGAAGTTGCTCTGAAAATTTGGAAAGTATGGGTGCTTTGGGCCGGACAATACAACATTCAGGATATGGGGAACGGGGATAGTGGTGTTTTCTGAGACGAACTGAGTGGAGATAGCCTCGTTGACAGACACACCATACCCGTCCTTAGCGTAAAGATTGAAAGGAAGTCGAATGACCCCTGGTGCTGCTCGCGGGTGATGCCATTCTGCGATGCGCCATAATAGTCGATAACAGGATAGTCGAATCGACGGGGGAAACCTGAGCCAGAGAGACCATAGTAGGCCGGAAATGCTACCCCTTCTTTTTCGCGAATCAATGACGCGTCGAAGACCAGAAAAGGAAGGGACAGACCTTCGATGATAGACGAAATCCGAGGGGCTGAGCGTCGTGGACATAGTATGTCTAAACCGGAAAGAGCATAAGTATCTCCGTTTTTATCAAATGGGGGGAACAGGATTACCGTTGATGGCGGTGGATTGAGGTCTAGCTTTCTGTCCCGAAAATTAAAACGGAGTCAACATGCAGGGCAGTGCCACGTGTGTCTCGAGCAATTTCAAAAAAAAAATCCTACTGGACAGTAAATGAAATATCTATTTTTCGAAATGTGCGGAGCTCGTGTGCTTTGTCGATAGCGCAGCATTACGGTCTAACTACAGGCAACTTAGAACTAGAAAGAAATATCGGGCGATGTGGCGGATTATGGTATATGTCCGCTTTCCAAGACAGTAGACATCCAGGCAGTAACAATTCAGAAGATACGTTTGTAGTGAGTGGAGCAGTTGCAGAACAGGTCTCGGAATCATTCGAATTTATAACATATCAAAAGATACAACATTCACGACGTTTGTTATTCTTGGAGGAATGCAAGAGGCAGAGTTTCATAGACTTCCTCCAAGCCTACGAATATTTTCAAGCACGTGTTCCTTATCACGTTGAAGCTTCCTCTCGATTGAGGTAATGCCTGTATAACCGTCAATCGAGGGACCCAAGCGTAAAATGAAAGACACACCAGACATGAAATTCTCGAACAATGACGTGTTGGAGGATCCGGGGCCCCCATTGCGACGCTCGCGGTGGACGGGCCACTCCGGAAGATATTCACTTGGAAGCTTAGATCCCAGTTTCACGATTGCTTCGTTCACAGCAATGAAGCATCCGTCATCAGGAGAGATCACACTGCTGCTGAATGGGGACACCCGGTGTTGTATCCTTGAATTTATCTCGCTCCAAGGTTTGACTGCGGACATGATTATTGATCAGAGGCGAAAGCGGCGTTCAAGAGCGTACCGATATCTTCTAGCCCACATAACTGACTGTAGCGCTCCTTTAGAGATTGGACCCTGCGTAAAGTTTCTGCAGATGGGGGTGGTCTTGGTGCTGGTTGGCTGAGCTGGTACAAAATGGGATTATCAAGATATGCGTCGTCCATTGTGCGATGCGACGCGAGTTGGAGAGGCTAGCCCGAGATGATGTTGTTAGAGAAAATCCAGTATAAGTACGCCGTAGCTATTTCCCTGGATCAACGTGAGAATACTCGGGGTTCTTTTGTGGATGAAGTGTTGCAATGTCCGTGGGACAATAACGGTAGCGACTGGAGCCGCACTACAACCACCAGAAGAATTTCGTCGTAATGTTTCTGCGACAGCGCCACGAATGAAATCGATAGTATTATCAGAGACGTTTGAAGGGTATCACTACCAGAATCATGAACAATAGGGAGGCATTGTTCAGTTTTGGGACGACCCAACAGGCGTGGCGTCATGGTTAAAAGGAAAGCCGTAATATTGATCCAGGGACCAGATGCACACTAAGGCGGGCCGGACCTCCGATATATCTTATCGCCCGACTAGCAGGACGAGGTACATATAAAAGCCATTCAGCAGGTCAACCTTTTGGCTTTACCCCCTGAGCTCATAGGTAAACCGTAGAGGAAAAAGTGTATCTCCTTGACAAGGAACCCTCGTTGAGCCCCCGGTAGATGAATTGACTCCGAATGGGGTTCAAGTTGATGTTCCAAATCTTTTCCACCTTAGTAAAGTGAGGCATTTTAATACGAGGTATCACAGTGTGATGTTGTGCCATCATACGGGCAAGTTATACAGGACGAGTAGAATCGACATCGTAGACAGGTCGAGTTATAGAATCAGCTAGACTCACACGCCACCTGGATGCAAAATCCTTAAATACAGCCAGGTACGACTTCTGATATGCGGCAGGTGCAACTTGCTAACAAGAAAGGACAAGTTTGTATTGAATGTCTCCCTAATTATACTTATGTCCGAAATGAATAGGCCGCGGGAATTACTAGGCACGATTGATGGCTTCTCTAAACTGGCGGACTCTTTAGCGATACACCATGGACGGCCACGTATACGAGCGGATAAATTATTCTTTGTTAGTATTATTAGGCGGTGGAGTAGACACGTGAAGTGTGATTCGGAAACCATCGTTGTTAAGCCGAGTTCATCAGCTACGAATCACTGATTCACTGTGCCATGCTGGCAGTCCGTTGCGCTTTGTCTGCATCCCGAGAAGAACTGCTGCCTGCCTAATGCGTTCCACAGTTCGTACGGAGAATCAGTGGGCCAACAGGCAACCAATACGTGCTGGCGGCGAAGCTAGGGTTCGCCTATGTCACATCAATGATCAGCTACCAATCAAACAGAGATAGTTTCCAGATTAGAGTAACTCGCATATGATTGGCCCCCCGGTCCCTGAACAAGGTTGTCACTTCCGAGTCGTCCAGTCTTGGCCCATCGCCAACGTTGCTGCAAGCCTTACTCCCGGATCGTGTAGGTGCGGGAAAATGGGTATTGCGTCACTGAACATTTAGTATCTCTCCATTTACTATGGAAATATTTCTTGCCCACGCTAGGATCGATATGGGTGCTTGTTTCTTCCGGATCCCTCAATCCAGAGTGCTGCATCTCACGGTAGCAGCATAGACCGCCAATTGAAGAACAATGCACGCTGTATTGAACTATGTTCTTTTATGCTTTCTGATGCTGCTTCCATATGGGGAAAGCGGGGGGTTCAGGGGTCCTTGAACCTTCCTGTAAGCGAGTAAGATCCTTCATGACCCCCGGTCATGAGATCCGAGTATTATATAGTGTACATTTCGGTGGTTTTCTCCTAAATTCTCTACCCCAATGACTCTGTTATCTGTGTCTAATTTTCTTGCTCTAGCAGTCTTTGTATGGGTTGTCATCTCTCTCATACGCAGGACACCCTCGGGTCTATTACCTCCAGGCCCTCGACGGCTGCCCGTCATTGGTAATTTGCTTGATATGCCCAAGGAGTGCGAATGGGAAACTTGGGCAGAATGGGGGAAAAGATACGGTGCGCCTCATCGCCCTCTGAAACTCTCGCCGATTTTTCATCCGTATATCAGGAAGAATATCTTCAGCGGCTGTGCTAGGACAGACAATCATTGTCTTGAATTCATACAATATCGCTAAGGAACTGCTCAACGATCGTTCTGGTACGCACACTGATTGCCTCACCTACCGTCGATACAACTTATATACACCTTTCAACAGCTAAGTATTCGGATAGACCTCCAATGACCATGCATATCATTTCTGGGTGGAACAACCTACTCCTTGTTCTTGGGTACGGATCTGCCTTCCGTACGCAGCGAAAACTATTCCACAAGCTTCTTGGAACGATGGAGAATTTCCAGAGGTTTTATTATATAGAAGATGAACAGACACGCAAATTCTTGAAGGATATACAGAGAGATCCGGATCATTGGGTTGAGCATATTCAAGAGTTGCGTATCTTATCCAGTTGATCGCCACTTTCCTGATTCATTTCGTTGACAGCGACGTCGCGTCGATTGTTCTTCGGATCGCATATGGCTACACGATGAGCAAAGGCGACCCTCTAGTCGTCAAATGCAGGCAGATCTCCAAAGATTTTGTGCAAATGGCATCTCCGAAGTTCTTGGTGAACAAACTCCCCGTTCGTGCGTGCAACTTTCCATTTCTTATCGGCTAAAAAAGATGATCACAACTTGTGTAATAGTTCGGCACCTTCCCGATTGGATTCCAGGTCTGGAATTCAAGAGACTCGCCAAACAATGGACCGCTGACGCTGAAGATATAAGGCACCAGCCTTTCAATTGGGTGAAGGATCAGATGGTGTGTCTCTCTTCCTTATACCCTATGACTCGGAGTTGATAATTCGTTCAAGGCTAACGGGACTGCGGAATATTCCTACGTATCTTCAAGTCTTGAAGATGGAGAAGATGAGTTTTCCATCAAATGGACTGCAGCGACTATTTATGGAGGCGAGTTATTTTTCTCCTGCCCGTATGTCACAAACATGAACGACTGACATGAGTTTTATAGCTGGATTTGATACGGTATGTTAGCTAGTCTCCTTGTATGAATTCTACTGAAGTCGAGGCTAGACCGTTATTTCTATCAAGACATTCTTCAAAGCCATGACTATGTTCCCTGAGATACAAGCTCGCGCTCAGGATGAAATCGACTCTGTCACCAGTGGTGAACGATTACCTTCTCTAGATGATCGGGACGAAGGCCGGCTCCCTTACACACTCGCCCTGCTTCATGAAATTTTCAGGTGGCATTCCGCCGTACCGAGTGGTACGCTTGATCCTTATAGTTTCAAGCACCGACTGAAGGAATTCAGGTTTCCCTCACCGGACAATGGAAGATGATACATACAACGGTTACTTCATTCCGAAGGGATCCATAGTCATCTACAATATATGGTGAGTCTTATATATTCCATGAAGTACACTTTCCACTTCCCTATCGCAAGGCAAATGTCTCGTGACCCTGATATCTATCCGAATCCCGAAGTCTTCGATCCTACACGCTTCATGGGCCCGTCGCCTCAACTGGACCCTCGCGAGCTGATCTTTGGGTTTGGCCGGCGGATCTGCCCAGGCCGTCTTCTCGCGGAGGCATCTGTGTTCATGGCTATGGCAAGATTACTGGCCGTGTTCAATATTACAAAAGTTATTGACGAAAATGGTGTCCTTCAAGAGCCTGTCCCCGGTCAAGTAGCAGGCGTTCTTAGGTATGACGAGATGTTGGACTACCGTCAGATAATGAATGTGACTCGTTCTGTTAGTGATACATTGCCGTTCAAGTGTGTAATCGAACCACGAAGCAAACAAACCGCGGAATTGGTTAATGAGCCATTCTGAGGCGCACTCTTGTCGCATTATGAAAATAGGTCTTTCCTAGGGATTAGATGATAAATATAATGTTTAGAGGACCTTATTGTGACTCACCGCCCTGTCCGCTAACGCAATGGTTTCATCTGTTCGCCACAACGTTGTGCCGTTGGCTGGATTAAAGACCGAAATACCGTCTGACCGAGTATCTGCATCGTCCTCTCAGCCGGTTGACATCATAGTATCGACGAGATAGATGAAAGCTGACAAAGTGAGGGAAGTAGGCTAGGAGACTGAATGTCAAATAGATGAGCGATGTCGCCGACAAGATCAATGGATAGCCTACCTGAGCAACTGAGAACACTGATGTTGCCAAAGTACACAGCTGCCCATCTTCTGCAAGGAAAGGTAGTCTGCCGAATCCCTAGAGCAGAAGAGCCCAAAGTTGATAGGTAGTAGTGCGGCATTTCACAAAGATTTACGTTGACATCGCCTATCGGAGACCGTAACCTAATAATGCGATTACGGTGCACGACGGGCCGCATAGTCAGCCCATACATGCCACCCGGGCCGCGGCGTATCAGCAATGCAGACTCCGGATCACGCTATGTATGGCCTGGACGCCTGCTTCTTGGCCGGTTGTAACCTGAAGGATTATACAATCGCGGGCATAACTGGAGTACAAAGGCCTCTTGTATATTCTTCAACAGATGACAGGCTTTGTAGAATGTTGTCCGTAGAAATATCTCTCGAAATCAGAAGGAGAACACGTCAACAGATTCAAGTTCAGTGCTATCATCAACATCTCCTAGCATCTGCAACGAGGTCAGCTTCCTGGGGCTGAAAAAGCCACTGGAACTTGCACCTTCAAAGCAATAATCCTCTGCTCGTCAATCATAAATCCCGAATACTCCTTGTCCATCTCCCGCGAAGTAGAATAGAACGGCAGAGCGGTCCGTACTTTTTCCTTAAATAGGTGCGCCCGATCCAACGTCGTCGGGCCGGTGATAAGACGCCCTCGCGAAAAGTGGAACGTGGTCCTCGGACGAGGACATGACGGATGGACATTAAAATCCAGCACCTGCACTATTTTCCTCCCCGGAATGGCGGGACAGACAACCCTTTGTCCGTGGGCGTAGCTATGTTCACGTTGTTTAGCCGTTAAGAGAAGTCGGGATGACAAACAACCCACCGCATCCAATTGAAAGAGCCTTCATTCAATAACATACGTGTATGTCCGGGACCCCAGTTCTTCCACATAATGTAGCTCAATAGAGTCTTGTTTCTATCTTCGTAATCCGAGATGTATTGCAAGAATGTTTCATTCGGGACAAACAGCGTATATGTTGCCGCCTCCCGAGTAGGATCCAGAAACCCGTACATCACAGTGAACGTATGTATCCGCCGCTCTTGGGTAGCAATGAACTGTTCGTCGTCTGTGGGTGAAGCGGTAATTGCTCCTGAATGCGTGATGACTGCATCGACTTGAACATTATTCACGATTTCCGGCAGGCAAAGTACGACGATAGTCCTATATTCAAGCTCCTCAGAGATCTCCACTAAGTGGACATAGCCGTTACCCCGGGTTGTCGTGAGAATGTAAGTGGTACTGGTGACGAAGCCAAAATGGTATACACTTTCGGGTAGCCCAGAGTGATCGTCATGGTTCTAGAAAATCTATGAGAAGAGGCGTTGCTAAGATGGTAGCACATACGATGAGAAGCCGTCCAGTCTTCCAGTTCCAAATATACAGATGTGACCCCTTGACGGGCTGGCGAATAAAGAGAGCTAGAGAATCCTGCGCCACCTGGATGGTACAAACGCCAACAAGGTTGGCCCACATTTCTCCTGGGTGTATAGTGATATTTATCTGAGGTATTTCGGCCCCAGGGTGATCATGAAGTGTTGACAGCGATCGTATATGCATAGTGAGGATACGACTTGTGGTGTAAGACGGAGGTCTGTCGACGGTTCAGTGCTATACAAAGAAAACAATGAGCAGCATTACGAACGAGGCATCATCCACGAGCATAGCGAGCAAGTCCTGGCTGGGGTCCATTGCAAAATCCTTCACTAACATATCTTGGTCCGGCAGCTCCGTTTGATCCACATTAGGTCGTGTCGAGGAAGGAAGCCGAGTCAGGACAAATTCCCTCCCCAAGAACATCTTGACGAAAACGCCGGCGACGAGTTCGTAAGCGCTACATTCTCCACTGAATGGAATGCGCGTAAATTTCTTCCAATTCAGATCCGCCCAGGCCCGTCGCAGGTCACGAAGACGTCCCAGTCGGTCGGCGTTTAGAAGGTGGGAGCTCTTGCCATCTTCCATGCCGTCCATAGCGAGTTCGATCGTGTACTGAAGGGCCAGCGAGCTGTCGACGATGTTCTTGAATGTTCTACAGACCTTATGAGCCTATGTTCAGCGACGCGGCCTCGGCGACGACTACGCACACACCTGCATACACCGTAGCAGGGACCAGTAGTCCAAGTATTCCATACACTGAGTAAGAATTTCGGGAGGCAAGGAGAACAGAGACCGGAACATGGTGGTTCGTGGTCAAGGACGGTCCGCCGGTAACTCTCACATCTGAATCGCGTTTTGGTCCGAAACCGATCCGCCGAAATGTTGCCGAAATACACTTTACCACAATCATTCCCTTTTGTGGGTCCTTGCTTTTCTACGCCTGTCACTTTAGGAGGGTGAAAACAAGTGTATCGCGGTTTTTGCTCTTGTGATATCTGCCCCCTTGCACTTTCAAGTTTTATTGATATCCTAAGGAATGAAACAATGAGGGTCAAAATAAGTGCTAAAATTACTGATATCATTCCACAGCTAGCTTTGCAACTATGTTGTCTTCCTCCTTTTCGACCATCTCTGAGACGGGACTAATGGGATCCAGCGTATGAATGGGTCCCGTAAACCAGTAAACTCCGCCATATTTCGGGAAGTAGTACCATATCAAGGAGAAAATCATCACACCTCCCAGCACCACAACGGAATAGTTCATGTCTTGAACAGTCGTTTGGGGAGTCGTAGGGAACAAAAAAACAGTGCTCGTGAAGGTCATGAACAGTACAGCTATTAATGCGATCGGAAAGCTCTATAAGGGACGATTTTTAGAGACATATCGAAGTACGGTTCGAAGGGGACCCACAAAAATTCCGAGAGAAAACGGCCCAGGCTTGAAGTTGTTCTCTCCGATAAACCGGGCGGCAATTGGGATGCTGTAAGCAATGTATAGTGAAATTACGGACACCGTAAAAATGGCGTTGATGGCATTCGCTCCTGCGAATGATAGTAGTCCCAGTAATATCGCAAAACCGGCGTCGAAAACGACAGTGTTAACCGGTGTTCCCGTGTATCTATTCATTCGGTACAGCCAGCTCGAAAATGGAAGGGCTAGTATAAGATATGAGCGTTTAATCTAAAACGATTATAGAAGGGATACCTCGATCTCTGCTAAAGGCGTATGTTTGTCTACTAGCGGCTAGAACCTTTTAAAATAGCGTCATGATACGCTCTCCACGACTAATGGTGAGCTTGCCATGCTGGATCCCATCATATATCTGTCCAAGCGATGCTAAATATTACGATATGCAGTAAGGAGGGATAAAATGCTCAACGCACTGTACGAGGACAATGACCGTCCAAATACCCAGCGTCCCTTTCTGCCCAAAGCCGTTGAACAGGATTTGTGCCATAGGCTGTGCGCTATCATAGATCGCCTGCATATCATTCCCCATGCAGAAGGCAAGGGCCATGTTGATTGCTATTGACTAAATGGTCAATAGATCATCGGTATTAGCGAAAGCACTTACCCCAACCCAACACTCCAGCAATACCTGTCGCCAGTACGATTCCCCAAGGAACGACAATTGTAGCATTTGACGCTTCTTCACTTATATGAACAGTGGAATCAAATGAGCCTGCGATATAACGATCGATAAATCATGCTATACCGGTGAGCTGTAGCAATGCAGGCACACCAATAGTCCAAACCGGTGCCAAAAGGCTCAATATGAATGCGAAGCCGTCCGTCCACCCGTTGACTGTGATGCAGGATGAGATAAGTCTTATTCTGATAGGCGAAATGACGCACGATTGACAAATTCACCCAATGCAAAGTGAGCGGTGTTCTTGAATTCCGACGGAGTAACGACAGGCAGGGCGATAATAACCCCGAGACATAGCCTGTGAACATTTTTGTATTGGTACATCAGGATGATGAAGGCACAATTAGTAGATAACACAATAGGATACTTACAGGGCATTGAGAACAACATACACGGACTGCAATCTTGCTAAAACGGTTGTGCCCAGAGAGCAGCAAACGACGTGAGTCAAAATTATAGCTACATATACACCACTGATAGACCTGAATTCAGCATGCGGGAAAAGGGAGATACAATGCAGATAACGCACAAAAGCTGTGCGTTCGTTGGCTCAAAGCTCTGGTTATTAGAGCCGATCTTGGCTGCAGCCATAACTTGAACGGCACATCCCCAGTTAATCGAAGCTATGCCCGATATAGATCCGATTGTGTTCATATCTAGGTAGAATAAGCGTATGCCGCGCGAAGCTGTGTACAGCGAAACTGACATCCGACTATCCAGCAGAGTAGATTGCGCCAACGAGGAGACGAGAACGTATACGTCCAGTAGTACAATCCTCCAGAAGTAGGAGCGGCACTGGCTAATTCGGCCATTGCTAGCCCAATACATAGTATAAAAATGCTTGCAATGGCCCACTTCATTGTCTCATCAGCAGATCTCGTTAGGTGACTTAAGGAGAACCTACCCCCCAAACCATGGCTGGACCTCCCCCGTTGGGAATCGCATAAAACAGAACCGAAGATATTGAGGGTACTAGACCAATGATCGAGAACGCGATTCCAAAGACCTGTGATAAGATTGGTGATTACACCGGCATGGAAGGAAGGAAGCGCACTTCAAGAGGGGTAAAGGCACGCTTGAACTCTTGCTTGTAGCCCAAAGTCGCCAATAGCGCCTCGTCCGCTGCGTTAACGACGTCTTTCCGAGACATGCCAGAAGACGGGGAAGAAGTGGACAGATATCGCACTAAGTACACCATATATACACTCCACACAGAGAGCGATTACGTACAGGTGAGAGATAGAAGCCTAGAGAAGGGTCACGCTCAAGTTTTGCATGTATAAGATAAGGACTGAATACTAGTATTGCACCTAGATACCAGGAGCAAGACGTATGCAGCATGGCATCGAAACCGCATAATTTCCACGTTCACTTATAGTATGAATTGCGAGACAGAATTAGGTTGATCAAGGACGTGGTGGAGGAGCCTAAATCAGGGATTTGAATGCGATCCGATATGAAGGAAAGATAGAAGGGAGTAAATCATGGAACGTGAAGACATCGGAAGACGCAGGTAGTGGCTCCAGTCAAGGATTCGCGTCTGCTGGGCTGTGATCATCAGGACGGGAGGGTATCATGATATATTCGTCCGGAAAATTCGCGGATCTGCCACAGTAGAGAGATAGCGTTTCATCAGGTGGCAGTTTCCTGGAGATATCTCAGCTATCGTTGATAGCGTCATCGCAAGCATACGTGGTAATTTGTGCCACGAGATGCGTAATATGCGATAGGGATCTGTATCGTCGAAAGAGAGAAGTTAGTGAAGTGAGGAGCCGTTGGAAAAGCAGCCACCTTTCGTGCTCCTGCTGACGAAGCTGCTTGAGTTTTAGCTCGCGTTGTGTGTTACAAGTGAAGAAATGTGTTACCCGAAAACAGCCCCGATGTTCTAGGTCGAATATTTAGACAAAGGTATTTCGATCGTGACATACTCGTATCCAGTCACGACGTTAAGGAAGATCGGTCGGTGGTTAATTCCTTAGTCGAAACAGATGTGTCGTTTCGTGTATGGGTGTACTGCGAAAATTCGAGGATCATAGTAGACCATAGGCGTGGAAATACACGGCGAACTCTCGTCATCTTTCGCAAACACAAGTGAAATTTCTTGGGGATGATGGAGAACATGAACGGGAAATTCTGTGATTCGGGAGGAAGAGGATGCCGTAAGTGCATGGACTAGGGATTGTATTCAGCTAAAGTACTATATCGAGAATTGTCAAAACAAAATCAGCGTGATATTGAAGGAGATACTTACTACGAGTATTCTGTTTTTTAGATGGAGGTAGGAGGACGAAAATCAACTCGAGAGTAATGGCCAACAATAAGGATTGTCAAGAGACAGTCACAGTTGAGTCACAGGGGGTGAAGGCAAATGAGTCCACGTGCTACCGGATATCCAATCGGAGAGGGCACGAATCGACCTGCCCTAAATGTATCATGCGGAATTTGCCGAACCAGGGCTCGGGTTCATTGTAAGTGACTCGTGGACCGTCATTATCTCCTCCAGGATGACCACGAAATATCCAAAACTCGTAGCGTTCGATTTAGAGTGCGGCAGTACTTATCTTTCACCTGACAGCCGAATGCTCATTATATTGCAGCTATACCCTTTGGGACCTTTGGATAGATACCCACGTTTCCGGGCCTTTGCATAGACATAAGAACACCCTGAACGAAATTCTCGATAGGCGAGACTCTGTTTTTTTAGACTACGCTTTGTCCTGATCTCGTCTTAGACATAACTCGCCTATCTCTTTCTATCGGGATGTGCCCTATATTCTTCATCAACTGCGGGAGGCAGAAGTCATCATAGCGGCCGCATCCAGAACTTCG
Organism: Armillaria mellea; assembly: GCA_030407055.1. Lineage (NCBI taxonomy): Eukaryota > Fungi > Basidiomycota > Agaricomycetes > Agaricales > Physalacriaceae > Armillaria > Armillaria mellea. Next base: position 252,096 of record JAUDZF010000018.1, read on the forward strand.
GCTCCCAACCTGTAAATATTTCCGAACAACAACATCATATCTGCAAGACTCATCCCCCTTTCTTACAGGGCCAGACAGGCCCTCTCGCTTCTTCTTGTTCCGCCCAAGCATGGTGATAAGGATACCAGTCCGTTCAAGGCCGCCCAATTCTTTGACCAGGCAGAGATATATCCCGGTGCGTCCGTTTAAACATGTTACTCAGCGCCGATGCTCAAATTAAAGCGCAGGTTCAAAGCTCACCCACTTTAAACGTATTCATGAGAAGACAGGCATACCTTACTCTGAAATGGTATGGTCTACAGCAGGATGATATCGCGGTTTCTAAATTAAGCATTAATATTAGCTCTTCTTTGACGACGAGCACCGAAACAAAGAAGTAGAGCAACTAGGTTGGCCTGCCAACACTAATTGAAGCGGTATCCAGTGCTGATAGCGACGATTCTCTAGGTGTCACCTTTTGCCTCGTACCGGACGGTGTCAACCATAAGGTTTTTGAGAAAGGCCTTTCTCTATGGCAAAGTCGTAATGCTGTAGATGTTGCAGTGGAAAGCGATGCGGTATGATCCTGTACGAATATCTAGAACTGTGTAATCGTGAGCCTTCGCCTGTGGGCATCTAATTTTCATTATTTATTCTGTTTTAGAAACCCTGCTTGCGTGATATATTCATCATGAAAAGCTACGCAGAAGTACATCCCGGCATTCATATGTATTGGTCATCCTGCATCGCCCTCAGTATGAGTAGTAGCTTCGGGAGCGATGGTGCCCATGATGGCTACGATGGTGGCGTCTCGATGGCACCACAACCATAGGTGTAGACCCGTACGATGAACCATAGTAGGATGATGAATACCCGTATGGGCTACCGTATGACACTGGAGTGCCATAGTAATGCTGGACAGGCATTCCGTAGCTGCGGCCGTACGAAGGGTAGACACTCCTGCTGCTACCAGGGTAGTAAGAGGATGCGTAGGAGCTGACGTACGGCATCATTTGCTGTCGTAAAGAGATGTGAAGGGGTCGTGGTCGTCTGTGGGCGTGCGTGAATAGACCAGCTATTGGAGAATCATGACTGGCGAGCAAGCCTGCTTTTATACTCAGACTTCTGGATTTCCGCGGTCATCAGATACAGTAACCAGGTCGACCGTTCGCTGAGATCGTGACGCATCCCGGCTTTGTTTCGTGGGCAAGGGAACTAGCTGTGTCACATTTCATTTCGACGCGGTGGATGTTATTTTGACAGAGTGGTCGAAGCACCGAACTGGAAACAACCATAATGACTACGGGAAAATCCGTGAAAATATATGAAGAACTGAACATCCTTACTGAGAAGTATCAGCGTCGATCGAGTTTAGAAGGGAACGATACTACTCAGATGCGCTATGTGAATGCCCCAGAGAGGCAACAGAGAGGACAGAGCAAATCCGCATCTTATGATATATATGGTACAACCAAGGAGTGCATATCAATTAGAAGGCTGCGCACCGTCGCCGTACCGTATTAACCATCTTGAACTATTTATTTTGTCAGTCTCATGTCCATCGTACACCACACTGATGGATATCGAGAGGACAACATCTGATTCTCGACAATGAATACGGTCATAATGTTCGGATTGGCGCCATCAGCAGCTTTGCTGATAAGGGATTCAGTACGGATACGGAAGGTATCGCCAATGTTCCATTATTCTTCTTCGTCTTGGTCTTACGCAGCCATAAAGTCCGAGGATCAGGTGAGGACATTCTTTGTCTGAAGGGCAGTGAAATTACACAAGTTTGGAATCATTAACACATCTCTAGTTTGACTGAAGTCATGTCCTGTGCGAGCATGCTATTTCTCTATGGCGAGCGACTGGTATTCTGCGAATTGTCAGGTCAGGGAGCTTACGGTGCTCAGTCGGAGAGCGAAGATGGTCAGTAGGCAGGTTAAGCGGGGCGCCAGTGTTCCGGCCCGAGAGATACGGATTTCTCCGAGTCCGTCGGCATTCCTAGTTGATCCCTAGCCGTCATCATATCACCGTACAAAGCGGATGCGAAAATTAGTTTCTCCATTCGCTGGCATTAGTAACACTTGGAGATACAATCCCATTCGCACTATCTTTTTGCTCTGTGAGTCTCGAGCCGTCACTGTGGGGACACCGGGACATATGTTAGCGTACAACTTATTTCCTTTCGTCCCTGTTCGTCGTTGTCCTACTAGACCTGGAAAACAACACTAAATACATAACAGTATCACGAGGCCTACCTACCGTGGTATGTGGTACCTGTAGTACTGATATCCTATCGCCTTAACCTTTTCTCGAGCATACATTAGAATCTTCAGTCACGCGAGGAGGATAGTTTGCGGGAAAACGGGCTAGTAACTGCCGCATGTAGATGATTGAAGCTCTCAGGTAAGAGATCTGTTATTCGTTCTTCTCATGGCTTCTCACATTGATGACCACTCTCCCCTTTGGAGTTAATCAAAAAAAGTGCTCTAAACAGAGTCAATATACTTCAAGAACTATAATATTACCGCTCGGCGTCGTTGAGTCTGTCTGGTTACGCCTCGCGACCTCGATCCTGGCTGATGGAAGCTAATGCTGGAGACAATGCTAAGCTTTGTGGTGGTCGGTGAACTGTGCGTGATGATGATGTAGGCGTGTATATGCTTTGTCATACCTAGGTCTCTGATTCAATTTCCTACTCGTCGTAGAACCCGGATTCCTCGACTATCAGGTAATCAATGCAACGAACTCATTTGCCTTCTCCCCATGGAATAGGCGAATCGGAAGCAGAACACCGTCTTCATCAGCATGGTGGTGTCAAACATAACTCGCATCACACACGGTACCGGATACCTTTCACCTTCAAAAATCAACACTGTTATCCAAAAAACGGTAATTTTAATGACGATGAAGGCGATCACATAGCATCGTTTTACTGCAATACTAACTATCCCGCTTGAAGGTACAGGCACAGAACAAATTCAGGACAAACTCGGGAGCCAACGGGTCGCGCCCCCTCTCGCTTCTATCGGGTTCCCTTTCTTACTAGCACTCAGAATTTGACGTTGTGATTGTTCTCAAAGACGGTTGAGTAGTATTCCGTGAGCAAACAACAAGATGTTTGCTCACGGACAGACTACTTCACTGGCACCCATGAGGAACATCATGGCGTAGGCAAATTAATCTTCGATCCCCTCTTTATAAGGTAACGTCGTATTAGATGGTTCCGTTCGTAGTTCTTCCAACTAGTTGATACCCCTCACGATCACGGGACACTACTATGGAACTCATCAACTGACTCCGGATAGTGCTATTTGAAAAGTCCCTACCACTAGGCTAGTCCGCCAATCGCGAGGAGACCGGTCATCAATTCAATCCAATTATGGGAGTATCAACACGAGTGACTGACCACTGCTCCTGGGAAGACAGAAACTTCACCGCTCTCAATGAACCCCCGGAAGGTGTCAAGTCCATCCCACCACGTGAGGTGTTATTGCGAGCTATAAATCTCGGTAAACATTCGCATGGTTCCCTCACTTGCCTCCCATGCTTAAGAGTGTCTTCATCGCTACGTGCCTCCTTCTCGTGGGTGTCCACGCTTTACCCACGGAGCTGTCCAACGCTACCGCAACATGGAACCCCCCTGCCACAAAGATAGTAGAGCGTGCCGGACCCACCTTCACGCTTGACTATGAGGTCTACCCTCAATCATCCGAGAACATATGTCAGTCTCCCTGCTTATATTTCTATGCCCAGTTCGATATTAACCTGATCCGTAGGCTTTTCTTGGTTCTGTACGTCCGCCCCGCCTCCCTTGTGTCGACCTCTGACTCCCTCCCTCCCTCCTGCTGCAGGTAACAACGGGCCTCACTCTGTAGCTCCTGACCGCACCAACGCTGCTGCCCATCGTGCTAGCAACAGCTGTGGCAACGTTAACCCAAACCGGTGCAGCGTCCGCGTAGGTTCCTTTCTGTCTTGTAATCTTACCCGAAAAATTAATGTACACACATACCTATCAGGTGGGCCATATCATCGGGTTCCAGTGCGATGAATGGCCATGGGCAAACTCCAACGCTGGGGGTGCCAATGCCGCTACGAGGTGCATTCCCGCTGCGGACAATACTGGTCGGTGCAAATTTCTCCTGCTTCATGTTCGTGTTCATCAGCTGAGAGGACCACCCTTTTGTTAGGATCTGGTGCGCAATGGGGGAATTTCATTAATGCGCGTCTTATCTTTTTGGTTGTATGAGGCTAAGTACTAACGCCCCGGTCATGCGCATACAGAACAGAGGATCCCAAGCGGTTGGATACGTTTTACAGGATAGGGTTGATGTGAGTTGATTCTTCCTCCCTGTTGAAGTCCTCCTTCTGACGCTTGCCTCTCGCCCAGTTCGCCACCTATCGAGATTAGCAATGTCCCAACTACTGCGGGATTCTGCAAAGGAGTGCTTGGAAGTAAGCCGTCGTTTTTATTTGTTCCTTTGGGTTTCCAGTCACTCATTGTTCTCGGTACAGCGGCTATCACACCAGCGATGTGCAGCCAGGTTGCGAGTGGTCAGCCATATTTGCAAAAGATTGGTTGAGCAATCGAGCAATCGCTTCTGCGATGATTTTGGACAAAGTACCACAATTTGATAGTTGCGCTGTTTCGGATAAACCTTCCAATAATCCTGATCGTATTTCTTGTAACCTCGGATTCGGTTTAGATGACGTCAATTCCCGTCGCCGAAACAGGTGGGCGGTCTGTTGATCAGGGTTGCTTCCACGGATGCTTTTGGACCCATACAGACACATAAACGTATACAGCTTTCATAAAACGGAGGGCGTTTCACGAGGCCGTGTTCCCTATTTGGGAAGGACGTGTAAGCCCCTTGTACCCTGGTCTTGCTTCTAGGAGTGCAGTATAGGCGTCAGACCAGAGAAAGAAGAGCTGAACACCAGAAAATGAAGATGGTGTCATTACAATTCCATTGAGACGGTGAAATATATCAGCGACTTAGAAAAGATGTTCTCTGAAAGGACGAGGGAGTCGCACGCTGCCAGAGCTTCTTGGTCCCAACAAAGTCTTTGGAATTCAAAGCCCCGCTGGTACACGTGATACGGGTAAGACTGGAGAGGGAGATTATACAAAAAAGATAAACATACGAAACAGGGGCATGGAAGCATTCGAGATCGTTCAAGTTATGATCCAAGCTTGAACATAGTGTTTCAGCGTAGTTTAATAAGTTGAGAATAGGTGAAAAAAATTCAAATGACCAAGGTCCATAAGCCCGGCAATAAGAGAGAGATGGTGCGCTACCGATGACTGACATGGAATCCCGGATAATGTCGACGCAGGTTGAAGCTGAAGACGTCCCAAAAATTCTTGGAAACCATGGCGACGGCACACAATATCCTCCCGTCATAGACACACCACGAGAAGATTTCAGGCACCGCCACCAATGGTTGGAATAGAGTGTAAAGGAGACCGGCCGTCGTCGATACATGGCGATAGCTGCTCTATCTCGTCAAAAAAGATCTCCAAGATTCTCTGCGCCTCCGAAATGTGGGTGGGCCTGGAAATTGTCGTAAATTTGGGGGGGTAGATTCCGACGTCTGAAACGGGTCATAAAACACGTTGATTTCGCGCCTAGATATTTGACTCATGAGGGGATGAGAAATAACAGCAATAAGGAGACGTCATAGTGACAGAAAAGACATAGATTCCATTGCAAATCACAACACCGTGCAGCCGCACTCCGGATCTATTCGTGGATGAGAGCAAATCGAGTCAGCTTCAACTGATCTTCCGTCACATCTTCCCATTCCTCATTATCCTCTACTGAGCCCAGTGGCATCACGTCAAACCTGTCTCCGGCCCAGCCACCGTGTGAAAGATCCAACATCATTGTGCAATCCGAGTCGGTGGACCAATACACGTTCGTGAGCAGAATGTTGCCAATATCACCAGGACGTCCGCGGCGGTTCAGCCTTAGCTCTTCGACCACTACATCCCTCCGGACGTAGACGTGCTTCGTCAGATTCCTCAAAACCATTCCCTGAAGATCAACCCATTCCATGGGTGTTATTTCCTTGTACCGGAAGGTCAAGCGATAAAACGTCGACCGGTTGATCTCCTTGGCTTCCTCAGAGGTGAGGACATTAAACGGACAACCTATCGCATAATCCCCAATACAGATAATGCGGCCACCCGCCCACGAACCAGCTAGCAGTGCCATTACATCTGTGAGGTCGCACCAAAAGGCTTCGCCCAGTTGCCCCAAGTGACCGAGATTCTCGCGCCTGTCGATATTGACGATATGCCAGGATTGCCCCATAGTGGTAGAGAACGGGATAATGGATTCAAATACGATGCAGGTGGAGAAGAAATGGTTTGTCTGGTATTGTTTGGTCATTGATGGTCATCAACGCGATCTCGTGATTCAGACCAACGTTCTTCTTCCACAACTTTTCATTCCTCCCTCGTGTTTTCTCGCGTCTGGTGTCCAGGAAACGATCACGAATCATGTCAAGAGTATAATTTAGCCTGGAAGGCAGACGAATTCAGTCAAATAATTTCTTGTTCATGTCGACCTGAACACTGGTCCATGCCACTTCCATGATCCCGCGAGGACCTGCTCGCGAGGTAATCCATTGCCTCGGGCATTGATAACCACAGCTGTCCAGAGACAAACTGCATGTTCTGGTACTTTATCTTTTCCATGGTATTGGATCCGCATTTTGCGCCCGGTGTCAAATTATTTTGCTCTGTCACGAATTCACACTATGATCAATAACGTTATTCAGATCCTCATGGCTTAGTCTCGATCTATTGTTAGCTTGACTTCAAAATGTCCAGAGGAACACCGCTATCATGGTTGATTGAGTCTCTCAGCGCGTTTCTGTGAGTTCTTCCTTTAATTGACTTCTCAGCAACTCCGACTCGCATGTTAGCTTGCTTGCGGAAGTAATCACTCCCAGCCCCGGAGCCGCGTGCCTGATGTACTCAAACCTTATCACTAAAACTGGCCCAGATGCAGCTACGTACACGCTTCGGAAGACTACTTTGTATTCACATTTGATCCCTCGGTCGGCGAGGCCAGAGTGAGATTTCCACCGGTCTATTTCTCATCGTCTTTCAAATATTATCAGAAATATTATCTGTTCCTCACCGCACTGAAGAAAGGGCGCGAGCGCTAAGTACCGGTGCAGTACGCACACCCAGTAGCAAGAAGGCGGACTGCATCTAATTGCATAGCCGTAAGAAAATAAACATAACCAGGGTACATTGTCCAGCCTCATGCTCTACCCGAAATTGCTTGACAGTGACTATCTAGGACAATGGAGATCTTATTCCCAATTTGTCTGGAGTGGCAACTACCTTGATTTTGTGTCCAAACAATCGACGGCTCCCGCAGAGATGGTATGCGATCAAGATTCAGCGCGGGAGAAGTCCCAGTCAAGGGTGTATTTCTACGTTCGAGCCTTGTCTTGCAAAGTCTTTCTTCAACTTGTCTCGTCGCAAGAAAATCCACGTCCACATTTTCCAGTCAATATGGCCGTTCGACTCTCTCCCGCTGTCTTTGGAGCGATTTTATTGACTCTCAATCTATTTCAGCGCCGTCATCCTCCGAATCCTCCTCTGGAGCATAAATGCAGCTATGCAGAGGACGGCGAACGGTGCAAATGGAGCTTCGATAGACGGTTCGACTGCGATAGGCACGAGCGAAGGCACCTTACAGGTATAGCTCGAGAGGAGATGTAAGTGATTCCATTTCCCCAAGGCACCTAGATCATCATCTAACAAGATTCAATACAGTCTCCATCGTTGTCCGCTCGGTGGCGCTTGCCGTCACCGCTTCAAAACCCTCCAACTATGTAACTTGAGAACGCATATCAGGAATGTTCAGTAAGTTCTTGCGTGGTCTTCTCCTTCGTTTGGCTCATGAGACTTATGTCACCAGCGAGGACATGCGGGATTTGATATGCCAAGTCTGCAGGCCGTTCGTGCTTGCTACCGACTCAGAAGATTTGGCACGGCATCAGGCGGAGCAACATAGCGGACAGCTCCCAGCACCACAACATCGCACTATCGGCAATGCCACCCGTCCACCTACTCCAGTGTCATCTCCCCCAGCTGTCCCTTGGTCTATCACCTTAGAGCGGATCACGTTGCCGCCACTCGCCACCCTCGACCATGACGGACCCACCCCACCTCCTCGAATGCGCCCTCACTGCTCATTTGAAATCATGCACGCCCAACCGCCACTCCCAGCACAGTGCCCGAACCTCAGGCCTATTATCCCCCCCTTGCCGCCCTCACAATGCGCGAACGCCTTACTCCAGAATACATTCCAGGACGATTCCAACACTCCGCGACTTTCTCCATGACACCTGTGGCATCGAGCTCACTCAGTGTCATGGACTTCCTTCACCGCCGACTAATGGCTCTCCCTAATCCGAGTTGACAACGAGTGGGAGCTCGTCCCCTCCACCCAACGGCGTTAGTGTACTCTATCTATTCTGGTTGCCTATCTGCTCCCAAAAAAATCAGCGGCACCCAATACAGACATTAACATTTCGTAGGACTTGTGGTTTACTCGACTTTCTCATTGTTGTCGCTATCTCTCCCGTCAGTACTGCTTTTTCTTATTTATTGTTAACCATACCTACTTGTTATCGTTACAGTCCACTGTGTTATTCTTGTTGTTTTCCTTTAGACGGTAGAGGTACATCATCCAGCTAGAAGAGACCTTGTATAAAACTAAAAGAGACTCGCGCGTTGCTAAGCTTCCTGGTTCCGACGAGAATTCTTTGTCGTTCCAAGTGCCCGTTGGTGCCATCTATATACACAGGTCAGACTGGAGAAGTAATTATCTCGCTGGGAAATGGTACGGAAAGATGAACATACGGAGGTAGTGCCCCAAGAGAACTGTTCGATGTGCTACTTGGTAGTTTCAAAGAAACGGCGAAACAATATGGCGCGTGACAGGTCCCATAGTCGAAACGGCTTGAACAATAAGGCACCAGAGAAAAACACGAGTTGGAAACGGTCGTGTTGAAATATGCAGAAGAAGGCTAGAGCAAGGTGTGCCCACTAAGGTGTACCGGGAAAATAGATGCCTGTATTCATCCTTCCTAAAACACACTACAAAGAAAGTACCATTGTTCCTAATAGCGAAATCTTAGACGGAACTTTCCGAGTAACAATATCTATCACCGATAGAAGAAGCTGGTCCATTTCGGTATCTTTCTCTCATAGCACAGACAAAGGTTTGCTCTTTTGATGAGCTAAGTCAGTGCGAGAAAAGAAGCTGTCGTAGCAGGAAATGCCGTCTTTTGTGTTGAGTCCATCCGATTCGAAGGCAGTAAATATCGATGATCTTTCATTGGCGGTAAATACGGCTGTTGTGGACTGCAAACCATTCGAAATTTATTGTAGCAATCCATATCTCCAGCAGGCGAAGAAAAGGTTGGCTGTAGTGGACCAGCGCACAAGGACAGTTTGATAATGGACAAAGCAAGTGAGACCTTAAGCTTACTTATATTTTGGTGAAATAGACTCCTGGAATACGCGTTATCGGAGGGAAAAGAGAGGGCAGCACGAAGGACCGTCACAGTGGTTGTCAAGTCGATTCGGATATGGGTCCGAAAACTCCGACCGGTCACGGAACAATCCGGTGCTACAGTGGCATCACTTCCACGACCCTGCGATCGTCTGATTCATTGTCTCTACTAGTGGCATCTACATACTCTCTAAGTCCTTCAGAAGTCCAGCCATCTGTGATTACAACAATGTCTTCGCTTTAATGTTTGACCGCACCCAGAAGTTCTTTGTCCTCTGCATTGGCTGTAAGTATGATTTTTTTCAAATACTCTGATATTTGCAGCCTGTGTCTTGAATGTCCTTGATGACCCGTACCTATTCAGTAGTGACTCGATGGCGCCGAGTCGTCTAAACCCGGATGACGGGCACTGTCTTCACATCTCTTGCAGCAGTCCTCAAGTCAAAGAACCGCCATTCTGAAGGATAAGCCTGAAACAGTCGAGTTATCGCACGGGTTGCCTCGTTCCCGAAGGTGGCTTATGTTGTTCTATGCTCCCTTCCTAATTTTTCTCTCCAGAAGGAATTCGGCTGATGGGGCGTTCGCTTATATGAAGCAAGAAAGAGAACCATATGTCCCTCTTGCTTTGTTCGTCTTGATTTGCCGAGCAAAAGTTACGTTCAAACAATGTAAGTATGCCTCATTGCCAATATCAATTTACAACCTAACAAAAGAGCTTCCCCTTCGGAGATTCAACGGAGCTCATGAATTTGGAAGACATTGGTGAGTCATTTCGAGGACTTGTCTGCTTCACAAAGCTGTCGCTCACTGGTATAACTTGGACCTTTCAGCATACCTGTCTCAGTGGCACTTACTTGTTCTTCCCTTCCCGACAAAAATCATGGCAGTGAGTGGATTAATCTATGCTTTGTCGGTATTCTTTGTTTAGTAACTCACATTTTCATCTCTTTACAGCGCCTATCAACCAAACCGCGAAAATTTCTTTGCGAGACGTGCAAGAAGACATACATTTCAAAAGGGGGCTTGCTTCGACATTGCAAGACTCATTTGATTGGTGCGGCGCGCGACAAAGAGTAAGTTGCTTATTCCTCGGCATCCGCCATATATCTGAGGGCATGTTCACCTAGAATGTATCACTGTCACCTGAACGGCTGCAATTTCAGGACTCTACAACGGAGTAACCTAAGAGTCCACATCAACGTCGTACAGCAAGTCCTCTCCGTCGTCTAATTGACCATTACGCTGACACCAGTACTATATCTTAGTCTCCGTGTCCAGAATCTCGTCTGCCACGAATGCGAACCTGCATACCAAACCGGGGACCCAGCCAATATGACTAGGCACAAAATTAGGAAGCATGGGCAGAGCTCGACTGATAAGAGGTGGTCAAGATCTAAGCATAAAATCCAGCCAGTAGACTTGACGCCACTGTCTCCATCGTCGCCAGCCCTTTCGCAAATCTCTCAACCCGGCTCTCCTAGCCCCTCCATTGAAACGGCACCAGAGCCAAGGCACGATGTCCTGGCCGCATCGCACTCCTCTTTGTTAAGGTACTACCTGCCTTCCAAGCCTTTTTTACACCCGCCGTTACCACCGATCCTTGATCGCTTAACTACTTCAGTTCGATACCCCGCTGAACTGTGCAGCTCCCCGGAGGCCCTTCCGTCTCTTGCGAGCCTCATTCTTCCCCGCCCGCCTCTCCCGAGCTCAGCTGCCCCTCCCTTCATCCCTTTACAACTTCATCCAAACACTGTCAGGGCTCTTGATATATCGGCTCACGACAATCACCTCCATCGCACCGTGTATTCCCACATTCCACCAAAGCCTGTCCATTCGCGCAACGAAGGATGACAGATGCCGCTCGGAATCATGCCTTAGCACCCTTCCCCCGCACCATCCGAGTCATTCACCCTCACCCGTGTGCCCAGCCCAAATTCCGCCATCCTTTCCGACCTTGCCACAGACCGCAACACCTTCAAGTTCATCTTCATGTGAATCCTTCACTATACCCTCTCTCAATCCCTCGCCTTTGTTCCAGCCCCAAGTTTGGCAAGCTCCCCCTGGCATCTGAGCTGAAGAAAAGGATCGTCACAGGATCTTCGGAGCCAACGAACGACGATGGCAGTATTAATGTCAGTGTCCTTGGCAGATATCGTATTCATTCACTGTCAATTGCAAGTGTGCCTTAGTCTCGCTCCGACTTGAGAGACATGGGTCTGTTATCACCGGTAAAGAGGGACCAATTAATTGCTGCCGAAAGTGTGTCACTCCATCCGTTCAGATTATGTTATCTGTGCCAATCAGCATTTCGGTGTTCAGAAACCCGTATGAAAGGGAGAGAAAAGACAATCCCTATATCCAACTTAAGGACAATAATAGCTCCGATATTGATGTGCAATGCACAAATCGCCTTGATGAAGGGTGAAGATTTGGGGTTGAAAGTCACCTTATCCACATGTCAATACAGGATAGCATGATATGGATGCGCTTGACATACCAATAAGCCATTCCATATACTAAGGGCCTCAACCAATACATAAGAAGGTTGCGGCCGTTGTATGGCGATGATTGAAAGAGTCAGTAGGACTTTATAGCCAAATCATTCAGTGGTTTTAGTCACTCAGGATACAGGGCCGGCGATAATGGCACATGGCCTTTGGTCCGAACAGAATTCCCTGTAATGAACGTAAATAAGCCGCGGGTCTGGCCTCAAATCCATGAATCTACGTGTATGAGCACATATACTGGCTTCCTTCTGGATAACCAAGCGAACAGTCACCTACACAACTTCGAAGTGTAGGACTACGTTGGCTCGGCGCAGTATTCGTAGAGCCTGTCGCCACGCCACCTCAATCGCGGTACCTATTGCGGGTCGACTTTAAACTCGCTATCCCACGACGGGATATATAAGGTACATGATTTGGAATAGACAACCCTATAAAGCGCCCAGGAAGCGGTGGAGGAGGACGTAATACTCTACGATGCATGTCAGCCTGACATTGGAGAACAACGGCTCCGTCGCAAGGGATCACCTAGCCTCTGAGAGGACATTTCTTGCATATGTGAGAACCTCTCTTGTCCTCGCCTCTACTGGCGTCGCTCTCGTCCAACTGTTCTCCATCGCAGTGCAGAGCGCGTCGTTTTCGGCTACTAGCGCTAGCACTCAGGGATACGCTAAACCCCTTGGAGCCACTACGGTTCTCTTGGCTTTGGGGATACTTGCCGTAGGGGTGTCGAGGTATTTCTCCGTTCAAGGAGCTTTGACGGAAGGGAAATTCCCGGTTGCGCGTACGGTGGCCGTCATCATAACTGGATGTATAGCAACGCTCGTTGCGATGCTGTTTGCTTTTGTGCTGGCAGCGAGAACACAAGTAAGGGTTTTTGCGATACAAGTTCTAATCAATGCTGAAGGACTCACTGGTATAGGGCTAACAAATATTTAGTCTTCGTGGCGAAGATTGGGCGAAAACTCATTGCGTTCCAGCTTACTTTGATGAGCATCGTTATAAAATTCACCCATATCATAGATTGTTCAAAAAGTCACGATAATATAGTGTGTCTGGATTCCTGGTATCTTGGATCGCAGTTCGTTTGCTGGAAGAAAGTAAGTAATGAGAATTCAAAAGAGAGCAAATCGATCAACTAAGGGTTAATCAACGGATTATTGTAAACAGTCCAAGATGTATCTAAACAATAGAGTCTGTAGCCTCTATGGCGTAGTGGTAGCGCGTCGCACTTGTATCTCTCAGTCGAGATAGTTATGCGAAGGTCTCTAGTTCAACCCTGGATGGAGGCATTTTTTGCATGTATTTTCCGCCTATAATATTCCCAACTGCGATAAGATTCATTTATGAGTATTTTCAAGTTTGGAAGAGAGGACAGGGATCCTAATCAAGTGTTCACTCCTGACGTAATCCCTCTGGACCGTAGTTCCACGGGTGAGACATTCAAAGTACATATCAAAACAGATGGAATTACACTTCAAGCGCATATCTACGATCATCTAAATTCATAGAGTTTCTTCTTGATCTCCTCCAACCTCGCAATTCTGTCTTTCAAGATTTCCCTCCTGGATGCGATCGCCGGATCCTCTCGAAGCATTTCCCTAGCCCTCTGACTGCCATCTGGTCTTCCCATGTCCTGAATAAGACTCTCCGATAAGCGAAGTGGCAGGGTCTGATGCAGCTCATGCTCGATGGTGAGCGGAACATTGTCAATGAACCGCTATATACCGCTGAGAGTCAGCGAAGGAAAGACCAGGTAGAGAAAAGCACAATGGACCTTGTATGCTAACTCAAAGTACGCTCGAACCTTGGCCATCACGAGCAGGGCGTCTTCGTCTTCTGTCATCTCGGGAGCAGGAGGAAGCGGAGATAGAGCCCGGGATGGTCCAGCCCGGGATGAAGCTATGCTGTAAGTTCCATCACTGTAGGCAGGGCTTGGACTGCGTTTGACATAGTCACTAGGGTATGTATTAACCTTATGAAACCTCCTGAACCATTTGGAGCGCTCCATTGAGTAATGCGGTACTTGAGTGAATACGGGAGACGTCTCCAATTTGACAGCCTTGCCAAGTATGACAAGGGCCTCGCTTTTGCAATTCTCCATCTGCGTACGCACAAGCGCACTGAACAAGCGTAAGACTTTAAATCAAGTAGTGGAAGACACGGACGGCAAACCTAACGTGCGTCTCTAGAGGCTTGAACTGTCCGAAGCGCTGCGCAACCAACGTCTGTATGTAAGCAGACGAGGTGTCGTACACAGCCTCGAAACACTCCTTTGAAGGATTGGACCACTGCTTTGTGAAACGCTCAATGAGTCTACGCGTCGTTTCCAGCGGGACTTCACCAGGGAGCTCCCACGATGTACAGCTACGCGGCAAGTTCAGTACGATGAACCCGGAGCAGGAAGCAGACTTACTTCACAATTTCCTTTCTCACGTCCTTGATATCCATGACATAGTCGGACGCAGCCATATAAACGTAGGGGTTGTCCTTTCCTTTGAAATCTTCGTCTCGGATGCAAGGATCCACGTACTGGGTCTTGTCCTCAAATGGTCGGAAATTGGGGCACGTCCTGATGATTTCGTGCCTGAACTGTGTATACCTAGCACGGTTGCGCTGTACGAGACCTTTGTGTTCTTCCTTCCCCTCGACAGCGGCTTGGACGTCAACGCAGAACTTATGAATCAGGAGGGTAATTTGAGCCCATGCCTCGCCAGTTGGTGGCAGTTTAGGGAGCGCATCCAACTCTGCTCTATCGCTCGCGAGGATATCGTCAACGCTTTTCTTCAAGGTCGGGATACTTCAACGGAAACGATAGTAAGCCTGTGCACACGCAAAGAATAGAACACACACTAGTTCTCGATAAGCTTGACTAGAAGTCGACTGATATCATGGACGAGTGCTGGTATGCCGAAACGACTGCGGTCGACAAACTCTTTCCAAGGAGAATTCTTCTCGAAATAGACTTTCGCTAATGCCTGGGATTCGTCGCGCGAAATCTTGCGCCTGCGCTCATCATCGTCCGGGAGACGAACGCAATAGTAACCATGTTTGAGTTTGTGCTTCTCATCTTGCCCGAGAATGATCTCTCTCCACTTTTGACGCGCGCCAGAGGCGCCTACTGTGAGCATATCTGGCTTGGTCAACACTCCTGTACGGAACGATTAGGATTGGTGATGAAAGTAGCAGAAAGGAAGGTTCAGACCAATTGTGCGATCACCATCGGGATCCCGGGACTTCGCGAGTTTAACAGCGGCTTGCATTTCGATATCGTCTTATAGAGATATGAGGAGAGCATACATAGTGTCAGAGGAAGAAAACGCACCGCTCATCGGAATGGTGATAAGGACAATCGTATTCTCTGACTCTTCGATATAAGATATAACCAAGTCGTTGATAAGTTTGATAACCTCTTCGTCTGCATTGTGGATAACGCCTGCCAAAGTAACCGTTAGGACACGAAGACAAAGATACAAGCGCCTTACCGGGTAGATCAACAAAAGACAGATCTGTCAACTGGGGATCTCCCAGCTCGACTTGGACGATATTCTTGGAGAAAGGTAGCATCTGTGAGTCGGTCACAGCAAGACTGCGAAGCTCCTCCGTGCCCATGCTGGTAAAATCCTCCTTCGCACGATGTCGACAAAGGATCGCCGCTTGAGCTCGGCGGATCCATACTTCGACCGTATCCTTGTCTGTGATAACAGGTCCGAACCGAGTCTTGTCCGGGATGGCGAGTTCGCTACCATCTGACCCATACTTGATGTTGAGGTAGATCGTGCACGACCACGTGGAGGATGAACTAAGCATCGTGCATTCCATCGGACACCTTGAAGAGGAGTGAGATCGTGCAGAGAATGATTGAGGTGCATTTACCTGGTACAAGTACCGCTGTCCCTCGGTACATTGATCTAGATGACAGTGAGAGAACGGAACAGACAAGTGAAAGACGTAAGCGTACCCCAGATACCGCTTCCACCAGCGAACTCTTTCCAGCTGATCACAGACATAAATCAATATGGCCGGCATACCGATATTCAAGAAACGACGTACTAGATTGACCGCCGATAACTATGATCTTTGGCAGCGTTGGAAACAGCCTATCGGCGCTGTGACAGATGGGCATGTAAGTATACGTCTGAAAGAGGTAGCGTCCACGAACCCTAGGGCCTGAAGAGCACGATACAATTCCATAACCTGTCGACATCTCCGAGCGTATTCTGTCTGGTTGATGGGGACGGCTGTGCTCTCTTGCTCTGGCTCAGAGGGCGGAGAGTCTGTTGGGGGAATATCAGGAACATTGTTTGAGGTGCCATTTGTAGCGTTGGTGTTGGCCCTACGAGTGGTACGTCTCGAAAGGAACGACATCTGGTGGTCGTTGGGATGGAAAGAGCTGAGGCGTGCTTAACGTCCTTATATCCCGTGTGACCACCACGATGCATGGCGCTTATTTTCCTTCCTAAAATTATCCGCACCGAAGCTTCGTAAAGCACTGACCGTGCAGTAATGAGGCGAGGACATTGTGCACGTGGTAGATGAGTTCACCTGTGAGAATGATAAGGTAAGTGATACTATCATTACAAACCTCGAAGAGGAAGTCTCATGAAAATTAACACGAAAATATTGTTCAAACCCCCATTCAATGAAAACTTCTGAGGAAAAAAGAAAGTTGGATATGCACCAGGAAAAGATAGCCTGGTCGATGCTTCTGCGTGTGCTACATACTATACAGAAAGTAAATCACAACGGCTGTTGCCAAGCACTGCGCCGAAATAGAATTGTCGGTATCGTCTGAGAGTTACTCGAGGGCGCTTGTTGCTAACTCAGAACGTAAAACGAGTAACGAGAAGGATGAGTCAATAAATCGACCCACCAAGGTTCTTTCATTATCGCCGGCAAGGACCGCGGTTGAAAGATAAGCACGAAACTTGAAACTTGAAGATGTGTCGCGGTCTCTCGAATTGGCAAAAAAAAATGGTGCATTGGTTGCTCATATAGACAATGTACGCGAGACCTGCGAAAAATTAAACAATGAGCAACTGTATTACCGAACAGGTAGAAGAGGATCAGAAAAAAAACAAAAAATCGTCAAGCCCAGCAAGCTGGGTCGGGCTCATTAAATCAGGTTTTGTGTTGAACATCATTGGAAAAGGGATATTGAACTGGATACGTACCAGACGCTGGTTATATGCGTGCTGGAGGGAAGTCGACAGCAGAAGGTTGTAAGAGCTGGTGCATCTGAGCAGCGACGGCCCTCGAACACACCATTGCCAGCTAAAGAGCCGAGTAAACCTATTCGCATTGACTGTGCCGCATTCGATAGCTTCTAGAGCCGCGATGCCACCGATGCTCAGTTCCTGGTCGATTTTTTAGGATAATTTGAAGCTATCAGGCGAAAACTCAGCCGGCGAGCAGTCAGGGAAAAGGTAGCAACGTACCCTATACTATTGCGACGCACACCATCCATCTCCAGAGCGATACCGGGGACCGTCGTCGTCGATATCCAGGGCGAGAAGCTGTTGAGAAAGTGCCATGCGATGATGGTGGTCGAAAGGAGAAAGGCGAAGAAGCACCGCGACTCGGATTTCCTATTGTGTCACTGATTTGATTTCCATCTTCGACCTCAACGTCTACGACGACGACGACGACGAAACGGCCGACTGGAATGTCCTCGACGATGCTGCGACGACGACGACGACGACTAACGATTCGGAATTCACGACCTGAAAAGGCTTACGGCCGACAACGGAGGTAATTATTCGGAATTGCTCCTCTTTGCCTAGCACCATGCGTATCAGCCTAACGCTGGAGAACAACGGCTCCGTCGCAAGAGACCACCTTGCATCAGAGAGGACTTTTCTCGCATACGTACGGACCTCCCTCGTCCTCGCCTCTACCGGCGTCGCCCTCGTCCAGCTATTCTCCCTCTCGTCCAGCACGACTTCCAACGTCACCACTTTTTCGCCGACGGGCGGGACAGCACACGGCTATGCTCGCCCGCTGGGAGCCACGACCGTTATCCTGTCTCTTGGGATACTGGGCGTCGGGATGACGAGGTACTTTTCGATACAGGGAGCCTTGACCAAGGGAGATTATCCGGTAGCGCGGGCGTTCATTGCCATCATCACCGCCTGTTTGGTGGCGCTTATCGCATTGCTGTTTGCATTCGTATTGGCGTCTAAAAGATAGGCCGGTGCTGCCCGTCGTTTTCGCCAAATTCTTCCCCTTCCCAGCTTCTCCTTCCAGTCACCACCTGGAAGGCCCATTGTATCGACGCCTCTACTCTCCATCGCTTCGACGCCCCGACTCTCCCTTTTCCTGTCGTAATACGACACCCGGCCCCTGCGTTGGTCTCGCCAGGCCATGTATTCACCCATGTACCAATATCTCATCACCAACCCTCTACCTAACCTTCACCATACATTTTCCATCGCTTGTTCCACTTCTTTTGCTTCTACCTCTACCTCTACCTCTCCTCTTTTACCCACTCTCGGAATGACTTTTATGCTGTCAAATATCTACATTATACATAATCATCCACTATCCTGATGCGCCGCAAGTGAGAGTGTCTTCATCGACAAAAACTGCGTGTGCTTTTCGTCTCGAAAACACGGATCCAGCAGGCTTCAGAGAATATTAAACTGCAGATACATCCCCTTGCAGAAATGCCTGCTCTTCTCTTGAGCGCAGGACAAACGGGCCTGAGGCCTTGAGGACAGTGACCGTCGGTATAAAGGCCTAAGGAATTCTAGGGCGCTATCTCTTGCGGAATGGGCTGGCTAACATACGTTACTCCTCAGATATCTATGCTAATCTCAAGCACGCGATTTGTCAAATGCCGTTCGATCTCAAGCGCTTAGTTGATTGTGTCTTTTTCACTGCTCTGAATATGATGAACGGTATAGGGTTACACTTTCCCCCCGGACTTCTCCCTTACTGAATGAATGAGATAGCCTTTTGTCTTTGTGAATCATCCTCCAAAACCGACAAGTAGGTTGAAGAAGGAATCAGTAACACAATAGAAAGTTCGACTTGCGGTGCTTCTTCGCTTTCCTCCTTTCGACCACCATCATTCGCATCCTCAACGGCTTCTCATCCTGGATGTCGACGACGACGGTCCCTGGTGTCGCTCTGGAGATGGATGGCGAGCATAGGGTACGTTGCTACCTTTGGCCTGACTGTTTGCCGGCTGCATAATAGAGCATCGGGCCGAGGTGCTAGAAGTCGTTGGCTGCAGTGTAGTCAAACGCCGCCGTGCGGGGGCGGTAGCAATGAAGCAGCCGGCGGTGCATAGACTGATTAATAATGTTTTCGTTACTCACTTGGCTGGCAATAACGCGTATTCGAGGACCATTGCTGCTCAGCTCCGTAATCAGCAACAACCTCCTGCGGCCGACTTCCTTGTAACACACATCGTATCCAGTTCCCTCGTTCTCTCCTAATGATTTCAAACCGACACCTTATTTAATGAGTCCGTGGGCTTGACGACCATCTGAGCTTTTTCTCCTCGCCGTTTGTGACCACTTACCGTATCGGTTTCACAGGGAGACCCTGGCGTACCGCCTGTGCGATCAAGGCGCTTGGAGGGACCATAGACGCTTCTCTAAATTGGAGCCTCGGGTGCTGTACGAACCAAAAGTACGGACGCATATCAATCTCAAGGAAACTCGTCCAGATAGAACAGAGAGTTATCGACGTTGGCTCCTGGTGTCACTCTGAAGATAGATGACGAGTGTCGCAACGGTATAGGGCACTCTTCTCCCCTGGACTTCTCGCTTGCTGAATGAATGAGATAGTCTTCGTCTTTTAAAGCCATCCTCCAAAACTGACAACCAGCATCGATGGTTCCCTAGTGAAAATATAGGTATGTTGTTACTTTTTGATTGACCACTCGCCGGCTGAGTTATTGCAAGATGGCCAGCTTGAATGTTCCGACCATCCAAGTTCATTACGATCAAGGATGCAAACTACTTCGTACGTCTTGCTCGTGCGGCCTATGATATTGATTGATTTGGCTATACCGAGCAGGTCGATTTTGATGCCCCGGAGGGATTCGGGGCAGCTACCGGACGAATTGAGCATCTAGGGAATGCCATGATAATTACGAGAGTAATTGATGGATTTCTATTCCCTCAAACGAGCCTCGTCAATTTATACAGTATACTCGCGTCCTATATTAGGCACCCGATAATATACATACATGTACTGCAACACATACGAACGTCAGGGAAACCTGTGCTGATCACTTTAGGGGAACGTGGGAGCTACGCAGGCAGGAGTATTGACGCTCAAGCGATCGGAACCAAGAATCGACAGGAAGTAAATATCGAACTAGAGGTTATACAATGAAATTAAAGAGAATGAATGCGTAAAGCATTTAATATTTTTTTGTAAGCTAGTTGGGGAATTGGATGCATGGTCAAATGGATAGGGGACACCGACCCGCAGCCTTCATGATATGTCCTCGCCATCCCGAGAGAACGACGCCGGTACCTCTCTATGTAGAAAACTTCAGACCGAACGAAAACTCAAAGAAGCGAGATACCCACAGTACCCTATCACAGCCCCACCCCTCATCTTGCCATCCGCGCCATAAGACTTCACCACCGCGCTCGGCGCAAACCTGCGCTCCAACTCCCCCCTCGTCTTGACCTTCTCCGGCACGCGAAAAAATCCAGCTGGTACAGGAATAGCGTCAATCTCCTTCATAGAGTAGGACCGACCGCTGAGATCCGCAAAGCAGCAGACGAATTTGTGTGTTTGGCCGTTGGGGTCGTCGTAGCGGACGATGCTCGCTGGCCTGCGTGTTTCGGATTCGACGGCGCGGAGGAAAGATTTGGTGGCCTCTCTATGGCTGTGGCTGTTGGGGAACTGATAGACGTCTAGAGCATCATCTTTGAGCTCGTAGCCGACGAAGACGACAGGGGATCCGCCCATTTGAACGTGGAAGTTACATACTAAGGTGATCAGGGTCCTTACGTCATGCTCCGGCCACACCCACGTTTTTATTATGTCGGAGATTTTGGCCAAAAGGCAAATCCGGTGACCAAGACGTCACTTGCGATGGTTCCGCATCTAGTTCAGTTTCAAGCGCTGTCCGAGCACAAGCACAGATGCCACCATTCTCCACTACGGATTTCGTCCATATAAAATAGAGTGTAAGCAGTCTGCCCACTTACGATGGTGTGTGTGGTGTGGTGTGGTGGGTTCCGCATCTTCAGTTTTTCAAGCGCTGTCCGAGCACGAGCATGAGGTCCTCCCAAAATTTGCTACAATTGACTCACGGATGCCGCCATTCTCTACTACGGATTTCGTCCATATAAAACAGGGTGTATACAGTATCAACGTCGGCGCATAACGACCTCCAGTCTCGCTATGAAGATCCTTGCTCTCCTCTCACATTTTCGGTTGGCTTGCTTTGACGACTCCTACGTTATGAGACTTTTCATCTCTCCTTTAGCAATGACGGAATAGGAAACCCCACTCACGGTGCTTCTTCGCTTTTCTCCTTTCAACCATCAATCATCGCATTCTCGCCCTGGATATCAGATGGATGGCGGTTTTGCTTGGCCGCTGAATGATAGCGAGGATCCTATGCGAGGGCGAAATCAACCGGAGGTGCAGACGCTTTCTCTCCTCTAAACCAAAACCTTGGCTTGCAACTGGGGTGCTTGACGACCATTTCCAAACTTCCAAACTTGCCTCTCCTCGCCGTCGGTGACCGCTTGCAGTAACAATTTTCACAGGGAATTGCACCTCAAAACACCATCTCGTCGTGGGAGAAGGACGGCGACGGTTCCCCCTACGAGGCCTCTAATCATTCTTGAGGAATTTCGTCCCAGGTAAAATCGAGAGTGGCCTCCCATCTCGAGGGGTACAGGGTACGCTTTTCCCGCTTCTTGTCAACTAGCATCGAGGCTTGCTTTCATGAGCAAGCACGCGTCTCCTTGAGCGTGACAGACGCGTCGACGTCGAGAATC
Organism: Armillaria mellea; assembly: GCA_030407055.1. NCBI lineage: Eukaryota > Fungi > Basidiomycota > Agaricomycetes > Agaricales > Physalacriaceae > Armillaria > Armillaria mellea. The sequence goes on from JAUDZF010000018.1 coordinate 274,110, forward strand.
TCTTTTCGCATGCTATTTATGTTTCTGCTTTCCCCACTCAGCTTGCTTACGGAACAGACTTTCTCGTAACAACTTCGGCCATCGATCGCCTTTCCTCAGAAATACCCACCAACCACCGATTTATAGATAAATTACCCTCCCATCCCCCCTGCGGTGACGTTGCTAACACTACTGTTGTCGCAACGTGCCAGTGGACGTTCTTCGGGTCCTACGTTCCTGGTTCCTATCCGAATTTAAATTCATACATACGTCTCGTCTTCCCTACAATAGCTCGGAACCGAGGAAATTTCAGCGCACGCCAAATGAAAAGCAATTGCGCCTTTTGAATAATTTGGGTTTTTTTTTTCATACAAGTGCTGTGGACGGACTGCGCGTACCAGAATAAACATCACGGTATATATGGGTCTATGTAGGCCGAGAATCTTCTTCTGATGATCATTACCGCAGGATTTGCCTTCCTGTATAAATGTATGTACATGTACGTTGAGAAGGACGATGCACGCACGGGTGGGTCCGTCTCCCTTCTCCCTTCGACACGTGGAAAGGGGGTGGGTGGAGGCCGTTTAGAATAAAAACTACACGGTTCCGTGTGCAGGGCTGGGACCTGTTGACCATCGCTGCCACTGGACTTTCGTATCTTGTACTGTACCTATAGCTAGGGGCTTCAAAATAGTGGATGGGAATCAGGGTCTGTCAGCTATACAGGGCCCACGGTGGGACTGATGGCAACGCCGAGCAATCAGAACACCCTCCTACCTTTCTCTCTGACCACCACCACCACCCACCACCACCCAGCGAGCAGCAGCGCTGACGCTCCCTCTCTCTCATTCGAACCCACGAGATTCCATTCTTTTTTCCTTTTCCCCAAAACTTCTAGCTCGTAATTTCCATTCTTAACTCGTTCTCGGCTCTCGGCCGTAAGCGGCAAGGGAAGGAACTGTTGAAATTCGGTAAGCGCCCGGTTATCTGAATATGTAATGGAAATGGTTCGTTTCTGGAAGGAAGGGTTGTTGGTGGCGGCCCTGATTTTTGTTGGGTTCGTCCCTCTCTCTTTCCACGAGGCTGCCTTCACACCACCTCGCGCGTTCCTCCTTTACTGGTTGAGCCAAGTCAGCGCGAGACGCGACATAATCCTCTCTAAAAAATCCCACAAAAAAAATACGTTCACGCCAGACCCCACGAAAACGCTAACGCTGTCTAACGTCTTTTTTTCTGTCCTGTTTCGCATCCCACCCTGGTTGATATCTATATACTGACTCTCCCACCTCTTTCCGATGCGCTTCATTTCACGACTATTACGAATCCAAACGCAGGCCGAATCCGAGCCGTCCCCAGGCGCCTCCAACTCTGAAAACACCTCGCCGCACCGGATGGACGCGGAGGGATACCCTGCGTGGCTGCCGCAGCGCCCCCCGCCGCCCGCGCCCGCCTCGACAGTGCGGTCGTCCACGATGGACGTCACCACCGTGCAAGACGCTGGCGCAGGACCGAGCTCGTCGCACCCGCCGTCGAGCTACTTTGGCGGGAGGAGAGCCACGCCGCGGTCCGTGCGGATCGTGAGCATGCAGGACTCGGAGGAGGAGAAGGAGGGGAGACGTGTTCCTACCGATCATACACGAGTGGGAGGGAGCACCCCGCGTGTGTGGTCACGCGCCACAGGCGCTGCGCTCTCCCCCACCGTGTTCTCGTCCTCCGATCTCTCACGCCTCCAGCCAAAATTCCGCTCGAGAGGGTTCAATATCGACCTCCTGCGCAACCCGTCCCCTTTTGCCCGTGTTTACTTTTATCTTTTCCGTGTATTCATCTTCGCACACCTCTTTCTGCAGACGTTCTTCGACTTCAATGCTGTATTCATAATCATTCAGTAAGCTTTTCATTCGATCCTCCAGCGTGGTACTCATATTGATTTGTAGGGTGGCTAAATACCCTAACCCCGAAGGCACCCGGGGTACCTGGCTCTGGGAAAAACTGGGCCTTCGGCGCAGCGGCATACATCGCATGCTGGTTCCTCCAGCTCGCCGGGGTCTTCCTCATATACGAACTCCTCTACTCTTTCGTGCGGCGATGGCGCAGTCAAGCGGCCCTCCATCTATCCCCTGTACTTCTCCTCCCCCGCCTTCAACTTCGTCTCCACCCTCTCCTTCCGCAACTTTTGTTTCCTGCACTACCTCCGGTACGCCGCCGTTCCGGGGAGGGGGAGGAGGAGGCATCCGCGAACGGCCTCGCTGAGACATTCTGGTTCTACGCGCAGAACCTCCCGACTGTCGCCCTGCTCCTCCCACGCGTGCTGCGATCTCCGTGGCTCTGCTCCTCGAATTCTGGGAGCCGCAGGGTGGGAGAGGTCGGTGCTTGCTGATGCAGGGATCGATAACCGGGACGGGACCTTTTTTTCGCAGTGATGGGGCATTGACGCGTTATGCACGCGGGGTGCTGCTCGCAAATGCTGCTTGGACCGCATGGCGGACACTCGTACTATTCCTCAGCTGGTAACACGCACCTTCCTCCCTTTTTTGAACTCACAACTAACCGTTCTCAGGATCGGCCTTATGGGCAGTCAGCGGTCATGGCTGTGCAGGATTCTGCGGTCCGCGGGATCGCTGGGAAGAAGAGGACTGCGGAGAAGACCGATCTCAATGTACAGCTGACAACCCCACGCTCGCTGACGCACTACCCTGGAGCTGGCGAGGAGTGCACAAAGGCGCGTATCCAGGAGGCATATGATTTTTGCCTCACGATCAAGCGTCCGCCGCGCAGGAAGGACCTGGGGGTGGATACGCCAGGAGCCTTTTGAGGGGATGGACCAGATCATGGCTGCGGTTGGCATGAGCAGCACGGTGCCGCAGTCGCGGAGGGGGGTTCTCAGTGATGACTTGTTCACAGGTCCGAAGGGAGACTCGGAGCCGGCGGAGGCGTCTACCTCGGGAGGTCCGCTGCCCTATCCCTTCACGACCGAAGACCTGCACAGGTATCCTCAGATGACGAGAAGGTGCCATTCCCGCCTTCCCCGTCCCTGCCAAGCGAGGAGAAGGCGACCACAGAGAAAGAGACGACGGGTGATGATGACGACAACGATGGCGACGCAGATGAGGAAGGCGAAGACGTCGGGCATGCAGAGCTGGGCGTCGTCGGAAGCGACCGACGTTCCTCAGGACGCGGCTCGGGGTCCATGTCGAGCTTGGGACACCCTGTATCCTCGCGATATCCCTTCCAGTTCCGCAAGCCGACGCGGGGGACGAGTGCCTCTTCGGGTTCCCCGCCCCATTCTACGACCAACCGGTCTATCCACTCCCACGTCTCGCAGTCTACAGGCAATGTCGATTCATCCTCCTCGCATTCTCCCCGATCGCATTATAGTACGAGTTCCGACGCTGCGAGCCCAAGGAGCATGGTGCTCCCCCTCCCACCAAGGCATCCTAACCGGAGTCGTGCCGGGACCGTCCCTTCATCCTCAAGTCCTTCCTCCCCTAGCAGCCCCAGAGCGAGGACACGAACAAGCAGCAGCGCCGCGCTGTCATTCGGGGGGCCTCAACCTGTGTTATCAAGCTCAGATCTGGAAGAGGATGAAGCTGAAGACGTGATTGAAGAAGGCGACACGCTAGATCAGCCTGAGGCAGCAGAGAACGAGGATGTCGTGGGCCTCCTGACGCTCGAGTCAAGTCCCCGCCTCCCATTCATACCTCTAAGTACACCCTCACATAGGTCCTCCCGCTCCAACTCCCAGAGCGGCTCCTCATCACGTTCCCGCGCCGGCTCCCTATCCGCCATCCGCTCGCGCACCCAGTCCCTCATGCACAACATCAGCGCAACAAGTCTAGAACTCGTCCAACGTGCGCGTGTGGACTCGTCGATGGCACGTCTCGAGGAGGACCCAACGCACTCTCGTTCGGGGAGCTCGACAGACCCGAGTGGGAGTGGGAGCGGGGGTGAGAACTGGACGTTCGGGACACCCGATGGCGTGGCAGAGGCAGGAGATGCGTGAGCGGAGGGCCCAGCAGCAGGAGGAGGAGGAAGAGGCAGGTGTGGAGGAGTTTGAGTATGTCCGCGGGCAGCAGCCCTCGCCTGTCATCGAGAGAGACTCGGAGAGCGAGTCGTCCCATTCGAGTGTGCCTATCGTGGTGCACGAGTCGCCATACATGAGCGCGACTTCTCTATCCCCGCCCTCCGTGTTCAGGCCTAGAGGGTATGTCGGTGAGCAGCAGTCACCCGGATATCAGCACCGCCGCTGCGTCCTTTGTCACCGCCCCTGCCACCATCGAGGGCTCCACGACTGAGGAGAGTGTCAGGACGGTGTCTACTATTGGCGCATTCCCTCGGTATGGTCCCATGTAGATTACTAGAATTTCGTTCGGATCCGGTTGACTTATTATTTCATGTGTTTATTCCTAACATTGACGACCCTCTAATAGTTATACGTACCTTTAAGCATTCATCCATACCCTCACCTGCGCACCTATCCATCTACCCCATGGAATATCTTGATTATCTTGGATATCATTAGCTATACGCTTCGGTGGAAAAATATAGTACTAATCATCATGGAATAAAAACTTCCACCGTGGATGAGAGTAGGCTCTAGAATCAATAATACTGGCAAGGTTACCGTAATGATGGGACCTTGTGCTCCTGACGTTCCTTCCTCGAACACATGGTACCTGATGCAGAATATTGTGTAGGCCACGGCACATAGCATCTAAAAGGTGAAGTGAAGTAAACATCACCCTCAGAGGGATAATCTATCTATAAACACATCCATGGCTCGTGGTTTATTTTGAGGAAAGGCAATCGATTAATGAGATACGCGTTGCTGGTCCAAGTTATTGGCTCCATAAGCCTGGTTCTCAGTGGGGAAAGCAGAAACAGCATGCGAAAGGAGCTCTCATCACCAGCTAGTTAGTCAGATGCAAGGCAAGGCTTGCATCATTCATTAAGCAAGCGGGAAAAGCATACCCTGTACCACTCAAGAGGGGAGGCCACTTTCAATTTTACCTGGGACAAAACTCATCAAGAATGATCATAGCAAGATTTTGGAGGCCTTGTACAGGGAACCGTCGCCGCCCCTCTCCCATGACGAGATGGTGTTTTTGCCTATGAAAATTGCATTGCAAGCAGCGAGGAGAGGCACATTTGGAAGTATGAAAATGGTCGTCAAACCCCCCAGTTACAAGGCCAATGTTTTGGTTTGGAAGGAGAAAAAGCCTCTGCACCGGCGCCGGTTGATTTCACCCCTGCATAGGATGCTCATTATCATTAAACCACCATCCATCTGTTGTTGTTTGATAATCCAGGGTGAGAATACAATGGTGGTGGTTGAAAGGAGAAAAGCGAACGTGAGTCAGATTTCCTCTCGCGTTTCTTCAAGGAGAATTTCATGCGAGGAATCCACCATTTAAGTGAATTCCAGTTTGAATGGGACCATGAGCGTGAGCATGCCTCCTATCCAATTACAGGTTGTGTGGATGAGAAAGGCAGCATGGATCATAGCAGGTAGCCCAGCACTCACAGTGGTTCGCTTGATGCTGAATTTTTAACATAGTACTAATCATCATGGAATAAAAACTTTTACTGCATGCCGTAGATGAGTGAAGATCACCAGTGAGCTCATTTCATGCTCCAGAATCAAGAAAGCGGTTTGTAAGGCACGTGACAGACGCCGGGCTTGGGTGGGATACTCCGGCACCGAACTCACCGTCAGCGCCACCTATTCTGTTGGAATATGGCAATCCGGCATCATGCCGAAGATGCTGATTAAGGAAGAAGATATAGGAAAAGTATAGAAGATTCTAGTAGATAGTCTTTTAGTATATAAGTAGGTACTGTAGTGTACATCCTCATGCGTTTCCAGAGCTCAGCCAAGCGCAATACTACTGGCTCGACACAGCGTGTGTACGTATGGAAGATGAACTGATCCCCCATATCACAACATATTCGTTTCGAAATACTGGCAATTTACCAAGCATGACTGTAATGTTAGTTATCTTGATGGGACTTTGTTCTCTTGACAGTACGTAAGGAGGTTTTTTAGTCCTCGAACGCGTGGTATCTGATGCAGAGCGGCATCTGCCAATTACTTTCCAAGGCGACATGATAATCTTTTTTTTTCTTGTGTCAAGCGGTCATTGAGCACCGCAGATCTAAGTTTCGAGGTTCGAACGAGGTCATTAGAAGGAGATGGCGATGTTATTTGTTTGAATGCGAGTTAACCAATGTGCGGAATATTTGTATCTAGCGGGGTAATGTAGGTGTGATATGCGAGTAAGTATTATTGGGGTGGTATTATCTAGTTGACCCGCGAGTGAACATCGTACATCCACTGTACGACAGTGGGCGTCAAGCTACTCGCAAACTCCGAGGGGTTCGCACCCCAGAAAAAGTCGTAGTACGGGTCATTATGGTTCCCACCCGGCTGGTAGCAATACTTCACGCGATCCTTGGGCCACGCCCTGAAGTGCTTCTCATACAACGCCACAATCGAGTCCCGCAGGGGCTCAAACTCCCCAACAGTAATCAGCAGCTTCTCAATCAAGTTCTCCGCGCCGGCGAACCAGCCCGGGGGGGCATGCGAGGCCTCCATATACGCGATCTGCGACTGCGGGACGGCCTTGAGGATGGGCGCGCCCCACTCGCGGAGCGTGTCGGCGCTGGTGATATCCGTGTGGTTGTTCTCCTCGAAGGAGTTGGGGACGTCGGTGCCGCCGACGGAGATCCACGGGGAGAGGAGGATAGCCGCCGCCGAGCTTGGTGCCGGGAGGGAGGACGAGGGGCTCGACGCCCGGGGATGGGGTGCAGCATGTGCGAGAGGCAGCATCAGGATGAGGTTGGACCCCGCGGACTCGCCGACCATCGTGATCCCCTCGGGGGGCACCCCGCGCGCGATGAGGTGGTTGAGCATCACGACGAGTTGGCGGAGAGGCAGGGGGTAGTCGCCCTCGGGGTGAAGAGCTGCTGGAGGCGATGGGTACTTTGGGGAAGAGGACTGGAGAATGGAAATGCGTACCGTATGACAAGGCGCATAAACCAACGTCGAGACCGCGGTTCTTCAGCTGGCCTTGCATCCATCGCCAGAAAGGATAGCCTTCAGCGGGAGCATGGACGAGGAAAGCACCGCCTAGAAGAAACGCGTCAGCGGGGGGCTTACATATTCAAAAGAACACTGACCGTGAAGGAATATGTTGACGCGTTTAGGATTCCTGGGACCAACCCACATGATCTTAGCACCGAGATCGAGCTCCTCGATGTCCATCGGAACGCCAATCTTCTTCGTGTAGCCCACATACACGTCGTACGAGTTCCCAAAGATGTATTGCAGCTGCGCGATGTTCAAGTGCGTGAGGTAGTGCACGCTGTAGTGGCTGACGACGCGTCTCCAGGTCTTGTCCCTCGACGCTCTGTCCCATGGCGAGACCAGGAGCCTGTAGAGGACCTTGAAGGCTAGCAAAAACGTTATTCCACGGGAGAGGGGAGGGAGGGAGGGAGGAACAACGTACGCAGAGTCGCAAAGACAAGGTAGATGCCTGCGATTTCCAAGGGGGTGATCTTCACGACGCGAGTATGCTTGACCATGGTTGGTTAATCAAAGGAGGACCAAGGGTTTGTATTCTTTATAACTGGCCTGGACGAACCCGAGGTCGCACCCGATATCGATAGCAAATCATGCCGCAAGTCTATACGCCAAGGGTAAGCGCCAACCGTGGTCCCTAGGCCTTGCGTAGGATCGCCGCATGATGAAACGAGAAAAGAAGGCATGGCGGAATTTACCGAGAGAAGAAAGCTCGGAAAAAGTTCGGGCCGGGTCATCCGAATGGACAACGGGCTACCAAACCGCATACCTGCAGCGGAGTACGCCCCCTCTACTTACGAGTATGACAAGCTCGACCCTGTCCGATTCCGGAGACGCAAAACTCGGTGTCGTCTCGTCGCAATCACAAGCATTCCATCTTCGACATCGAGTTTTCTTGATTCTCCAAAATGGTTATCATACACTGTGAGTAGTTTATGTTCTATTCTACTGATAGAACGGAAGGTTTCTAGCGCACTCACGGATACTGTATTCTCTGTACGACAACAAGGTTGTATTAGAAAGCCTTTTCTTCCTCGCCTACTCATTGAAGCGATTATCATAAATCAACGCACGGATTATTCACTGAAATGACATCAATACGGTTTCTAGGTTCAGTTTACGACCGTCTGCATGTGATTGAAGCTGTGCGCTCCGACTCTCCCTCTGAACGAGGATCCCTGTCCTATCACCCAAAAGACCCTCATTCCCATCCTATCTCCAGAAACCGCGTGCTCTATGCCCAAGTTTCAGTTATTATATCATGATTAACAGTACAGGTCTAACAATATTACATCGCGCGCGCGTACATCCTCTACTCAGCCGTAATAGTCTGGCCGCCATCAATAAGAATACTAGCCCCAATCATATAGGTGTTCCTCGGGCTGCTCAAGATCGCCACCATATCGCCAATCTCCCTGGGCTCCCCAAACCTGTGGAGCGCGTTGTTATCGAGGATCCGCTGGGCCGTCTCCGGGGTCGCCCCGGGGAACGCAGCCAGCCCCGGCGTGAAGATGTATCCAGGGAGGATCGCGTTCACGCGGATCCCGTTCTTCCCGTGGTCCTGGGCTGCCCCCACATGAATCAACGAATGCTACTCAAATCAGAGGGTAGACTTACCGGCAGCCTTGGTGAGGCCGTTCGTGGCGAACTTGGTGTGGGTGTAGGCGCCGCCTTCGGGGACGGCGATGACGGCTGCAGCGGAGGACAGCACGACGATGCTCCCCCGCTCCGCCGGACGCGCCTCCGACGTCAGCGGCGTCACCAGGCGCTCCTGCTTCTCCATCGTCTTGATCTGCTCCTTGACGAGGAAGAACACCCCATTGATATTCGTCTGCTGGATCGCCAACCACTCCTCCGTCGGAGTCTCCGCGAACGGCTTCCTCTCCCTCCCAAACGACTGTCGGGGCCAAACGAATGAACTCAGCGTTCTTTGTTGGAAGTTTAACAGAAACTCACCCCCGCGATGTTCGCGCAGTAATCCACACGGCCGAACTTGGCGACGGACTGGGCCATGAGGCTCTTCACGGAGTCTTCGGAGCCCATGTCGACCTGCACCACGAGGGCTTCGAACTGGGAGTTGGACGCGAGGGCCTTGGCCTCCTCCGCGACCTCAGCGGCGGCTTTGTCCCTGATATCGGCAAACACCAGCCCGCGGACGCCGGCCTCTGCGAACGCCAGAGCCGTCGCGCGGCCCATCCCGGAGCCTAGGGGAGGGGGCATCAGCGCACGAAGCCTGAAATAACGCGTAGGACTTACCGGCACCGACAACGAGAGCTACACCGTTCAAGTACAAGTCGAGACCCATTTTCGTTCGTTTAGAGGGAGAAAGAAGGTGGAAACGGTCGCTTTAATTCATTCGGGTAAGGATTTACCTCTTTTTAAGTAATTTACGCGTCCTTGCCCTAGGTACTTGGCCGCTAACCAATTTATGATGCCATCAATGCGCATTTCTTTTACCCTGATACTGATACGGCCGTATTGGATCGACGACTGACGCCAGGAAAGATCTGCACTCATCACTGCTTTCTACGAGTCGGGGGACCCTGTTTTCCAAAAAAGCAGAAGATACCCATCCGCTCTCCTAGAATCGCCCAAATCTAAGAAAAGCCCGAGTGTGTGTTACTAAGTATGCCCGCAATGGAACGGCGGGTTGGCGGCGACCGCAAAATTAGGAATATACCCCGGGCCGCTCCTCAGGCATGTGATTGTTCGGTAGGGTGCGACGGTCTAATGCTCCGAATCGGAACTTAGGAAAGCTCCCTCTGCTTTCAGAAATCGATCTTACTGCGCGCAAGACGTAAATTTCCTTTAAAGTACAGCGCACTGTATAAAACCGAAGGCTTGACTCTGTACAAGAGCCAGCTGAGACTTCTATTGGCTGAGTGTTAACCTGGTGTCTCAAACAGTTTCCACCGACAATCCATCCATATGCAGGGTCAGTACAAGGCTAACTTCGACGGCTTCAAGTACAGTCCTACCACAAGAGCTTATAGAACACACCCTAGACTGTCTTCAACATTGCGAAAATGCACCCTTGTCGCTCGCTCTTCCGTTCCCTCTAGCCGGTTTCACAAATATCTTTGACAAAGAATACAGCCTACTACCCATACAAAAGTTCCCAGCTCGTTGAAAGCACACAGTCGGAATGTATACTTGCCGTCAACTCCATCTTCTGAGGTTTTGCTTCCTGAACCGTTTCGCTCTTGTTCATCTTGATAGGTCAACTGGTAAAGTGACGATTTCAAGTCCTGCATCCTTCGTCCCCTACGTTTACCAGGACTCACTACGACAGCGTTCACATGTCAGGGGTCCCAGCGAGTTCATGGTCCTATTCGCTCTTTCTGTGAAGAATCTTGTTCTAGATCTGGCTTATATGCATTGATCGTGAAGTCTCCCCCATTCTGCATCACCTGGCTATTTAGGACGAAGGCTGCGAATAGGCACTCCTCGATGTCGCAGTGCATACCCTCGCGCAGCTTTCGATCTAGATAGACACATGCCCCGGTAAAAAAATTTCGAACTAAGTATATGTGATTGCGCGTTGTTAGTCGATTCATCCGGAACCGCTGCGAGGGATCTACCACCCTAATCTTGGTGTCTAGCATCCATCCACGTGGGAGCAGTAATCTGGGATTCTGTGATCCTAAACCTCAAAGCGCTATCATATCCTTCTTAGCATGTGAGGTCTCCGAGACAGTGGACGAATAGGGACTCCAGACTGTCGAACACTGGATGGCTATATCGACCAGCCTCCTTGCAGGGCGTCAGAGTAAAGGTCCACAACGCGCGTCACCCACCACTAGCGCCATAATCGGTACTGCGGTGGACTTCCCGCTGCGCTCTACTATGAACCGAGGTGGAAGCTACTAGAGATAGAGTGGGATATGACATTGCTCAGGAATAGAAATCTACTTCAAGTAATAATTGCACGAAGTAGGTCGAGTGTTCGACTCGCTTATCCCTACCTGATGCCTAGTATCTTTTCAAGGCGTATGGGCACTTGGGCTGGCCGATGGAAATCCTAATTGTTCTGGTCCACTGCGCTACAGTAAGTACACTGCAATCACTGTGCTACCATGGGCGCCCTTTGTACTTCAACTTAAATAGCCATCAGCCGTGCCACCCGAACAGAGCCTAATTGATTTCAAGTTTGTCCGCTGCGCTACAGTGAGTATACCGCAATTACTGCTGCGCTACCATGCGCAACCGTTGTACCTCAACTTAAATGGCAATCCGTAATTGATGTACCTAGGAGGCTCGGGAACGCGTATGGACTTTATTCGCGCCCTACGTCGAGGATTATCATTGACGTCTTATTCCACGAAAATTTCGGGTTATTTCTCAGCGTGTGGCACTCTCTTAATCATTTTTCGCTGTCCAGCCGAAAGCTCTTGGAGCTTGCATGCACTTGGGATTTAACAGTACCCTGATTTTGCCCTCCTCGGGAACAGTCAAACGGTCCGTATCGCTTCTGCGGGCCGCCAGCAGCCTTTCGGAGATAGAAAAAAAATTCTGTCGGGTATATCCGGCGCTTCCTCTTTTCACCTCCCTCACCGCCTTACCTTGCCCTCCAAACACTGTGCCCAGCGAAATTATCGATTCCTCATAGCCAACTATTTTTTATTTAGAAGCGTTGGTTGAGATGGTGAGTATTTGAATTCATTTCCAGTTTCCAATGATTTCAAACCAAAATCTGATTTAATGAACCTGACCCGGCTTGCTGGGCTTGACGATATCTTTTTTATTTTATTTTTCTGAGCTTTTGTCTTCTGTGTTTTGTGGCTATTTTGCTCACCGTCTATGCTTCCGCAGACATTACATCCCTAGGGCTTCACCCTATACGCTACCTAAAATCACGAAGTCCGATCCTTTGACGCACGGAAACTATGGCGCGTACAATGACTCTTACCCTCCCTCTGAGGCTATTGCACCTTTTCCCTATTCAATGATTCCATAAAAACTGATTTTAATGAGTACGACCTAGTCCGCTAGGCTTGACGATATTTTCGTATACGACTCTGAGACTCTTATTCCCTTCCCATCTTCTAGAATGCAATGATCATTGCTTACGGTTTGACTTTTTTCAGGCGCTCGAGTCACTGATGTCTATTGCTGGATCCGCTTTCCGTACGCTTCGCAATCGAGGAGATAAACCTGTGCGTATTGACCGATTCGAGACGAATATTCTGCATATTTCGACCTGTGTGTGCGGACCGAGAACGCCCTATATTCTTATGAAACGTTTCCGTCCCCTTTGACCTTCGTCTCTTTTCGGGACGCGTGTTCATAGCATGCCTTCAGACTATGCCATTTAGAGGATTGCATGTATCCTTCTTTGATCCTGAAGAACGGTGGTGTTGCAACTGAACCCAAAATACCGGATACCTTGTTAGTACGCACGACCTCAACTTTTTGTTACTGAAACTTTCGTCTTACATTTCGCTGCTCAATTCACTTTGGAAGACTGCCGCTGATGATGCTCTTCAGGAGGGTGCCTAGAGTGCTTCGATGTCTATCAACAGCGCTGAGCGTACGTTCAGCCAACGGTCTTACCTACATCGGAGGCGCGCGCGCGATCTGAAACGACCGCGGGAACAGTTCCTCCCGGCCGCGTTCGACTCCTGGATCGCGGCTGAAGCAAAACATATCCGCTGGTGAATACAGTCGATCCTAAACCTTGTCATTACGTCGCTCATAGCCCTTCCCGATCCAGTACAGCCTCCCATACACCGCTCACGACCCAGAGTGGTACGAGCGCGTCAGCTGGTCGCTAAATCGCTATAAAGCCGCCATCTACTCACCTTCAAATCTCATCACCTTTTCCAACTTCTACTTGCAGCCTTTTGATCTTCTTCGTCTTCTTGAAAACTGATCATTTTCATCTGTTACTTTTTAACTTTATCTTCAATGTCTTCTTCAATCCTCTTCTTCATCTCCGCTCTCTTTTTCACTGCCGCTTCCGCGTCGCCCTTGGCCGCCCGTGGTGTCACCCCAGGCTGTCATCCCAACTTTGAGGGTGCTGCTCTCACTGTGACCACCCCGAGTGGCGCAAACTCGTGGTCAGCCAAGCCCGCCGTCGGTGCGCCCGTCATTACTGGACCTTCGCCTTCGAAGTTCTTCTTCCAGCAGAACGGGAACCCCGTTGTCAGCTACACCGTCAAGTACGCATCCTTTACCTTTATTTCGAACCTGTTACTTATGAGATTCTCACAGGACCGTGGAAAACAACAACTTCGCCGTCCAACTCAATGGTGCAGCTCTTGGCCTATGGCCAATGTCGACCCGTCAGGTAGCAATGCGTACGTTCTTTCTGGTTTTTGACGTATTTCCATAATTGACCCCATATACAGGAACCAGAAGTGGATGGTTGACTGCTCGACGTGTGCTACGGGCATTTCCGGCAAGAAGGGCGTTAGTCGCCTCGGGATGCAGCATCACCTCCAACACTAACGGGTTGTGTGTCCACGAACCAACCCGGTGCTCAGTTGACGTTGGCTAGCTGCAACGACTCCGCGGACCAGAAGTTTGACTTCTCGGTTTGAAGAATGACCGAAGAGGAGAGTGGGTTGTAGGATTTGTTTTTTTGGTGTGGTTTCTTATTTTATTTTATTTCTCTTCAAGTATCTACATGACATTCGTTTCATGGACTTATCGTAGTAGTGGTATGCATGCATAGCCGGGGAGATGGGAATTTGATTTGATTGTCAACAATTATCTCTGCGGCGAGCTTAATTCCGAAAACGGAGAGGGGGGCCCAAAACGGGTGATAAGATCGCGTTGTTTGGTAAGATCAGGGAATCTTGCCTGCTCCTGGATCCATACCTAGTTCGGTATTGGCATCGCATCTCCGACTTTCGGGTTGCCATGACGGTTGTCCACCTCCCATGGACCATACCCGTTCTGGTCTCTACCTCTCTGAAATGTATGTTTTAATCCCCAGCCCTCGAAGTTCAGCTTCAAGTTGTTGACTTCACATACAGCTCGACGGGTGGCCCTCATAGGAGTACCTTGCACTCTTTGTTCATGTTGAGTTCTGCGACGGCTAGGAGAACAGCGGTCAGTGGGCCCATATACCACAGCGCAGGGGCGCCTGAAAATTTAACCAACTCGGCAGCGCCCCTTGAAGGTAATCTTACAGAAAATCTCGAATCCCACCGAAAACTGGTTGTGCCATCTGGGAGCATCTCCGCGGGACACCCACCTTCCTACTGGGTATAATTACTCGAAACTGATGCCCGACACTTTTCTTTCTTTAGTCATGACGGCGGCCGCCGTGCTTATCGTCGCTTGGGCTATTGAAGTGTTTTCAAAAATAAACTCGTCGACGCATAGTACAACGTAAGCTTTCCACCCTCTTTGGAGTTGAACCCGGATCTGAGCGAGCCTTTGTATAGTATTTAGTTGTTACAGCGGTATAAGAGCGGTGTATATATTCACCATTACCTACCTGCTACCATGAGCGTTATCAACACTGCCAACTCTTGTTTCCACAACACGGATGTACAAAACAACATGTTCGTTGCCGCTGCGATTCGGATTCCACAGTCGGGTAACCGAATGTAAGGGAACTTCAGGTATATAACCAGCATCTGTGGCGCCATCCTTCCTTGACCCACACGCAATCATGAATGTAACCGAGTTCATCGTTGACACATATGGCACTGGAACCCCACTCGTCTCTACTGCGAAGCGGTACCACCCGCCTACCGCTACCAAGGAGGGTTACATCTTGATCTTCGCGCATGGGACTGGATTCCGTACGTCTATTTTCTCCTTCACATTTTCCTACTGATCAAAAAGAACAGATAAAGAGCACTGGGAGCCAATTATCGAACGCCTGTATGCCCACGGTGGGCCCGTCGTCGAAGCCTGGGCCATCGACTCGCAGACCCATGGTGCGGCAGCTACACTTAACAGAGACGCCATCGATGAACCGGGGTTCACCTACAGTAAGTTTGAATTGCTGTAGATGGGGCGGTAGCTAACAATGATAGGTTCGTATCATCTCGCTGAAGCATGTGCGAATCTGTGCAAGACCCATCTGAACGGCACGCGTCATCCAATTGTGCTCGTTGGCCATTCGGCAGGAGCTGCCTCTGTGTGAGCGTCCCTGAGAACGATATCCTTCCAATACGGTAGATTAACACCAACTGCACAGAGCGTTAGTACCATCTTTCTATCGACAATCCAGGACTCCGCCTTTTTCGGCCTTAATACTTATTGAACCTGCCATCTGGCCAGGATCCATGATCGACATGGCAGACTCGCCTGCTTACAAGCTCGCATGTGTCGCTATCCCACGCCGGCGGAAAACGTGGGAAAGCAGGGACGCCGTCCGTAAAGATCTAGGGAAGCGCGCACCCTGGGGAACCTGGGATAAGCGGATCTTGGATTTATATGTTGTGGGTAAAAACAGGTGCCGCAGTTATTGATTGATATCAACTTATTCAACCAGGAACACGGTTTCGAGGAGGACAAGGAAGGAGTGTCCCTCAGGTGTTGTCCTAAGCACGAGGCTCAGCCGTTCATCAACCAGATAAATGCAGTGTACCCGGTCGCAGAGCTGGACAAGACGAGGAGGAAGGTGCCGGTGCATCTGGTCTACGGGGAGAGGAATGATTTGTTGTGCGTCACTCATTTGTATTCACCGTATGGAGTCTGATCGTGCCGTTAGCACCCGGGAAAAACAAGAATCCCTCCTTCGAGGGCGCAAGTTCGCCTCTGTTACCAGAATACCGAGAGCCGGACACTTGGTATGTATTTGCCACTGGTCTCACTTCATACAGAGACTGATGAGAGCAGGTCGTTCAAGAGGTGCCTGACGCCGTGGGCGACGTATTGTTAAATATATTGGGAGGATTAGAGAACCAAAGGTATGTCGAACGGGAGTACGTCCTGTAGAAGTGTTTTAACGTCTCGGGGATATGGAGTCATCAATGGAATTAATAGATATTGTTATTTTCAATGTTATGTCAAGACTCAAGACAGACGAACTACCCACCCCATAACGTGTTGTACCTCTCGCAAAAGTACAAAGCTGCTAGTCCTGAAGCGATTTCTTTAGCCGGGATACCGTGGAATAATCAATTGTAAATTGAATGTTGTGGAGGGCGTTTGAAGGTCTCCTGCCGAGCCTGGCACGTGGGAATGTGCAATGCGAGCGAGCGGGCCGCAAAAATATACGAGGAAACCTGGAATACTGCGACCTCGGCTCCATCCAAGGAAAAATCTCAGGAGGCACTACCAGGGTTCGAACCTGGGTTATGGGAAGATAGTAACTATCAGAATCCCATGTGCTGCCACTACACCATAGCGCCACGACGAGCTTAGTTTGAATTTCAGATGTGCAATCCAAGCACCATGGCTATCTACAGGACATGTCCAGACAGTATTTCACTTACAATGATAAAAAAAAGTCGTTCAAATCGTTTAGCTCGGTGACTGCCATATAATATGACAACGAATCAGCTAATACGATCTTTATAGCAAAATCGGGATGTCCAATACAAGCAGGATTATACGGTAGAGAGACCAAGGACGTAGCAATCAGAGAACGCTGGCTGCAACGAGTGGCAGGTAGGAAAATGTCAACGGAAATTAATACGACGGAATAGAGATGGACCTTGCCAGTGGGAATAGAACCATGTCTCTTAAGGAGCGAGAGTAAGACACACTCGCTATTGACAGTGGACGAATACGATATCTGCCAAAGACACCGACATTAACATTGCCGTTATCATTATTTGTTGGTTCCGAAGGTCCTGTAACGATCTCAGATGCTAGCGAGAGCTCGCCAAACTCGTGGCTGGAACAAGGGGGAGGGATTGAAAGAGGGGATAGCGGAGGATTCACATGAAGGCGTTGTGGTTCGTGGTTCGGTCGGAAGGGATGGCGGAGTTTTGCTTGGGCACGGGCGAGGGCGATTGACTCGGATGGCGCGGGGGGAAGGGTGCCAAGGCATGATTGCGAGCGGCGTCTGTCATCGTTCGTTGTACGAATGGCTGGCAGGACTCAGAGTCGCGGCAGAGGTGATTTTCGTAAGTCGATGTATCAATAACCCTCAGTTGCTCCTCCCTTCATTCCTTTCCAACTCCATTCAAGTTCGGAAAAGGCGGGCGGGGAAGAATGAGGCCTGCAGGAGACGGAAGCGGCTCCGAGAAGCTCCATGATTCATGAGGGTATCTCTCTGAAGTGGTTATAAGTGATCAAGGATCGGTGGCAAGGGCAGGCGTAAAAAAGGCTTGGGAGACAGGTAGTACTTTGACACAGAGGAGTGCGACGCTGCCAGGACATTGTGCCTTGGATCTTGTGCTATTTCAATAGAGAAGTTAGGAGAGGCGGGCGGAGCAATTTGCAGAAGGGTTGACGATGATGGAGACAGCGACATCAAGTCCATTGGCTGAAATTTATTCTTGGTTCTTGACCGCTTTTCTCAGTCGAGCTTTTTCTAATTTTGTGCCTCCCAGCACTTGTGCGTTCTCGCGCTCGCGTTCTCCTCCCTCTAGTCTGACGCGTACACAGGTCTCCTGGAAGCAAGGACAGCGTATAAGGTGCCCACGCGTCCTTCCTGAATAGGACACGGCCTCGTAAATCGCATGTGTGCTTTTCATGCACCTCGGTTTCATGGCTCTTTTTCCCATTTCATGTCATCACGTAGTTACACGCACTCTCGACTCTCTCGCAACGACGATCAACGTCAGCCTGAGCGCATTACGGCTGTGCACTAGAACTGATGCCTCCCTCAAAGGAGGGAACCTGCCGTGTTCTAAAGGTGAACGAAGTACACTGTGAGGCACGTTTGGAGGTCCGAACACATACCTATGTTAGAAGAGTACGATGTCACGGTAGTGGTTTTGATTTTTGAAGCGGGGGAGGAAATACCAGACCTTGCTTAAAAAAATTATTG
This sequence comes from Armillaria mellea, assembly GCA_030407055.1. Classification (NCBI taxonomy): domain Eukaryota; kingdom Fungi; phylum Basidiomycota; class Agaricomycetes; order Agaricales; family Physalacriaceae; genus Armillaria; species Armillaria mellea. The sequence continues at coordinate 292,073 of JAUDZF010000018.1, forward strand.
TGCTTCCTCAATACCATTCCCTGAGGTTCTTCAATAGCTGGACATACCGCCTCACCAATTTTGCGGTGATCTAGGAGGATGATAGTGAACCGACCGCGATGCGTGAGCGGTGAGATGGTAGATCAAGGAAAGTTATTGATTTTGAAATTGACTTCCTTTCTTGCTTCTTGCCATCACCATCGCTGGCTCGCTCTTTGAATGGCGCTTTTCCCACAGAGTTCCCGCAATGCGATGAAGACTCGAATGTGCACAAAATAACTCCAGCTACGCACGAACTCGTCGACGATGACAGTCTGCAATAGCACAGCAAATCCATGTAACAATGATACCGAATCCCCAGGGTCTCGCGTTTGATCCACAGGTCATATTTGGGTTTTCCTGGTCGAACGAAATCCGAGTGTGTTTGATTGTTTTGAATACTATTCAATTCTCTAATTCTAGTTTCAGAAGCGACGCGCTGGCCCAAAATGGCAGCGAGACTTTGTTCCAAATAGTCGCTTTTCTTTCACCTACCACCACCATCATTACCCACAAACTACCCTAAACTACTCGCCTTTCTGCGATGATATCCACTCTACAGATCAATCTCGCCCTCCGTCGCGCCTTCAAGGACCGGTACCAGAAACGAGAAACAAAAACCAAGGCATCGCTCAAAGGCGAGGCGGAGCAGAGCCCAGTGTCTGTCGTGACGAAGAAGAGCAGTAAGCGGCAGTATTATTTCATCCATTCAAAATCCGACATTCAAAAGCGGCAGCAACGAAAAAACGCCCGAGCCAAAAGAAGAAGGAATTCAACGCTGGTATGTGCGCGGGTATCTCTGAACGGCGATTCTAACCGACCGCCTTTTGTTATCTAGGCCATACGCCTTCCCCAGAAACTGTTTATAGACATAGTTGGAACCAGGAAAGTCTGGTAATGCGTGAGTCGCCTTTCCTTTCCTGAGGCTCTCCCTGACCGCCTCTCCTAGTTCGCTACTCTACCTCAACCTTCCGGATGGGATTGTAGTCGTCATATAACCTGTACGCTCTCCTGTATCCTCTTCTTTCTCTTATCTGACGCTTAGGCAGATGTCATACTATCGTGTTTTGCTCCCCAAATACTATAAGTACTTCTGGGGAACTTACTATGTTCGTGTGACGTATGAACTGTTGATCCTTAGTTCATCAAGGACGAGAAGGCGTGTTGCTCGTCGAATGTTTTTTCTGTCTAAGAATCAGACTATCTGATATGTTGACGGACATGCAAGCTCCTCGACTCACTTGTACGCATTGGTTTACTACTACGTTTTCAAATCATTCTCACTGATGCCTCCCCGCTGCAGTTCCCTGGTCGCCGGCTCAGAAGCAAATCGTCATTGGATATACTGAATGCTGGTTGTAAGCCACCCAATTTTAGTTTTGCTGCTACCGTGATCCTTCGCGTTCAAAATCCGCAGCCATGCCTTCCATCTTACGTCTGCACGAAAACTGAATCTCGGTGCTCAGATTCTACTTATACGCCGAATCCAACAAAGTAACTCGAACACTGAGAATGGGTGAGCAAGCATGCATGTGTTTTTAATCCGTGCTCCGGGCGAAGAATAGTACACTTTCATCACTCCGGGAGCACGGTCTGCTAATTATCGTCGGGTATTCGTGCGCTTGGAGATATACAGGTTTTCATTACTCTGGGAGCACGATCGGCTAATTATCGAAAGTACCGGCTTCCAGGTTGTGTCTTTACAATGCATATCTATCCAAGAGCCAACTGAAGCATGTAGGGTGGAAGCATGGATTTCTTCACCGTCGATTCGTGTGCCAATAAATCTTATCGCAACCAGCTTGCTGGGTTGCGAAACGACTTGCTGATTTATATTTAAATAGTGTTAACTAGGCCTTCGTGTCATGGGTTAGCCCCGAGACACCGTCGAGACGTATACGATACGGGAATTACCCGAATGAACATAATAATGAGAATGGTGGTATGCGACGAGCTCACATATTGATGACATTGAGTGAGTAGAATTGTAAACTGTAAGTACTTCACAAGGATGACGAGTACATTTTTGATAGCATGAGCATAGGAAAACAAGGACAATAACACGGTGGAATGTAACGACGACAAGTAGGTATGGTTAAAAATAAATGAGAAAAAAGCAGTACTAACGGGAGAAATAGTGACAACAATGAGAAAGCAGAGTAAAAAGCACGTCCTCCAAAACATAAATGTCTGTAATATGAAGTGCCGCCAATTTGGTTGGGAGGGGATAGATGACTAGATTAGATAGATTGCACTAGCATCGTTAAGCGAAGGGGACGAGCTCCCACTTGCTGTCAACTCGGACTAGGAGGAGCCACTAGTCGGTGGTGAAGGGAGTCTGTGACACTGAGTGAGCTCGATGCCACAGGTGTCGCGGAGAAAGTCGCGGAGTGTTGGAATCATCCTGGAATGTATTCTGGAGTAAGGCGTTCGCGCATTGTGAGGGCGGCAAGGGGGGACGATAGGCCTGAGACTTGGACACTGTGACGGGAGTGGCGGTTGGGCGTGCACAATCTCAAACGAGCAGTGAGGGCGCGTTAGAGGGGCTGGGGTGAGTCTGAGTCTGTCATGGTCTATGGTGGTGGGTGGCGCCAACGTGATCCGCTCTGAGGTACTAGACGAAGGGACAGCTGGGGGAGATGACACTGGAGTAGGTGGAAGGGTGGCATCGCCGACAGTGCGATGTTGTGGTGCTGGGAGCTGTCCGCTATGTTGCTCCGCCTGATGCCGTGCCAAATCTTCTGAGTCGGTAGCAAGCACGAACGGCCTGCAGACTTGGCATATCAAATCCCGCATGTCCTCGCTGGTGACATAAGTCTCATGAGCCAAACGGAGGAGAAGACCACGCAAGAACTTACTGAACATTCCTGATATGCGCTCTCAAGTTACCTAGTTGGAGGGTTTTGAAGCGGTGACGGCAAGCGCCGCCGAGTGGACAACGATGGAGACTGTATTGAATCTTGTTAGACGACGGTCCAGGTGCCTTGGAGAAATTGAATCACTTACATCTCCTCTCGAGCTATACCTGTAAGGTGCCTTCGCTCGTGCCTATTGCAGTCGAACCGTCTATCGAAGCTCCATTTGCACCGTTCGCCATCCTCTGCGTAGCTACATTTATGCTCCAGAGGAGGATTCGGAGGTTGACGGCGCTGAAATAGATTGAGAGTCAATAAAATCGCTCCAAAGATAGCGGGAGAGAGACGAACGGCCATATTGACTGGAAAACGTGGACGTGGATTTTCTTGCGACGAGACAAGTTGAAGAAAGACTTTGCAAGACAAGGCCCGAACATAGAAATACACCCTTGACTGGGACTTCTCCCGCGCTGAATCTTGATCGCATACCATCTCTGCGGGAGCCGTCGATTTTTTGGACACAAAGTTAAGGTAGTTGCCACTCAAGACAGAATGGGAACAAGATCTCCATTGTCCTAGATAGTCACTGTCAAGCAAGTTCGGGTAGAACATGAGGCTGGACACTGTACCCTGGTTATGTTTATTTTCTTATGGCTATGCAATTAGATGCAGTCCACCTTCTTGCTACTGGGTGTGCGTACTGCACCGGTACTTAGCGCTCGCGCCCTTTCTTCAGTGCGGTGAGGAACATGATAATATTTCTGATAATATTTGAAAGACGATGAGAAATAGACCGGTGGAAATCTCACTCTGGTCTCGCCGACCGAGGGATCAAATGTGAATACAAAGTAGTCTTCCGAAGCGTGTACGTAGCTGCATCTGGGCCAGTTTCAGTGATAAGGTTTGAGTACATCAGATACGCGGCTCCGAGGCTGGGAGTGATTACTTCCGCAAACAAGCTGACATGCGAGTCGGAGTTGCTGAGAAGTCGATTAAAGGAAAGAACTCACAGAAAGGTGCTGAGAGACTCAGTCAACCATGACGGTGGTGTTCCTCTGGACATTTGAAGTCAAGCTATCAAAATATCGGGACTAAGCCATGAGGATCTGAATAACGTTATTGACCATAGTGTGAATCCGTGACAGAGCAAAATAATTTGACACCGGGCGCAAAAATGCGGATACAATACCACGGAAAAGATAAAGTATCAGAACATACAGTTTGTCTCTGGACAGCTGTGGTTATCAATGCCCGAGGCAATGGATTACATCGTGAGCAGGTCCTCGCGGCGTCATGGAAGTGGCGTGGGTCTTGCGTGGACCAGTGTTCAGTTCGACATGCACAAAAAATCATTTGACTGAATTCGTCCACATTCCAGGCTAGACTATACTCTTGACTTCATTCGTGATCGTTTCCTGGACACCAGACGCGAGAAAACACGAGGGAGGAATGAAAAGCTGTGGGAAAAGACCGTTGGTCCGAATCACGAGATCGCGTTGATGACCATCAATGACCAAATAATACCAGACAAACCATTTCTTCTCCACCTCCGTCGTACTTGAATCCCTCCCGTTCTCTACCACTATGGGGCAATACTAGCATCTCGTCAATATCGACAGGCACGAGAATCTCTGTCACTTGGGGAAACTGGGCGAAGCCTTTTGGTGCGATTTCACAGATGTATTAGCACTTTTAGCAGGCTCGTGGGCGGGTGGCCGCATTATATGTATAGGGGATTATGCGATAGGTTGTCCGTCTAATGTCCTCACCTCCGAGGAAGTCAAGGAGATGAACCGGTCGACATTTTATCGCTTGACCCTCCGGTGCAAGGAAATAAGATCCACAGGACGGGTTGATCTTCAGGGAATGGTTTTGAGGAATCCGACGAAGCACGTCTACGTCCGGAGGGATGTAGTGGTCGAAGAGCTAAAGCTGAACCGGCACGGACGTCCTGGCGATATTGGCAACATCCTGCTCACGAACGTGTGTTGGTCCACCGGCTCGGATTGCACAATGATGTTAGATCTTTCACACGGTGGCTGGGCCGGAGACAGGTTTGATGTGGTACCACTGGGCTCAGTAGAGGATAACGAGGAATGGGAAGATGTGACGGAAGATCAGGTGAAGCTGACTCGATTTGCTCTCAACAGCGAATAGATCTAGAGTGCGGTTGTTGTAATTTGCAATGGAATCTATGTCTTTTTTGTCACCACAACGTCCCTGTATTTCTCTTTATCGTACTCTCGTGAGTCAAATATCTAGGCGCGAAATCAACGTGTTTTAACGCTCATTTCAGACGTCAGAATTTACCTCCCACCCCAATTTACGACAATTTTCTAGGCCGACCCACAATTCCTTTATTGGTACAGCAACTTCGTCGACTCCGAGCAGAAGCTGTTAAGTCATCGACAGCGCAACATCTCTCTCATCCTCGGTCTTTTTTTACAACTCTCTGGCCACAAACTCCACTCCAAAACACTACATTCAGGTTTGGATTACAGCTTGAACGATTTCGAGGTTGCGACCTTTCTGTGTTGCTTTCGAGCGGTGCACCAATCCTTCTCCCTTGAGGCGGTACCTCCTTCGTATGTTTATGTTCTCGAGAAAACACGTCGATTGGATGTAATTTAACTCAACAATCCATTGTTACCAAGCGCACCACCCATGCGTCAAGAGTAGACGACTTTGCCCACGAAGGGTGTCTCATCGTAAACCACCTGATAGCTATGCTAACTGACGATCAACGTCAGCGCATCACGGCCGTGCACGAGAGCTGATGCCTCCCTCAAAGGAGGGGACCCGCCGTGTTGCAAAGGCGAATGAAGTACACTGTGAGGCACGCTTAGAAGTTCGAACACATACTTGTATTACCCGAGTACGACCTCGCTGTAGAAGTTTTGATTTTTGGTTGACTGGCTGAGGCGATCTGAGACACAGTCAGATCGAGTAATTTTGTTCGTAGTCTGCAATAAAACTTACCAGCGATATCGATAGAGGATGGTACAGAGACATTGGCCAAGTATCTCGTGATTTATGTTCATTGTTAAAATAGCGTGGCGTTTCTCTGGAATGGTACAATCAAGACTCTAGATCGGAAAAAGCATGAGATAGATAGACACTAAGGAGAAGGACGCTGACACTGCTTGAGGCCAGAAGCATCAGACCGCGCTTAAAAACAGCACCTAGTCACAACTATTCCAGAGGTTCGTCAATACGTGTACGAATTGCCCAGCCAATTTCGCGATGGTCTAGGAGGATGGTGACAAACCAACGATGAAAAGACTGATTTTGAATTTGATTTCCTCTCTTGCTTCTTGCCATCACCATCGCTGGCTCGCTCTCTGAATGGCGCTTTTCCCACAAAGTTCTCGCGATGCTATGCAGACCTTGAAGATAAATACCACTAGTTACGAAAAGACTCGTCGACTGTCCTCAATACCACAGCAAATACACTCGGCGATAATACCGAACTGCCAGAGTCTCGCGTTTGATTGACAGTTCATTTTGGGATTTCCTGGTCGATGAAGACTGTTTGATTGTATTCAACATCAACCAATTCTATAATTTCAATTTCAGATGCGCGCCCAGTAAAAGTCGACGCGCTGGCCTAAAATGCTAGCGAGACTTTGGTCCAAATAAGCTTTTCTTTCACCTACCACCACCGTCATTACTCACAAACTACCCGCTTTTCTTGAAATGTTATCCACTCTACAAATCAACGTCACCCTTCGTCGTGCCTTCAAGAATCGGTATCAAAAGCGAGGAACGAAGGTCAAGACATTCCTCAAAGGCGAGACAGTGAAAGATCCAGTCTCTACCGTGGCGGGGAAGACCAGTAAGCCGCCGTGCCATTTTATACATTCTGATTTTCATATCTTCAACAGCAGCGGTAACGAAAAGTTGTCCGAACAAAGAGAAAAAGGAATTTGGCGCGAGCATGCGCACCGGTCCCTCTCAATGGCAATTTTGAGCAATCACCCGTAGTTATCTAGACCGAGCGCCTTCTGCGGAGACGGGTTATAAACACGTTTTGACCCGAGAAGCTCTGGAAACGTGTGAGTCTATTTTCCTTCCGTAGAGCATCTCGCTGATCTCTTCTACTCTACCTCAACCTTCTGGACGGGATTGTAATCATATACCTTGTGAGTTCTCGTGTTTTTTGTTCATTATCCTGTCTGACGCCTAGCCAGATCTAATACCATCGTGTTTGCTGTTCAATGCCATAATTGCTTCTTGGGAACTTTCCATTCTGTAATCGTCGCTGTGACGAGTGAGAGCTTCACGATCCCTAGCACAGGAAAGACAAGACGATGTGTTGCTCATCGAAATTGATCCCGGGTGGGTTGGGAAGGGCATGCAAGCATTTCGAATTCGTGGTTGAACGCTCTGGACGAGGAAAGGTAAGGCATTCAGTCTGGAAGTGGGTTGTGCTAATTTGCGTCAGGTATTATTACGCTCGATGGCTCACATCTGGCTCGTCTCCGTTCTTACTATCCCGTTATGTTGTTGACAGAACCCCCATATTGTTCCTTGACGGGTCATGGTGTTGATTTCATTGGAAACACTGTGGTGAGTGCTTGCTGCCCAAATCTATTGCCTAGATCTGACGCTAATAATCAGGTTACTTAATACTCCAGCAAACGAACCGCGGTCCATGATACCAGAAATTCAGACAGAAGACATTGGAAATTGCTGAATTATCATTCATATGCGTGATTCCTATTACGATGCTCAGAAAGGTAAGCTGGAACGCAATGAATTTTCGCCCAATCTTCGCCACGAAGACTAAATATTTGTTAGCCCTATACCAGTGAGTCCTTCAGCATTGATTAGAACTTGTATCGCAAAAACCCTTACTTGTGTTCTCGCTGCCAGCACAAAAGCAAACAGCATCGCAACAAGCATTGCTATACATCCAGTTATGATGACGGCCACCGTACGCGCAACCGGGAATTTCCCTTCCGTCAAAGCTCCTTGAACGGAGAAATATCTCGACACCCCTACGGCAAGTATCCCCAAAGCCAAGAGAACCGTCGTGGCTCCAAGGGGTTTAGCGTATCCCTGAGTGCTAGCGCTAGTAGCCGAAAACGACGCGCTCTGCACTGCGATGGAGAACAGTTGGACGAGAGCGACGCCAGTAGAGGCGAGGACAAGAGATGTTCTCACATATGCAAGAAATGTCCTCTCAGAGGCTAGGTGATCCCTTGCGACGGAGCCGTTGTTCTCCAATGTCAGACTGACATGCATCGAGAGTATTACGTCCCCCTCCACCGCTTCCTGGGCGCTTTATAGGGTTGTCTATTCCAAATCATGTACCTTATATATCCCGTCGTGGGATAGCGAGTTTTAAAGTCGACCCGCAATAGGTACCGCGATTGAGGCGGTGGCGTGGCAACAGGTTCTACGGATACTGCGCCCAGCCAAGGAAGTCCTACCCTTCGAAGTTGTGTAGGAGAGTTATAGCTTGATCATTCAGAATGGAAGTCAATATACTTACATATGCAACTTAACGAACTTGAAGGCAGGTCTCGGTGTACTGATGTTCGTTACATGTAGTTTTTCCCGGCCCGGATGGCCATGTGCCATTGTCCCCGGGTATATCTGAGTGACTAAAACCACGTACGGTTCGGCTATAAACTCTAGTGAACCTTTTAATCATCGCCATCGCACGGCCGTAAGCCTCTTATGTATTCGTTAAGGACCTCAGTATATGGAATGACTTGGATTGGCATATCAAGGCCGCCCTATCATGCTATCCTGTATTCGCGTGTGGATAAATCAATCTCAAATTGTAAACCCTACTCACGCAAGATTGCAGAACACCGGATACAGATCATCCCAGTGAAATCCAGAATTTTACATTTAATTGTGCAGTTCACATTGACATCGGAGTTCATCTTGTTGTATGCTTGACATAGAGGGATTGTCTTTGCTATCCCTTTCGTACCGGGCTCCGGAAGCGATACGGGTTAACTGAACACGAGCTGATTGGCACAGATAACAAGTTACATATTTTCGGCAGTATTTAGCTGACGTCTCTTCATCCTGTGTCAAAGGAATTCGGAGACGACGGAAAACTCGGGTACTTACGTTGAAGTAATGATGCAGGGTGCCGCTTCGCTAGAATCGTTACAGGGAGCGCTGCCAGGACAGTTAGGTAAAAGCCTTGGTTGCCATTGTTGTATCTAGTACTGGCAGAAGAGAAGAGTGACTAGCCTAAGGCCCTTAAGTTTGAGAACAGAGTGAAGACTTGATGGAGAAATACAAGTACAAACGTAACGTCCCACAAGGGTCGCGGTAGTTTCACGTGATCGAGCCGGACTTTAGTGCCGCAGATTGTCATCTTTCCTCATCCTTTTTCTGATACTTAACCACCGTACGGGTTGCCTATGTTACTGGATCTACGAGTCTTCTGCCGCCAGCTACTTGGAATTGGAACAAAATATCCCTAGAGATTCTATACACAGTCTAGGGCCCAGGCAGCCTCGAACATCGGCCACTTTTGTTTCATTCACAATGAACATGGCTTATTTATCCTGTGCTCGGTGTGCTGCTTTGTTCTTGACCCCAGTGCCACCCACGGCATACAAGCCACAAATTTGAAACCTTTTGTTTTTGAGTCTTGTCATTTTGACCAGTGGCATAAAAAGAGCAGTACTATAAAGTGGCCGCAGCATTCTACAATTCTCCCGATTCACCAAGATTTGGGCGAATTCTGACCCTCCGAACTATGGCCCACCATACCTTGCAGGCATCTCACTCACACCAGAGTGCTCCCTATCCTAACTACGACGACTATCGAAGCTTTCCCAGCTACTCAGAGGGAACGGATCGTAGTACTTGCAATACTCGTTTCGGAACGAGAACTGAACAATCGCCACTTAGTCCAGCTGGAAGCAGACACTCTTCGGGAGACCCGATTTATGAGCATAAACTTGGTCAGCCACACGTATTCGCCTTTTGCGACACATATTCAAGAGTTTCCAGTCAACGCTAATCCGTATCGTCCACTGTATGAAACGCGAGTGATAGATCTGCATCAGGACATGCTCGATCTACTAGAACACCACAAGACGGAGGTCTTTGCTAGCATTGCAAGTCTCACGCATGCCGTGCATCGAGTCAGTTTGCATCACGCCTTTCCCACAGAGCGTCTTCTCATTCCAAAATGCAGCAAACCAATTATTATCGTTTCGCTGGTGAAGGTATTCCATTTGAAATCATACCCTTTGCGAATGGCTCGATGCCTAATGAACTTCCTGTACGGAATTGAACTGATCTCGTTGCGGCTAACATTTGTTAACTATCAATTCTTTCCCAGCATCTGCTCCCCGCTCTGACTAACGTACACGTTGTAAACGCTCTCACTCCGGAGCAGCTCGTTAGCTATTGTTCTGGCTACAAGATAGCTCATCACCCCCAAAACATAGAGCTGATGGTCGTCGACTTGAAGGCATATATAGGCTGCGAACCTTGAAGCTAAATGATGGACCTACAATCATTTCATCGACACTCTTTTCTGAACAATCTATCCTAAAGACTCGCTGCTCCTTATGCTATCGTGCTCTGCTGTATTTTATTTTCAACGCACAATGTATCTTACCTACACACTTTCTTACAAGTCGAATATCATGTATTAACATTTACTTCGCGACAAATCCCGGTAGCCACTTCTCCACGTAAACTAGAAATGAATTTTGCACTGCAACGACGGTATCATCAGGTGCCGCAAGCGCGATCACCAAATCAGTACAGTGGAACCCGTTCGAGAGACCAATAGGTTGGTCGTCAGTGCTCACGGCAGTACTGTTCACAGCGGATACTGTCCCCTCTCTCCATGGATCTTCTGGTGGATGTCAGTATAAAAATACATATTGTGAAGTCTACAATACCCACGTTTACCATTCGCAAAGAACAGCCTCGTGTTGTTGACGCCCCACCCACCATACAAGGCATTGATGCGATCGGCGTCGGGGAGCGGAGCCGTAGAGAACGCTTCGGGAAAGGTAGTCACACATTCTTGCTATACAGAATGTCCAGGTTTCTGTCAGCCACAGCATCATGCAAACAGTAAACCAAGACTAGCCAGATCATCTTGCCACCTGTTAAGTCTTGAAACGATACCTCCCTGTCCGATGGGGGGTCCGTCCTGCGAAGGTTCGTTGTTTTTCTATCGTGAGGTTGTGCAACGAACTTACTAAAGACTCTTAAATTTCATTACATCTGCAAGCAGAACATTAGCATGAGGTGTGATTCAATTATATATCGCTGTGAACATCACGCACTCCAACCAGAACCATGAGCGGTACGTATCACCAACAGGGTAGTCGGCTCTAATCTCGAGTTCTTGAGGAATGACTTGTTTGTCAGGCACGGCTGCAGGCATCGGTGGCCGACGTAAGGAACTAGAGCACGGTCTACAAGAGGACCTCAGCGATCAGCTCAAGAAACGTAAATTGTAAAGCCATCTTACCCATCATCGTCCACACAATCTGAATAACAGTCATCAACAAGCAGACTAGGGATCGATTAAATCCGTTACTTGCCTGCATCAGCTGCATAGTTTACGGAGAACCATCTTGCCCAAGCCGAAAGCGCGTTGTCCACTCCCCATCCATTCTCGGACGCCGAGACTCCATTCTTCACTTCAAGCGCATCGCAGAATTGGTAGAAGGCTGCGCCAGGACCGGTATTGGGCTGCAGATCCTGCCATGTCCACAGATCCCATCTCACTGAAGGTGTTGTCAGAGTTAGAAAGCGGGATTGACACGATGGAATACCCACAAGCTTGTGCCACCTCCAAGTTAGACGAAAACCCAAACATTCTTTGTATCTTCTGTTGAGATTGGGTATCATTGCCAGTGAAGACTCCGTCAACGTAGGCGATGACAGCTTCAACATCAGCGGAACAATTCTTCGGCATGTTCTCTCGAATAGGTTCGTAGTATTGCCAGAAGTCTCTGTGAACGTGTGTCAGTTTGTGGAAAAAAGAAGGATAGAGGTCTGCGAACAGCTGAACTTGAACGACTGCCGACGACGCATAGCCAATCCAGAAGATATCGGGATGTCTATGTACGGACTTGTCAGTGCTGAAGAACGCAAACCAGTGCAGAACGACTGACGCGGCCATCGTCCAGCTGACCAAACCACCTATACATGATATGTTAGGTCCGTTTCCTTCAGATGGAAGAACACTGACCTGGGTAACTTCCACCAATCAGGATCCACGGTGCCTTATCCGGACCCACGGAGTCGCCATTGCTTTGAGGAAGAACAACATTTTGGGCAAAATAAACATGGTCTTCGATAGTTTGGGCCACCGTTTGATACTTGAGACTGTCCACGTTCAAGTTCGGGTAGGGGTTGCTCTCGCCAAAATAACGATGTTCGAGGACTATAGCTGTACCTCCGAACTGTTGCGCGACGATACCATTGATTGTACGATTTGTCACGTAGCCGTAGTAACCTAATATGGTATGAGATAAATGTCTGGTGGAAGTACGGATACTTGCCGCTGGCGTCGACTTCACCAGCGTTCATGAGAATTATCGGACCTCCTAGAATATAGATGTCAGTGGTAGAACCTATCAAACACGACCTTTTGCGCAAACCTGCTTCATAGAACTCAGCAGTGTGCCAATATCGCTGCTTGAACGTTCCCTTGGACGGATCATCGTGGTCAATGAGCTGGTCAAAGTAATATACCGTATCGTACGGGGGCAAATCGCGTGCGCGCAAGTGGGCAATTGAAGCATCGAGGTCGCTCACTTCCACCTTCGGTATTCCTAGTGGTCTAGGGCGTCGGAGAGGCACCCGGCTACTGAGAGCACAACTGCAGAAGAGAACGAGAACAAAAAATGACTGAACCAGCATTATGCAGGATTAATCTGGGAGACACACCCATCTACTTAAGAGTAATCATCGCGGGCCGGACGCGGAGAAGACCCACACACGTCTTGTGGAGAAGCCGGAGCAGCATATGGAAAGGCTATTCAGATAACTTCGTCCCAGGTACCGTGATGTGGGAAAGAAGGTGAGATAGAACTTGGACTCATGAGGTCTCGGAAAAACGTCGCTTTGAGGGTATCTAGACGAATGGCAAGTAAGCGTATCATTAAAATGATAAGGGCCCAAATGAAATGCGAGATTGTCCAAGAAGGGAGACGTCACGAACCAGGCTTTACGACTAGCAAGAAATGCAGGGCCATATTTGGTTACCTCATCTTAGTGAGTCCTCTTTAATAGTTCCTGACTGTGTGCAGTAAATATCAAACCAGAAAAGCCAGAACAAGATTGAAACGCACTTTGTAAACTTTTCCCATGGCGGCCTGAAATTTCCGTTTAAAATGGCTGAGGGTACAGTCGCAGACAACGAAGATCCTAGCCCTTAATGCCTTAGATATCTTAGGTCCGACAGCTCACAACGGATTGCCGGTCATGGTTGTTCGCGAAAGTTAAAACTTGAATATGAGAGTGCCCCAGTGAGAAATCAAAAAGAACCGCTACGTTGTTAAAATTTCAAAGACTGAAGTCGATACAATGTAACAAGAACAGCGAGACACCAAGAATTTGAAGGAGATGATAGCGGAACAAAGCCGAACCGATGTTCGAACCGGTGGGCCTGCCCTAAAGATGAGTTTGTCATAACTTAGGTTGACCGTCAACCTTATTCCAGTTTCCCTTCCGCTGCATGTATATCGATAATGTCTTATCACCATATACCATTCAAAAAAAAAGTTGTCCTTCCCATTAAATAAGGTCTCAAACCTCTGTCCTTCGGCTTCAGTATTCAAGGTGGCGCCCTCCAGCCTCGCTTCAATAAGGAGAACCCCAACCACAGGCGGAGGTAGCATGCGCACATAGGGATTCCCGAGAGTGTGCATGCTCAGAGGACGATCGTCGATCCATATGAAGCTGTACGGCTCCCCCGTTTCCTCTCGTAACCAAGCGACATGCCGCAGCCCCACATTGCTGGGATGAGCGGGGTATGTTACAGTCATCGCATCCAGACGGGCATCTACGCAACGTGATGCGAATGCCCTTGCCAGAGCATCCATATCCGGCCTGTACCAAAAGACGAAGTTAACAACGGCGAGCTGCGGGACGAGCCCCTGGGAACTTTCGAAGCAGGAAAGAGGGATCTGCTCGCGGAAGGAACACGACAGCTCTTGGAGGAGGGGAACCAAAGACAGCGCCTCGGAAATTGCAGGACTAGATAGTTTGATATTTCCAAGGTCGAGTTTGGAAAGGTTAGGATTGACGGTGCGTAGGAATGTTATGAGGGGAGTATTGTTGGAGATGTACGTGTCTTTGAGCGTGAGGGAAACAAGGTCAGGACAACGGAATGTCTCTGCGAAAGGCAGAAGAAACCGCTCGTAGGCGTCAGTTCCAGCTAGGATAAGAGATGTTATAGGTAGGTTGCCACTAGAGGAAGAGGTCCCCCAGTTCTCTGTGGGCTGTTCTTCCACGTCGGGCAGCCTACTATGACTGACAGTGAGCGACCGAAGAGCTCCACATGAACGCAGTGCTTCTAAAATAGCGGGGAAAGATGATCTGACGTCAAACACGATTGTTTCGAGCTGATGCCATGGCAGGCGGAAGCAGAAATACGGTGCCAAGGAATATAGCAAAATGTGAAGACGGCGCATCTGCGGCGCGCTGAAAAAGAAATCCATATCCTGTGGGACCTGTTCCTCAAACATAGGACGATGGAGCAATGATAGACTTTTGAGACCATCGAGGTGCCCTACTGGATTCGGAGTGAAGAACGCATCGAAAGTGTCGAAGCTGGTGTCTTCCCAACGACGAGCTTCTGCAGCCAAGCGCTGCATCACGGCACACTGCCAGTTAAAGGAGATGTCGGTTGGATCCTCGTCTGGGGCATTTTTGATGCGGAACGATAAAGGAGCACCACGGGACCGCATCAGGTAGAGCTGGAGAAGCGAGACAAGTCCTTGTTCGTCTGAGGCGGAGAAGGCGAACGTCGTCCATAAGATACGATTGGACAACGCAATTTCCCGCCACCGATAGCAGACTTGCGATAACTGAAGGGCCATGGGGATGTCGTAGTCATCGTCATTGGGGATCGCACAGACGTGACCAAAAATTTCGAGGAGGATGTCGTCGGGGAATTCCTGGACAGACAGGGGAGTAAATTGGGTAATAGAGGACCCGCGAGACTTCAAACGAATCTTCTCCTGAAGCGACTGATTAACCTGTCGGACACGACCAAGCTCCCTATCGCTTCTATCAAGCACATTCCTTATCTCCATGGCCGCACGGCGAAGCTGCGCTTCCCGTGCAGGTGAAATCGCCAGAGTCATTCCCGCGGTATTATTGGCCATCGTATTGAAGTTGACTGCTATACTGATTAGCTGTAGGCGTAAACGAGACGAGTTCGGCTCACTTTTGTGCGATTAACAAAGGCAGTTGGCTAGCTAGGTGTGAGCACCCCGGGGGTGGGGGTGGTCGGGAAAGGAAGACGTTGATGGTTTATAAATCTGTCGGGCGCGGCCTCAGCCATAAATCAAATTTGCCGCGATTATATATTAGCCGCGGCAGATAAGCGACGACCATGCTCGATTGATCCTCGACATTGAAGGAGAAAATAATTGAAAGATCGCAGTTTCTCCTTTATTTAGCGAATGCAGTCCCGAACAACGTGCGAGACTGCAATAGAACATCGGTAAGGTGGATCTGGACGTCGCATAGCGCTCGGTACAGGAAAACAGATAGGTGTGTTATTCGGCTGACCCAAACTTTATTTGGCTGGCATAACATTCTTCAACCACTTTTCCACGTAATGCAAAGACAGATCCTGCATAGCAACAACTGTAGGATCAGGCGCAGCAGGCGTCACCACCAAATCTGTGTAATGGAACCCGTTCGACGGGACAATAGGTTGGACATCTGTGTCCATAGCTGTACTATCCACCGCAGACAGTCGCCTCTCCCTGAGGATCACCTAAAAGATGTCAGGGTATAATCCGAGAGAAAGGCACTACGACACTTACGTTGACCATTGGCGAAGAACGGTCTGTTGTTTTTGTCCATTTTAATGATATCCATCGGTGTAAATGGCCGGGAGCAGTACCCACCAGAGCCGAGTCGAGTTTATTACATCTAAAAAGGAACCTTCGTTCGTGACGTAAAGGGTCCAGATATGATGTGACACTCACTTCAACCAGAACCAAGTAAGAATGATACGCGGGAATGGTCGGTCCTGGCTTCGAGGGGGTGCCAGCGTTTAATCAGCTGGCGCATGCGGAAAGTGCATGATTCGTTCCTACTCTCCGGCGCCTACATGTCATTCTTGTTCACAGAATTGGTGGAAAGAGGCTCTCAAACCGATAGTAGGCTGTAACTCTTGCCACGGCCACAGGTCCCATCTCACTGAAAACTGTGTTGGTCCGAAATAATGAGGTTCAGGATTGAGGGTCACCTACAGGCTTCAGCTAACACCAATCTAGATGAATCGAAAGCCAACGTACTTCATCGGCATCAGTTCCAAATAAGCTTTCATCGAGGTCTGAGGTGAGGACAGCCTCGACGTCGGCAGAACAGTTCTTTGGCAAGTGGGTTCGAGGTATTACCAGAGTTGCTGTGAATATACGTGAGTCTGATATTGACGAGAACATGAAACCACGAACGATTGGACTCACATGACCGCTGAAGACTAGCATAACGTGGGGTACAGTACCACTCACATCGACCTCGCCTCTGCATCCATGAAGATTATTGGGCCGTCTGCGATATAGTTCAGCAGATGTTACGCATATAATGTCGACTGTGCAAACCTTCATTGTAGGGCTTGCCCCTGTGCCTGTGCTTCTGCTTGAACGTTCCCTTGGACGGAGCATGGTCGATGAGCCGATCAAAGTAGAACGCCGCGTCATACGGTGCGACCGCCGCGCTCTCACGAAAGAAGGCATTGACCGATTCATGGTCTCCAATGTCCACCTTCGATATTCTGGATGCTTTGGGGATCCGTCGACGGTCGAAGGCTCGGCTCAGAGTGCAGCCTCCGAGGACAATAGCAACGTAGAATAATTGCAGAAGTATTGTGGCTGCAAGACTGTGGAAGGCGCGTCCCATTGGTCACTTCTTTCAGGTAAGCTCATTCCGGTCTGGGCATAGAGAATATTCGCAGAAATTTGATGGACAAACGACGAAAGCGCATGGTAATGGTGAATGAACAGCGACGCGTTGATGGGTCAATCCCAAGCATGCTAAGGATCCAGGAAAATATCAGCCTGAGTCGTCCATGCCATGGTACGTGACACGCACCGAGCCTCTCTCTGCGGCATAGTACCCCATTACGGTCGTTGGTTCCCGTTCTCTGTCAAGAGTTGCTGGGGCAATCACGACTCGAAATACAATGAATTCACTTGACATAATGGTTAGCGATAGTCGCCAATAGTTTCTAACAACCAGAGGTCATCTCAGGACAGAATCCAAGAGTAACAGCAAAATATATAAGCATAGGCGCGCATATAAGAACATGTGCACAGTCAGCATCAGTCATAGTGCAAAAGTCACCGTAGCGCGGCTCACAAATTTCTGTGTTCTGTATCCTCGTGTCCTTTCTAGTACCTGTCTTCGAAATCAGAAATGGCGGGCAAAACGATTTTGCTTTCGAGGTTGTCGTAGTCGCGGTAAGAGAGTCGGGTGGATCTGTGTTTGGTTCCTGCTTGGTTTGCTACTGGGACCCTCTCGCAAGGTCCAAAGGAGAGAATGAAGAAAAGCTAGTAATAGCCATGGATGGTTGAAACTGGCCGTATATGCACGTGACCTTCGGGATGCGGGCCGCGCGTAACTTGAACTTCCAACATGTTTCCGGTCACCAGCCTCTTTTCGTCAACATCAACAGTGGCAGCTTCCAGCGATGACGGCGTCAACTACCTGAGATATCTAACGCTGGAGCCTCAAAAATATTCGTTCCTGAAGATGACTTCGGACTGAACAGCTGAATCTCTGAAGTTCAACATCATGGACAACAAAAGCAACTGCCGAGATGTGAGAAAGGGCATTTTTATATCATCCATCTATAAACATCTGCATTCATACTTACACCCTTTGATGCAGCGGCACTTTCAAACCATGATCAGCATCGTGTTGCAACCGGAAACAAATAGGAAAAAGTCAATTTGCTCCCTTTAGCGTTTCTCTCAAGCCGTATACTAACATTAGAGTCTAGACGATGGTTCGCAATGGCGTGAAGGCTCCTACTTTGTCTGGATGCTACAGTAGCATTGCTATTATTCTCTCCCTCTCTGTTGTACATTTATGCAGACTCTGGCGCGCACTGCATATAAATATTCCATCTTGATTAACGCTCAGCACCCAGAATGGTCCAGGATTCTGTATACCCTCGGGATTCGCCAGGCAGACTTTCTGCGGCCTCTACAGCACTGCTCTCTTTGCCTGTAAGATCCGGAAAAATCAAGATTGTGGCGGTGAATTGATATTCTCTCGTACAGATGAATCAAACGCACCAGTTCAAGACACGCAAGCTATGCTCGCAATTTTCTGGAAGGCGTCTACTCGTTATCTGGGCCGGTGACCGTTGGGTATTTCTTATTTGATTGGACGATATCTTTCTTACGGCCGAAGCGCATAGGCGCCTTGCTTTAAATAGTATCATAGGCGCGCATGGCTATGAGAGCACTGAATTGTCGGAATCTTCTTTCCTATTCATCGTCTACACTACGTCTACCCGTCAGTCAGGTGTTGTTTTGTTGAGAAAGAAGCCGGTATCTTCCAAATCTCTGATATCTGTAGGTATTCGATGACTATGTGCCTGATTACTTTCGGCACGCACTTATCACTTCGACGGGCAAGACTTCGATATTCGAGGGCTTTTTTTAATTGGCGCCGGGCCTTCTCGTCCAGAGTACTCCGAACACTATCAAAGAGCGACATTGCATGGGTAAGGGCACAGCCCCATAGCCTTGAATTCCCTAAGGTGCTATAGAGTGAATCACAAGGGGAGAACCTCCAACATTGCAATCCACCTCAAAAGACCACTAGTTGAACTTGATGCATTGATGGATGAGAGGATCCGGGCAAGCTGGAAATTTGTGATTCTTGGGAAGGTGATGGTACGTTGCTTGAGATATAGAATTGAGACTTTACCGCTTTGGGATGTGTTTATATTGAAAGAACTCAGTTCAGCAGAGTTCCAGGCCTGGAAGATGTCCGCGGAGGAGAAGGATGGGCCCAGAAGCAAAGTGGCCGTGTAGGTTCGTATCTGTCCCAATAGGCCTCTGCAACGAGAAGAAACAGAACATGAGTCATCACAACCTTCAGACAAAGACCAAAGAAAGCTCACACGCCGGCCAGTGACACTAAAAATAATTTCACAAGCAATACCTACCTTGCATAGAACGCATGGAGACTTTGGTTGCACCGACAGTACCACTGGTAATCCTAAAGAGACCAGCGAACAGATAACCAACATGTTCTTTTTCATCTGCTGAAAAGCAACACAGATATATGCGTAACAACAAAGTACTCAAATTCGAAAGCAATATGGCAGAAAATGAAGGAAATATGACCAAGCAAGGGCGTTGATTGTGCGAAGAAACTCGGTCGCAGTCATTAGTCTTGATACAAGATTCGTGTGTTTATACGACACCCAGCGACAACTGGTGTCTGGTAATATGACGCAGGCATTGCATTGAGGAGGTCAACGTACGTTAATCGTTCTGCCAGGTTTTCCGACCGAAGAGTATGAAGAAGTGAGTATGTGAAAACGCCGTGAAAACCATTGACTCCTTCCACCTCTCTTGCATACTCGTGCCCCCGAGCCGCTGCCAATATTATGTGAGAATCCATGTCTGGGCGCCAATTCGAGTCCAATACCGAACGATAGCCAGGATAATGTCTCATGTTGTCGTGGGCTACACGAAGCATATAGGTCGCTGAATTGTGTTTTAGTGGAGGGATGGTTCGAACTCCCTCTAGTACGGAGCATCTACTGTGCCTTCCAGAGTGACAGCAGTCAAGGAGTACCGTGATTCGATGTCCTTTAGCGCGAGAAATTAGGGAGAGGATGGAATTGAACTCTCGGTCACTGATGTCAGGGATCAGAGTACCATTATGTTCGGTTCCGCGATCGATGGAACAGATTGCCTCTATGGCGTCGTCGGCCTCATCAGAACACATGTCAGGACCAGGGTAGCTTGAGCCGTGTCCGGCAAAGTAGATGATGATAATGTCGTTGTAAAGGATACGTGTGTCGCTGTAGAAACTGCACAGCGCATTGATGATGTTAACACGAGTGGCAGATTCATTGATGAGGCAGAAGACGTGATCCTGAGCCACTCCAAGGTCCTTGGTGATATATTCCTTGACTGAGAGCGCATCAGAAACGCACCCTTTCAACGGGATGTCATTGTATGTGTCGATGCCGATGATAAGTGCCCAGAATCGTGAAACGTCAACGTGTGTACCCGACTGAAGTCTCGTTGATCAATAAGGCGCATAAGGAATATCGAAGGTACGCATACCTTTCTTGCGTCCCTTACATCTGATACCCTCCCATTCGCGAAACGGCGACAAACGTCCGTATTTATCATGTCAGGCCCATGTTTCCCGTACCCTTTCGCAAGCATCGCCTCCAGCTGCTCTAACTCCTCGGTTCTTTCGTCATTCGGATTGAGCTAGTACAGCGTTACTAAGATGGATGCAGATTATGCAAAACGATATACCGAAACTGGGTTGAATGTAGAACCACCCGCTGGATCGTGTAATTTCTAGAATATGTGCTCGTTGACAATGAAATTGAGAGATGATAGGAATACATACAGACTGAAGTGTCTTTCCGCTCTTGCTAGATGCGCTCCTGGGCTTGGATGAAGGCAGCTGAAGCACACAATCAGCAGCTAGCATTTTACTAGATGAATGCTCCAAGCACACCTGCTCCGCATTCCCCTGAACATCGGATGCCGTACCTTCGTTGGCTTCAGTCTTGCAATTTTCGTCCCTCTCATCTAAACATATACGATACTGGTTCATTGTTGTAGAAGAGGAGAGAAGTGTCCAGCAGTTCATTGCACACGTGACAACCCTTCTCGGCAGACGATTCTTGTTCCGTGAGCTCGGTGCTTACACCCATGAAACAACGTGTAGGGGTGATGTGTTTGAAGTTCACTCCTTCAGACTTAGGCGACGCTTAAAGCTACTAGTCGCAAGCTCGACATGATACATAATGCACACAAATCGCTCACATTTTCCGAGTTATCCGGTTTTCCATCAAAAACAGTCACAGCTGCGAACTATTCTGAATACGTAGTAAGTACTAATTTTCAGAGTACTTGATCATGTACTTTTCCTACGATGTCTGAGGCTAGATTTACAGGATCTCTGGCCAAAAAAAGGGTGATGTAACTCGTGTGGAGCCTCCGAGTCGGAGAGTTCTTTTACGTTTTCATATATTTTAACTCCGAGCGCCGTTAACTTCAGTGAAAAAGCTGCTATAGTTCATTAATCATTTCGCAGTAGGTCAGCTGGACTCCAATAGTTACATTGAATGCTCCAGGCCTCTTACAGCATCATGATTGACGCTGTATTTCAGTTTATACTTAGGTCGGTGACTTCTTCGGGACTAAGAAACTCCGCATAAAGCAGCTCGAATCTCTCTTTGAAACCACGGTTGCATGACGTGACTTAGCCATAGGAAGGGAGGAAGGAAGAAAGTGAGTTATGTTAGTCGTCAGCTCCTGGGGCCTGAACAGAAACGTAACGGCATCCATACTAAGTGCACTATCTATGGAATGCTGCTACGGGACTAAATCAACTCGTTTTCTAGGAGCAAGGGAAGTGTTGGGTTGCCGGTAGCGTGGGCTGTACTGATAAATCTATTCTTAGATCCATGGCAAGTCAATCCGAACCAGGCATGGGCGCCAACGAAGGGTATTAAGCAGAAATTGGCATGAATCAGTAGCTCGGAACTTCAGCAGATCCCCTCTTGATTTCCCCTTCCTCGAATCCTTTTCTGCCTGTTCCATTTCCCTGACAACGAACCAGCATGTCGAACTTTGAACTCGGCTCTCCCACTACGGGATTTATTGACGACAAGCGCGACACACAAATCGATCGGCCGATCGATTCCAAGACTGAAGCCAACGAAGGTTCAGCATCCGATGATCAAATGAACACGGAGCAGGTGTGCATGGAGCATTCGTCCAGTAAAATCCTAGCTGCTAATTTTGTGCTTCAGCTGTCTTCGTCCAATCCCAGGAGTGCATCTGGCGAGAGCAGCGAGACTTTTCAGACTGTAGCTTTTTCTATCATCTCTCATCTCATTGCCATCGACGAGTGCTCCTTTAGGAATCACATTATGATGACTCAGAGCCTTATAGGTTCGCGCCTTCGGGTCACAGTTACTCACCGGTACATTGTCTCTGCTATGCATACTCCGAGCGCATCTTTCTGACGGTGCACTATTTAGCACAATCCGAACGACCAAAAGATCAAGGAGATAGAACAGCTGGAACAGACCCTTGCGAGAATGTACTTTAGGATGCATGGACCTAACATTGATACAGATGCGGTTCTCCAAGAGACCAAGAACAGGGCAATGTCGGATTACAGTTACAAAGCTCACTTAGAGAAGCTTGACGAACTGTATCATTATCGTTGTCATCTCGCCAGGCCTAGGGAACCTCGGTCTGAGAATGGTCGACCATCAGAATATAGCATGGGATCTCGGGCCCCAGGGGTGTGTGTTCATTTGTGTTCAATACAGCTGATTGATGAATTTTATTTTCAGCAGCGCATCTCCCCTAACGTTTCACAAATCTGGGCACTTATCATCGGCATCAACGAATACTATGGCGGCTTGATTCCGTTAAGCGGGTGCCTTCAACGACGCGCGTTTAATGAAGGAATATATCATCAAGGACCTTGGTGTGCCTCCTGAACACGTCCACTGCCTTTTCAATAAACAAGCCACTCGTGCTGAGATCCTCCGTGCGCTGTCGAATTTCTATACCGACGCACGTATCCATAGAGGCGACATCATCATCATCTATTTCGCGGGTCATGGCGCAAGCTACCTTTGCTCCAAACACCATGAAAATGAGTTTGGCGAAAGGGTGCAACCTCTGTATTCCGCTATTCCACCGCAGTGTTGCCCTGTCGAAGCGATTTGTCCCGTAGATCGTGGTGATGACGGCGGTCAGTACCCCTCAGGCAAGATCCCGGACATCTCTGATCGAGAGATCAATGCCCACCTCAGCAGGCTTTTTCGAGACAAAGAACATCGAATCACCGTCATCCTTGACTGCTGTCACTCGGGCGGTGCTACGAGAGAAGGTTCAGACGCAGTCGTGCGGTCATTGCCGCCCTTGCCACGGGCGGTATATGATGATATGCGTAGCCAGAATTCGGGCTCGAGCTACGAATTTTCCAGCTGGATCCCTTATGTATCGGACGAAGAATGGAAACCCGACATGCGTTGTCATGTGCTTATTGCGGCATGCCGAGGAGACCAGACTAGCGTAGAACGCGACAACACACAAACAGGCATTTTCCATGGTATTTTCACACGTGTGCTTGTTGCAACCCTTCGACAAAGGTCGAGTGAGCAACTAACATACAAGGCGTTGTTGGATGCCCTTCCTGTGCGTCCGCTTCGATGGCAGACACCGGTTGTCGCTGGTGAGGCAAAAGGAAATTTGCTCTGGTCTCAAGAAGATCATGAAACCATAACCGGACCAGCGGCATCCACTTTTTTCTTGGCAGGAAATGCTCAGAGTTATCGGCACCGGAATTAAACCCTTCTGCTTTCTTTGTTACTTATTGCTACTAATCTTCACTTTGAATGCCTGGTACTATTCTTCTGTATTATACACCGTCAGTGGTCACTTCTACTAGCATTTTGATAGAATACCTGATTTATTGTTTCGTTACATCGCTATGCATGTTTTAGCTATAAAGACTTATCTTTCAGTGCTAGGACGGTAGAACAACGACAAGTCGTACGAGCCAATCAGCAACATAGCATAATTGAGAGGAAATAACGCATCGAAAGGGGCCAAGCAACAGCGACGAACTCCCTAAAGATGTGCTGTCAAGCGCTACATCACGGCACACTGCCAGTTAAGGATACTATCGATTGGATCCTTGTATGGGTGAACAATCAACATCAGTGCGCGGTGCGACCACGAATAGAGATGTTCTCGCCATTCGAGACGGAATCGTAGGGAACGCATTCGGGAATTCGACGACATATGATTGCTTTATAACGTCAGTTTAGTATCAGCACTACGAAGTTGTAAAATACACCAGGTCACGTTCAATATAGTGGCGACACTATCTAATAGGCGGTCCATCCTAATGATGATGCTTGTAAGCGCTTTCTTTTCGTCCGGTCTCGAGACTATCTACCAGAGCGGAGTCAAGTTCGTTATATTTATAAATGATGGGACACGAAATCTTGATATAACATGTAGAGCCAAGAACGATATGTGTTAACAAGTGGATGATCTTCGAGTTCCTCAAGGAGCGACGGTAGCTGCGAGAAACGTTACTAGGTGTTTACCGTGACCTCGTAAACTAGAATGACACTCACCGGCATCAACTATGCTATTTTTCGGCGTCAAGCATTTAGCCCAGGCGGAAAGCGCATGATTTACTCCCCATTCACTCTGCTGCGCCGACAGAGGCTTCCGAACCGGTAGTAGGCTGTAGCTCTTGCCGCGACCACAGATCCCATCACACTGAAAAGCGGTCCGTGTTAGCTTCGAAATAATGAGGTTAAGAGTTCATGGTCACCTACAGGCTTCAGCTTTGTCAAGTTTGATGAGTTGAAACCAAAGGCAAAGTAGACATGAGCCTGCGCCACCGTCATGTAATCCACGTTCGGGTTGAGGTATGGCCAAAATGCGATGTTCAAGAACTATTGCCGCGCCGTCAAACTTTTGTGCGACAACTCCAAGGTGAAATTTTAATAAATCGATCGGATAAGAGAGAGGAGATACAGTACCGCTCGCATGCATTATGGGGCCGCCTCAGCATACAGCAGCAACTCTGCACACCTAACCCGGAGTTATGCCAGTATCTTCCCTTGGACGGGTCGATGATGTGATCAAAGTAGTACACCGTGTCGTACGGTGTGCTCTCTCGAAAGAAGGCATGAGGTCCTCCATGTCCATTCCAGGTGCCTTAAGGGTCGGAGCGTCAGCGTGCAGATAATGGCAGCATAGCAGAAGCATTGAACTGTGGGAGACGCTTAGTCACTTTCTTCAGGGCGAGCTCATTCCGGTCTGAGCATGTAAAATATTCGCAGAAAAAGAAATTGATGGACAAGCGACCAAAGTGTATGATAGTAGTGAACAAACAGCAACGCGTCAGAGAGGTATACTAAGGATCTAGGATAATATCAGATTGGGTTATTGACAGCATAGTATCAGTAAGCGACACGCACCGAGTCCCTGCAAAAGGCCTTTCCATCGCGGTCTCTGATGCCAGAAAAACTAACCCAATAGTAGCCGAAGTAACCACGGTGGTCATTGCATCCCAACCCTCGTAAATGACCGTTGGCAAGCCTGGTCATTTAGCCGTTTTCGCTTGAAATGTTGATGGCCGCGAGCTCCGTTTCCTATTTTTGCTAAATAGTAGCCTGAAAATCCCGTACGATACCGTGGCAGGGGTTCAGGTAAAAGAGAAGCGAGACCTGCAAAAGGCGACGAGGAAGGCCAGTAAGACTTGCCAGAGCTCAGCGAGCGCGGCCCTTGATACCGAGGAAAATTCCCTGTATTCATGTTCGCTGAATCCGTGAATGGCAGGCAGAGGAACGAAGGTATGGCTTTCGAGGTCGTGGTCACGATCAGAAGACGGGCGCGGCGAATTGATCGGCATCCTGCTTGATCTGCTACTTCCATCATCCCGGCATCTTTTCACGGAAGTCAAAAGCGACTATTTCTTGACACGCTCTCTGGCCTTTCCAGCACTGACACGACGAATTATCTGCTCTCTCACTGTCCTTCTGATGACTAGCACCACGACAACCGAAGCCGGTCCCGTCAACATCGAGGCGACGGAGGAACAGTTTGACGAGGATGCAGCCAGTGAGGACGAGGGCTACGATAGTGAGGAAGAGGATGATGACAGTGAGCACGAGTGGTCAAAGGCGCGAACGAGCTTTGTACTCTTTTCATGCCTGACTCCCTCCTCAGGAGTCCCTCACCTTCATGTACATGGCTGCGCACGAACCCTTCACCGCCCTCCCGGTCCATTACCTCCTCTTCACCGGGTGTGCCCTTGCTCCTCCAAAGGTTGTCCTTGGCATCGGCGTCGACAGGCATGGATGACGGCATCGAGCTGGCTCGCCGTCTCGTAGCCGAATGAGCCCGTTGAGGACTCTAGCGCGCTCCTCACCACACTCATACGTCGGCTCAGGGACCGTACGAACATGAATGTGCACGCGACCCCAGTTCGTTCGAAAGCAGGTTGAGTTTGGGTTTTATGTCGTGACGTCCTGGGACAAGAACTTCGATGAGGCACCGGCCCAGCGCGATATCATGAATGCGATGCTCCGCGAGATCGACTGGAGGGACCATATTAAATGGTACATTGTGGGGACCTGGATGGGTAAGTACCGCGAAGACTACAATAGAGCCGTATTGTATCGTGATCCATAGTTTCTTTTCTCACCTAGTCTTCACTATTTGTTCCCTATCCTTACGTACGTACTTGCATCACGGGTTGGGTAATCAATGGAAGAGCCCGTCCAAGTATACGGCGACTATGTACATCACTAAACAAGACAACGTCACAGATTGAATTTGGCTTGCCTCCCTCAAAGGAGGGAACCCACCGTGTTCCAAAGGCGAATGAAGTACACTGAGGCACGCTTGGAGGTCGGAACACGTACTTGTGTCAGAAGGATATGACCCGGCCGTAGTAGTTTTTGGTTTTTGGTCACTGGCTGGGAGAAATCTAAGACAAAGCAAGATCGTGGCGACTTGGGACGGAATATTTGTAAGTATGAGGTAAATGATCCTTAGAGAGAGATCTACGTTCCCGTTGAGTATTGATCTGGTATGTTACTTATTGAAATGAACCTACATTCCCGACTCGACATCAGCGATATCAAGTATCCGTTCACCAGTTGGCATTGAAGCGGTTTGATATCGAATGATGATCAGTGGTACTCAGCGAATAGCAAGTCCCCGACGTTGACAAAAATCTTCCAGTTGAAGGCCCTTGGTTGAGAAAAAAGATGGTTTGGTGACGCTGTCATGCTGCGTCGCCTCTTGATGATGGCGTGTATTGATAATTCAGACGTCGAGGAATTGCCAATATTTTTAAGACAAGAAGGCCGGTATGCGAATAATTTTGTGCTGTGACGATGATGGCAGAAGGAAGATTCATTTTGATTCCCTTTCGCTCTTGCCGTCATAGTCTCCTGCCTAACTCTCGTGTTCCCCTCATCCCCACGACAATCCTCTTAGTTAGACTCACCCAAAGTTCACTTGGTCTCAAAGTCTTTCAACCATTCTTCCACGTAACCCAAGAACAAGTCCTGCACAGCAACGACCGTAGGATCAGGCGCAGCAAGCGCCATCACCAAATCCGTACAATGGAACCCGTTAGACAGGACAATAGGCTGGTCATCTGTGCTCACGGCTGTACTATTCACAGCAGATACCGTCGCCTCTCTCCAAGGATCGCCTATTCAAATAAGTCAGGATGATAAATAATCCGCGAGACGACACTACTTACGTTTACCATTAGCAAAGAACAGTCTCTTGTTTTTGACGCCCCATCCGCTGTAGAGGGCATTGATGCCGTCGCCATTAGGGACCGGAATCGTAGGGAACGCATCTGGGAATTCGACAACGCACGATTGCTTTACACACATCAGTGTTGTGTAAGCGCTGCAGGGTCATAAAAACACACCAGGTCAGTTTCAACAGTGTTGAGCCTGGAAACTATGCTGTTCCGTCCAATAGGCGGTCCATCCTGATGATACTTGTCAGCGCATCTTTCTGTTCAATCTCGGAACTACCCACCAGAGCGGAATCAAGTTCATTGCATCTATACATGACGAATCTTTTAGGACACGAAAAGTTCAATCATGATATAACACGTACTTCAGCCAGAGCCAAGAACGATATGTGTTACCAACGGGATGATCGGCCCTAGCTTCGAGTTCCTTACCAGGTGTCGGTGATTGGCGAGGAACGCTACCAGCTGTTGAGCACGATTGAGCATGACGTTATTTGTGGAGGAAACTCGAATGGCACTCACCAGCATCAATTGTACTATTTGCCGGCCTTACCCATTTAGCCCACGCGGAAAGCGCATGGTCCACTCCCCATCCACTTTCCCACGCCGACACGCCATTCTTCACTTCAAGTGCATCGCAGAATCGATAGAAGGTGGCTCCCGAGCCAGTATTAGGCTGTAGCTCTTGCCATGTCCACAGATCCCAACACTGAAAGCCGTGTTAGCTCGAAAGACAAGTTTCAAGGTCACCTACGGGCTGCAGCCAACGCCAAGTTTGATGAGTTGAAACCAAAGATGTTCTGGATCTTCATCTGCATTTCCGTATCAGTGCCAAAGAAGACTTCATCGATGTAGGCAATGACGGCTTCGACGTCAGCGGAACAATTCTTTGGCATATTCTCGCGAATAGGTTCAAAATATTACCAAAAGTCGCTGTGGATCATTCGTGAGTCCGACATGACGAAAACTATGGAACCACGAACAGCTGGACTTGCACGACTGCTGATGACGCGTAGCCTATCCAAAATATGTCGGGATGCCTGGGAGAGACTTTTCAATGCGTCAATTTGTTGATACAGCAGCGAACAACACACGCAGTCATCGTCCAACTGACCAAACCACCTACATACAAACGAAACATCAGTCGCAGTAGAGTATTCTCACCTGCGCCGGCGCGCCACTTACCTGGATAACTTCCGCCCATCAAGATCCACGGCACCTTATCCGGACCAACACTATCACCGTTGTCCTGTGGGAGAACAACGTTCTGGGCGAAGTAGACATGATCCTCGATCGCTTGCGCCACCGTCATATACCTCAAATTATCCACGTTCAGGTTGGGGTAAGGATTGCTCTGGCCAAAAAAGCGATGTTCCAGAACTATTGCCGCACCACCGAACTTTTGTGCGACAACACCGTTGATTGCCCAGTCTGTCACGTAGCTATAGTAGTCTAAGGTGAAACTGAATAACTCGACCGGATAAAATAGGGAAGACACAGTACCGCTCGCATCGACTTCGCCTGCATTCATGAGTATTATTGGGCCGCCTGTAAATCAATCCAGTAGATGTCATGCATATAACGACAACTCCGCAAACCTTCTTTGTAGAACTCGGCGTTGTGCCAATATCTCTGCTTAAACGTTCCCTTGGATGGGTCATCGTGGTCGATGAGCTGATCAAAATAGTACAGAGTGTCATACGGTGCCACGGCCACGCTCTCACGAAAGGGATTCCCTGGTCTATGACTCCCCATGTCCACCTTTGGTATTCCAGGTGCTTTGAGGATGCGCCGAGGGTCGGAAGTTCGGCTCACCGACGTGCAGTGTCCAAGGACAATGGCAGTGTAGAATAACTGCAGAAACATCGTGACTGTAGGAGTGTTGGAGACGCGTCCTGTCATGGGTACCCTTTTCAAGGCGAGTTCATCCCGTTCTGGGAATGGGAACTATTGACCGAAATTTGACGGACAAGCGACGAAAGCATGTGGTAACGATATACGCGCAACGACGTATTGAAACGCCGATCAGCCAAGCATGCTAAGGATCCAGGAAAATATCAGCTTGAGTTATCGACACCATGGTAAGCGACACGGACCGAGCCTCTCCGTCCACGGCGTCCATAGCCCAGAGCAGTCCATTGCGGCCATTCGTTCCCGTTCTTTGTCAAAGTCTCTGTGGCAATCGTGAGGTGGGAAATCACAAATTCTTCCGACAGGATAGTCAACGACAGTCGCCAAGCTATTCCGACAACCAGAGGTCATACCAGAGAGGATAAAGAATTAGCTATTGGATAGACGCGCATATACGGCCCTGTGCACCGTTAGCGTCAAGCGTATTGCCATCAAGTCACCATGTCTCTGCTCACTAATTTTCGTTCTCTGTATCCTCCCTTCCTTCTTAGCAGGTGTTGTTGAAACCTGGAATGGCGAGCAAAACCAGTTCGCTTTCGAGGCTGCCGTGGTCGTCGCTGGTCATGGTAAGAAGAAGAGTCAGGTTGATCAGTGTTTGGTCCCTGTTTGATTTACTTCCACCATGTCAGTCAATCGCGTTTTCCGTGGGCTAAACGCTCCAATATAGTTGGAAAGTCACACCACACGCCGTCTTTCGTTATAGAACCGGGCCATAGCTTCAGATAAACATGCGAGTATAGGTGGCCCTCAACCGAATCCAAGGAAACCAAAGTCTTTACGAGTTCCTGGCCACGCAGTTTACAACAAAACACGGTACAAGAGCAAAAGAAACGGTTGAGGGTTGTATACTTCTCACATGAGAGTGTCTTCCTAAGGGATAAAGGGATCAAGCGCAATGCATGAAGGTAAAAGGTTTTAGCGCATAGCGCCGTGTCGGTGGCGCGGTATTATGACTTATTATTGTCAGACCGTGCCGCCTTCCTTTTTAGTCCTTAACAATCTATCACCATGACCGACGACAGATATGCCATGAAAGTGCTCGACGACGATGACAGCAACCGGACGCTGCTCAGCGATGACGAAGACCAAGACGGAGAGACTGAGACTCTCATTCACCAGCAGCCAGTGCCATCAGATCCGCGTTTCAACCAGCCAGTTCCATCGCCCTTCGCTCGTGCTGGGCTGCTATTACTCGTCGCCTTTTTGTTCTGGTTGGCTTTTTCACTTCGAAAGGCAGTATGGGAGGGTAAATCTGCAGAAAGGTTTGACTCAAGTCCCATCTCTGTCGCGTGTGGTAGCTGATGGCAATCTCACAGGTCTTCAGATACATCCTGGTAATGGAAAGGCAGATAACTGCAAACTATTTCCCGATGAATCGATGAAGCTTGAAGGGATACATCATCACGTTGATTTATTTATTGTCTAAGGGTGTATCGTGGTGACAGGTGAGTGATGCTCATCTCATTCGCTCCTCTGGCACAGCGCTCAACATGCGTAAAGGACATTTTGCTATCTAGGATATTTGCATATGGCAGTCATTGTTTGTATTCTACAATGGAATTAATCTTTGTTATATCATTCGCATGAATTTTCCTTTTACCAAGCGACTTGTGACCGGCAGCCTTCAATTCGAGTGCGAAGAGATCAGATGAAAAGGTTGAATGTGCACAGTTTCGGATGCTAAAAAAGGGTATGTTCGCTTTATTCCCGGTGAATTGCTATAGTGTAATACTGGCATCAATTTCTTTTCCAAAAGAATATGCAACTCCCACGGAAACAGACGCCCATTCATCGCCTCCACACCCCCTTCATCCATCAGTCTCCTGTAGCCCCCACAGTTACCGCCATGCCTCCATCTTCCCTTCAGCAGAATGGACGAGACCAATGGTCTACGATGGGCCCTTTGTCCATCAAGTCAACATTTACATTCCATCTATCGCCCGGATCGCATTATTCGCCTCGGTGTGGATGGGGATGGACGTTCTCCGTTGAATACGGGAACGAAATCTTTGCGCAAGACTGCACAAAGTTAGTGGCGTATTTCGATTACGCTGCTCCAGGTGGTACAGACTTCTTGGGCCAGTCATTGACAGTATCGGGTGCAATCAGCGGTCCGTCGGTAGTGCATTCGCTTGGCGACAAGGTTGATATCAAAATGGGTCCATCGTCGGCGCCGCAGATCGTTAAACGCACTCTTGGTTCGTGCCATCTGCCATTGACGGATGCAGTCATCACTCTCGCGTTCACGGTCGCTTTCCCTTTCCACGAGACTATCTTCTCACCGATCAACCCCAAGGCCGCGTTCTCTTCGAGGGCTTCGAGGGCCCTAAGAGACACGATAGAAACAGGAGAACTCATCGACACCAAGTTTTACTTGTTCAGTCGTCGGCTGGGAGAAGGTCAGGCGTATTGTCCTAAAGCTCTGTTCAGCAGCAGCCGTGTGATATTGGGAGCGAGTGACTACATCGATGTTTGTAAGCACATTACCCTCTTCCTTGTCCGTGCTCGCTGATCTCCCTCTGCCTTCAGTACTTAGTGGTAGTGCGTTTTCCGAGTCGAAAGAAGTCGATATCGACGAGCCCGTCGACATCCCAACCGGAGAGTATTCGTATGACGGGGACAGTGACTTGGAGTCGGATGATGGCTACGATGATGACGCGCGCGGAAGGTATGGCAATATCTAATGGAGGTGCGGCTAACGCATTGGACGAATCAGCTCGAACTGGAGGTCTCAGTCGTCCGGGTCCATCAAGACTCGTCCACGACTGGGTCGGGTATGCGTGCTGAAAGACATTGCGTACAAGACGTCAGGAAGATATACATCATGTCTTTTGTCACTACTGAAATTTTCCCCAGATTCAAGGCTTTCCTCGTGTATCTGTACACTGAAGACATCACCTTTACATCTATCAAGTCAAAGACGTCGCTGCCCTCGAATTCTAGGCTCGGCTGTTCTCCAAAATCCATGTATCGCCTTGCAGACATGGTGCGCACCGAAACAAACGTAGTTTCTCCATGCTCATTTTACCAGATCAATCATGAACCGCTCAAGAAACTGGCTCTTGCCAACCTTCAAACACAGCTAACCAAAGCGAACATCTGCTCCGAACTTTTCTCCGAGTTTACTTCATGGTAAGACGTCGTTGATCTCGCATACGAAACGTATCATATATTAAGATAGGTACCCGGAAGTTCTGAACATGGAGGTCAGGTTTACATTGGAACACTGGTCAGATCCGGTCGTCCAGGATAATCGCAAGGCGATGTTCAAGCGCCTTGTTGACGGCCAGTTCCCCTATGCATGGTCAGCTTTCAACGCTATCATGGAGAAAATGCACCCAGCACCAGTGACGGCAGTGCCAATCAGCCCTTTGGTGGTGCCGCGGCGGAGGGGGAGGGAGTCGCCACTTCCAGTTGTGCCGCTTTCAGTCGTTCCGCCGAGACAGAGACCGCGCAATGGAGTAAACATCTCAGATTTGGGGTATGTACTCAGACTGCGTTTACGTTCAAGTATTGACTATCATTGTTTAGCGTCCCGCCGTACTCGTCTTGACAGGAAAAGCTGTATATGTAGTGCAATGGCAAGGTATATCTTTATGTTATAGAGCTAGATTGAAGTTGCAGAACTTGCGTCGTAATGACGACTAGTAGCCGTTGTGGACGTTGCTCTTAAGCATGACTAACCTCAAAGTAATCAGGGTTGCGACGGAGGATTGGCAGTCTCGAGTCTCGCCCATCACTATGGTCTTCGCGTTTCGGTGTTCACCCAGACGAGAATGTAGCCAAAATCCCTGTATCAACGTGCTATTACACCAAAGGTAGGTATGATCGTCGAAGGAGGCCGCCGCCATCCACATAAGCTATCTACTAGCGACCCTTCTTTTCCGAAGCGCAATACAACAACTGGGGGAACCACATATTGTGGTCCGGTGCATAAATGGACACCAGCCTGAGCTGATCCAAAGAGATCTTCTGAGGAAGGTTTGTACTATGGACATGACCACCAAGCGGTGGTCCGCTCTACAAATGCAATAAATATTTTTTCCCATTAGGCAACAACCGAAGACAAGACGAACCTTGGTGACATCGTAAAATGCTCGAGCGATCGCGTGGAGAAGGCCACGGCGGGTAACCTGCCCGTGTGCGCAAGAAATGGCGATCCTCTGAGAAAGTTGAGGGTAGCCATTGATCTATTATCTGGATAAGCTCGATTGAACTCCTGACAATAATTTGAAAACTCACATTAATAGTCAAGTCGATGGTGGTGGGAGTATTGCCGTCGATGAACCTGACAGAAGTCTCCCCATCAATAAGAGCCAGATCTCTGTGGCCAGACTCCGCTAACAGAACCTCTACCAGGCTAACACCGGCTAGTACATCGGTTCTGGTGGGATCCATCGGGTGGATGGCGAGATGCTTATCGTTAAAATCGACTTTGCCTACGAATCGGTGAGGCAAGGCATCCCGGTAGTGAACAACGTCGCCGGGCTGTGGAGGCTTCATTTTATGCATCTAGGGGCAAACTTGAATGAGCCATGTGCCAAAATGGAAGCGACGAGAAACTTACCAACTCGTAGTCATTGACTGATGCTGAAGTCCTCCAATAGGCGCAAATAGTCATCGGACATTCTTTAGAGGTGCTCGCCTGTGGGATCAATTTGAGATCAGCGAGAAACACTGCATGAACAATTCGCGCACATGGTTTTTGGCCATTTCAAACCTTTTTTGAAATTCTATGGCAGGCGTTGAACCCCTTCGAGGAACCGCCGAAAGATTGGCGGAGGGTAGGCTCCGTAGCTATAGAGTAGACCGTCAATAGGGGGTAATAGACAACCAATACATATAACATACATCTTGCCCTCTTGGGACCTTGAATTTTGCGAACGTAGCCCCTTTGTATATAGTCGTAACGTGCTTGTTATGCCGGGACGGTGGCGACAGAGGCGAATGAGCATCCGCCGGGATCGAGGCCCTGGGCGGGGGTGTGCTCGGACGAGGGCGGTGCTTTGAGTTGGCCCGAGAGGAATCGTAGTTGTTTGTAAGAGACTGAGGACGATTCCGCGAACGGTGTGGAGAACGCTCGGGCCCAAGACCAGATGAACGCCCCTATGAACAATGTCAGTATTAAATGATAGGAAGGATGATTGATTGACTCATGCCTTTCTGCTCGGAGTGGAAGGAGGCGAGATTGGGCGGAAGTGGGAGGTAGAAATTTTATTTCCAAATTCATCGGGCTATGAAACTCATGTTAGCATGAATGAGTGTGAGTGACGGGGGATGCTTCAGGTACCGATGAGGATAAGCCGGCAGTGCGAAATCCAACCGGCGGAGTAGCGACGTTTCCAGTAGCGTAGGTAGAACCAGATGAGAAAGACATTATAAATGACTTGAAAATGAGGAGAAAGAGAGAAGATGATGCTTTGGAGTAATGAGCAGTGTGAAGACAACCAGGTCCTCGAAGTAACAGTAGACGAGAGTACAGAGTGATGGGGAAATTGAAGGTTTGTCGAGGTCTCCTTTATAGTCCGGACTGTAGGAGATGCCACCACAATCAACGAAAATTGGTCTCCATTGTCTGAATCATAAATTATCGGGACATCCCGTTCATGCCAATCTTCTATTATCCAGAGTTTGGGTGTGGACTTTCAAATTAGTTCTCATAGAAAAGCCGGTTACTCCACGGCAGCTGAATGAGCTGAACAAGTTTCTTTGAATGAACCGGTCGGACAATGATACTGATTGGGTGTCAGCCCTTCAGTCGACGATGTGATGGGGAATAAGTGTCAAGTTTTCCTATGCTTTAGTCAAGAGGTTGAAATTGCAGTTGGTCGCGAAAGAAATACCAAGTTCTAGGGCCTTTCTTTGATCAATGTCGATGCTCAAGTCGAAGAGTCGGAGCCGCCGGCAATCAAAAAACCCGTCGATCAATGGCCATCAAAAGACACAAATTAAAATTCCACATCCTCAGGGCCTCGTCTCTCGGCGATATCATTGAAACCTCAGGTGGCAGAGTAAGAATCCCAATTTCTTTTCAAATCGAAGATCGATTTTGCCACATACTTACATTGGGGATCAAAGAACGATCTCATCATCTTCCCATATTCGATCGAGACTACTTAAGTTCCTGTGACCGATCTGCTTGGGGAAAATGCCACCCCCGCAGGTCAGTGGCAGGCTTAAGTGCCTCCTCATTCCAATGCTGCCCCCATATTGATATTGATATTGATAGTGAAATGATGAATCTTGAAGCCGAACTACTTAGTATATGTTCTCACGTATACCCTGTGCTATTCATCGGGCTACTTGGTAGCTTTATAGTATGATATGGCAATCTTACCACATGGGGCATATCTTTTTTTTTTCGCGGGGGGCTAGAAAAATTATCCCTCCATTTCCATGACGGCTGGAACAGAGATAGATAGTATGCTTATCTATTAAGTACTAACTATGCTCGACGATCCCCTTCCATTTTTGAACCAGGCAAGAAAGTCCATGAGCTTTACCTCCGCACCCCAGATGATTCTATCCTCGTCGATAGGATAGAGACACAGCAATCGCAGGTAACACACATCCGTTACGTCAGGCAATAGGTTCCCTTCCCACGACTTCTCAGGAAATCTGTTTAATTCCTCTCTCTACGACACATGTCAGGAATAGAATACAAACCGGTGAAAGATATGGGGATAATACCTGTAGGATCTCCTTGTATCCTTCAGAAATAGCATAAGCCAAGTCGGTCTAATATTCTCCCTCTTAAGCTTGGCGTGGCAACAGTCTATCGGGATACGAATGACCTCAGGTGGTTGAGATCGAGGTGCCTGGGAACGTAAGATGAGAAGCGACATTAGCAAATACGTGAGGAGAAACTCGCTGGAAATACAATATCAATGTAAGATGAATTCGCCGGCAATTTCTCAGGAACCGAGTCTGACATTTCAACGCAGCCTCGATCACATTTCAAGACCTGGGACATGCTGACCCCCGGAGTACCGAATGGCGCAGTTGGGTCTTTGAAGACCATCAAATCTTGACTATACTGAGATAGTCCAGGACCGAGCGCTTCAGATTCTTGTTTGCGATCTGGAGACTGGAGACGAAAAGGTATGAGTCCTTAGTTGCTAGAGATG
Organism: Armillaria mellea; assembly: GCA_030407055.1. Taxonomy (NCBI): domain Eukaryota; kingdom Fungi; phylum Basidiomycota; class Agaricomycetes; order Agaricales; family Physalacriaceae; genus Armillaria; species Armillaria mellea. The sequence goes on from JAUDZF010000018.1 coordinate 328,722, forward strand.
ATGAACTCGTGCCCACCGAAGAACATATCTTTATTTCAGATAACTTGTCCGATGGAGGCTTGAATGAGGCTTCGATATGCGCCTCAGGACTATTCCCCTTCGGTACGAGCTGTATGCCAGGGAGTACCGGATGAGTGTGGTTCGTTGGTCGGTGTATTAAGTCTTACGGTGTGTGGATGGTCAAAGCTTACGTCTTTCCTCCACAGACTCGGGGTCCTGTTCAGAATACTCGCTCTGCATCAACAAGTTTGGCAAAACGTATCATTACCCACCGACAGTGTTTCTTCCGAGGATATAGAGCTCTGGGCGTCAACGTTTTCGTCATTGAGGCTTTGGTCCGATTGACTGTGAGCAGGCGCGGAAGAATCTCCATCCTGTTCACGATGTGGCAGACTTAGATAGACATCGAATATTTGTCTTACTGATTCCGACTGAGATGATGAAATCGTAGCAGTAGCCTCATGACTTTCTTGAGGGCATGTATCTTCGACAAACTGAGCGATGGACGCGTCATAGGAGTATGTTGCGTGGAAGGGATTGGGTGCCGGGTACCTACCAGTCCTGCTGGTCTGCGAGAGTGGACTGAGATCAGCATAGCAATGGGATAAAGGTGCAAAAGCATCGTACGGTTTCTTCGGTACCGTGGATGAAGTAGTAAGCCATGTCAAGGAAAGGATGCGATGGACTTGAACTAAAAGATCCATAGCTTTTATAATGTCCATCTACGCCGTTTCCACATGGCTCTGCATTCTATCTTGAACATTGACTTACAATTATTGGGACAATGATCCAGCGCCATGAGAAGAAATGACAAGTATTTGAGTGATAGCTGTTGCAAGAGCATCTTTTGACAGCGGATAGTCCATATAAGGTGGGGAAGCATCGTCACTCGAAAAGATAACCCAAGACTAAATTCAAGGAACCGGCAAATATTTGTAGCGATATCCCGGTTGATCCTGTTGTCCCGCGAGGATCAGCTACGCCAGATAATCCATAGCAAGAGCTCTTGCGTCTACGCTGGCCCGAGGGTCTACAGACGCTACGTCTGAGCATGGGCTCAACTTGAAGCGAACAAGGCGCGCATAGCCACGTAGCCAAGCACTGACGCGGCCGAATGGGCGCTTCCGGCTTATGCAATGTGCTTGCTCAATGCTCGCCCCATTTAAGGGCAGATTTAGGTCAAAATATGCCGCTCAACCAATCATAAGCGTACAGCTGTATCTATATCTTGACAAAGGCAAAGATAAGTACAAGGAGGAGGACAAATTACTGCCGGCAACGTACCCAGAGCGTGAAATGACTCGGAGGAACAATTCCCCTGCTGAAGCATGAGCTGCGCCAAGTTTAAAGCCTGAAGCTTGAAGGAGCAATAATATTGCATGCGATCTCAAGCCATCTGTAACAAAGTTAGCCAAGGGGCGCGCACCTGAAAATATTCCTCAGACGGACCTTGTTCTGTATTTGGTGTACCCGGTCCGAGTCGCGGCCGATGTTTTTTTCGTACTCAAGTGGAAGACAAGGCGAGCTAGGCTTGCGCTTATTTTCTACGTCCTTTCGTGCGGTGAACTGGCCCGTGTTATATGACTGTTCACGGACGTCGGACTGTTTAGCCCATGGAAATGTGATGAAGGAAGGAGCAAAGAACCAAATTTCCCATAGCAGCTCGAAAAACAACGCTCAGCGGAAGTACTGGCGTTCGTTTAATCGAATATTTTTGCAGGAGAATGTCCTGTAGTCGACCCAGGATAATACATACGGACCCTTCGGCAAATCCCGCATCCGACTATCTCAGAGGAAGAACACCACTTTGGAACAAGTGCGATCGAGACTCTCCGTGTCACTACAACATGCCAAAGGGCAGAAGATGGTCCGAAGAAAAGTTAAAATTAGCGGAATATCGTTGTGATTGAGAATCTTTGCCTAGATCAGCATGAGAAAAGGCAGCTTGGGAACGATATTTGACGCCTACCTGCCAACTACTGTGTAGATTAGCACTTCCCATCATAGCGGGCCACTTGAAATTTGTGTCTCCCAGGTAACAAGGTGCTCAGCTAGTGTAGCCGGTGCACAAATCCTAATTTCCATCCACAGGACAAGGACTTCATCCGGTATGACATTTGTGATCGTGATGAAGTAAGTCGGTCTCGCCTGTGGAAATGGGAGATATTCGGTAGGGAAGTCGAAGATCAGTCCGAAAACTCTGATGCTAGTTGAATCTGGAAGGAGAGGGGGAGAGCTGCAATGCTGACCACGACTCGATTAAAAGCTTTGGAGCGTCTGCGACGAATAGCACATATTGGGGGTAAGCAGCAGTATAAAATTACGATTCATTCCGTTGGAGCGAGATCGTATTGCAATCGTAGCTGGTCGTAAATGCTAGAGCTAGCTAAGCTTTGGCATGTCGACAATGCCAAGTTTGCGACCTTGATAATTCCGGAAAGAAAGACGAGAGTCAAAAATGGTCCGAGCGTATATGTAATAACCACACCGTTAAGCATCATATCTAAGAGTTTTCCTCATCGTTTTTTCATTTCAGTGTCGCACTTGCGACGAAGTCTTGTGATGGCGGAAGCGAAAGATTTTCATTTTGAAATAGAAACAAGGTTGATCGATCCTTTGATTGCCGGCGGCTCCATCTGTTCAGCCCTGTGAGTCTACGGTAGGACAATTTATATTCAAACACTGTGTAAGTAAAAAAAAAAGACAGAGAATATAAGTAATGATCTACGAATGAGTAAGGTATAGGTCAAAGACGGTAAGGTATACGTACCTCAGTCGGGCACAGCGAATGTGGAACGACTGAGGTACATCGGTATCTACGGTGGGGCTATATAGTTGATCGAGTAGTGACAGGGGGAATAGATATATAGTAAGTAAGAAAGGAATGTTGGTAAAAGATAAGGAAGAATGGGCATACAGTACGGGTATCTCCAACAGTAAGTGGGGCGGTTCAACGCACCTGGCACTTTACTCGATTAATATGCTTCCCTATGGTCCTCTTACTGGAGATATTTTGCGGTTCTGCCATATTTGACAAATATCTCTCGATGGCGCATATCTCTACGTGTTCTTCGACGAGAATCCGGTATTGATACACCGGCATAGAATTGTAATTTAATCTCTGACATGGTTCTGGCTTCTCCAGGCTCTATTAGCGGACAATGTGTTGAGATTATCTCCCTTCGTTCCGTTCGTCAAGGGGAAGCTAGGCCCGCTTCTCTGCGTAATTATCCTAGATGATCGGGTTGAGTGTTGCACAATGATTCGATGGGCCCGTTATCAATTTCTGCCGCCAAAATTCGATAGAGAGGCCCCGAGAGTTATGCCGCGGAGCCCGTCGAATCTGAGCGCTGCCATCTGTCAGCCAACTGTGTACCGCCAAAGTGCAAGGCCAAGGTAACCGGCCACCCGGGCCGATATTGCGGGATCGCCTCTCATTGGCCCGCTTACATAATATCGGTGGCTGGAAGAATCATAATCGAAACTGTTTTTCTTTCACCTACCACCACCTTCCAGTGCCGTACCAGCCGCGTTGTTATATTTTTGCATCCTCCAACAAAAGAAATGTCTGACGAAGAACTGCAAGGCGGCCCCAGCCAAGATGAAATCAAGGGCGAGAACAACGATCCAAACGCGCCGATTAACGTCAAGGTGAGGTCGCCACTGAGGGGCACGATGAGGCAGTCGCTGAGGCTTTCTTCTCTTTAGGTCGTAACGTCGTCTGGCGAGGAAGTGTTCTTCAAGATTAAGCGCAGCACCAAGCTCAGCAAGCTCCAGGGTGCTTATGCGAGCAAAGTGGGAAAGGACGTGGCCACAATCAGGTGAGCAGGGCTGTGCTTTTCCCGTATTTTTTCATTTCGATGACAAACTCTGACTTTTTACGTTCAGGTTCTTGTACGATGGCAATCGGATACAAGAAGACGACACACCGCAGTCCCTAGATATGGAGGATAACGGTGCGTGTCCGACCTTTGGGTCACGAGAATGTCAGCTAATTCTCTTCAGATACTATCGATGTCATGGTTGAGCGTACGTTTCTTGTTTCTCTTACTGTTTCTGTTACTCATATTCGGTTTTGGCAGAGGTCGGAGGCTCCGTTTTGCCGTGACCACCTTTTTCGTTGTCGCTATGTTCTGCTTCGCCAATCAATATGATACTCAAAGTTGTACTATCTATCGACAATTGCACCCTCTCTTTCTTGTAAGCTCCCATATATGTGATTTTCATAAGAGACTCTGTCGAGTGACTGGATATCGTTCACCTTCGGGCCCTACGAGTGCGCTTCCTCGCGACGAAAGAGAAGTTCTGTGTACGGCATTGCTGTTCTCCTTTGACTCATTAACAGCCCGCTCGCAATCTAGGTCCGTCGGCTTCGCATCAGCGCAACAGCAGACTTTAACACCCCTTTTAGAGTGTTCTCTTTCCATCACAGTTGTCAGGCATAGTTGCAGGCTCGTATTCGTGAACCATGGGCACGATATCATTCTAGCGTACGCTGTCCAGTTTGTAAGCCCAGAGAGATCGCGGGCCTTCAACGCTTCGTGGGTTGTCCTTCAAGGCAGTGTAAAATCGCTGCCATTGTTATATCGAGGTGAGCATATTAGCAATCTGTTGGACGTAGAATTGCGCAGTCATGACGTGTTGTACACCAGGCCCCGGTGGTACTGGTGCTGCTATTGGCAGATCTGTCATATGGCGAATGGACAGTGCACAAGGATGCGAAGTTGCGTTTTAGGTCTGTGCGGCTCCCAGTAATAGGTCAACACCACTTCTCACCTCTCGGCAGGTGCCTTTGCCCTTATTAAATCCTATTTCAAGAAGATGCATGAAATGTTCACCAATCACAGTGAGGATAAATATGGATAGTATGAGAAAATGTTTTAAATAAAACTTTTAACAGCTACCGACTTTCGCCGTCCTAATCAGCAGATCTACATACCGCGTGGATCTCGACAATCTGGATATTTTTCCTCCTTACAGATATCTATAAAGCTGCTAGGTTTACCTGTAAAGAACCATCCACACCAGCACAATGCGTGTCATTCCTTATCTTCTCCCTCTATATTTCCTTGCGGGTGAATGCGTAACCTCCCTTGTGTGATGATTACTGAAACTATGCCAGTTTATGCCCAGGATTCTCCAAGCCAACTGTCGTTCTTCACCACCGTCTGGCCTGCCGGACCAGGGAACGTCATATCGTCTCAACTTCCGGACCAAGAGCTTACAATGATGCTCAACGAGATAGACCCAGCACGGATCCAAGCGATCATCGAGAAGCTCGTCTCCTTCGGCACCCGAAACACCCTTTCGAACCAGACAGACCCTAACCGTGGTATCGGTGCCGCCAGAGATTGGATCGCCAGCGAGATGCGTGAAATCGCAGCGGCTTCAGGAGGGCGCATGACCGTCACCGTCCCGAGCTACATCCAGGAACCCGCGTCTAGCATACCCACGAGCACGGTGATAAGCAACATAATCGCCACCCTCCGTGGCTCCTCTGATCCGGGGCGAGTATACGTCGTTTCGGGACACTACGACTCTCGTGTCACGAACGTCGACAACTTTGATGATGATTCGCCGGGGGCTGATGACGACGGGAGTGGAGTTGCTGTTTCAATGGAGCTCGCGAGGGTGATGGCGACTCATTTCCCAGCGGCGACGATTATGTTTGCGGCTGTGGCTGGTGAGGAGCAGGGGCTGTATGGGAGCAACTTTATGGCAGAACAGTTGAAGAACGCTTCCGTGGACGTGCAAGGGATGCTGGATAATGATATTGTGGGGAGTTCGACGGCGGACGACGGGACTACGGACCCGTTCAATATACGGCTGTTCGTGCAGGGTATCCCGCCTACGGACACGCTCAGTGAAGTGACGGCTCGTGTCCACGTCGGGGGGGAGAGCGACACCCCTGCAAGAGAACTGGGTAGGTTCGTTACCGAAGTAGCGTCTAACGACGTCACGAACATGTCAGGTAAGTCACTCTAGGTCCCTTTGTCTTCCTTTGCCCTGACATCCAAACCTAGTCCAAATGGTATATCGCCCCGACCGGTACCTACGAGGCGGGGATCACCTCTCCTTCCTCCGAAATGGCTTCCCCGCCGTCCGGTTCACCGAACCCCACGAGAACTTTGCGCACCAGCACCAGGACGTCCGCGTCGAGAACGACGTCCAATTCGGGGATCTCGTGGAGTTTTGTGATTTTGAGTTTAATGCGAGGGTGGCGAAGGTTAATGGGGCGGCGCTGTGGTCCCTTGCGCAGGCCCCGGGGACGCCCAAGAATGTTGCGATTGATACTAGTCAGCTGACAAATAACTCGACGTTGAGCTGGACGTTGGATGACGCGGCGGCTGGGTATGAGATTGTGTGGCGGCCTACGGATCTGCCTTCGTGGACCCATGTTATACCGGTGGGAAAGGTTTCGCGGGCTACCGTGTTGCTGTCGAAGGATAATGTTGATTTTGGAGTGCGGGCAGTTGGGAGTAATGGGTTTCGAAGCCCCGCTGCTTTCCCTTTCAGTTGATGAAAGGGCGAGGGACTTCTCAGACTCTACGACTTTATAAACAAATTGTGCCTACCCGCAAAGTCAAGAAGATACTATCGATCACCTCGACGTGAGACGGAAGATGTTGACTTGCGCCATTTCCTTCAACTCTCTTCTACATATTTTGTAGAACTCACCTTTCTACCCATTCCAATTTTTTTAGTTGTTGCCGTCGGATGTGTTAAAATGGCGGGGGAAGTGCAACTGTGACGGGATGTGACCTGAAATGCCGATCCTGCCGATGCACCAAAATCCTCAGGCCCTAATCGGCTCAAGTGCGGCATCTATGACGTCATGATCCGAGGTTATTGCCGAGATCTGCCGAAGTAGCGGCGGAGCCGCTGAGCTTGTCATTGCATGTGCATTCTGTAGACTTCACTTGGTTGGTTTATTCTTCAAAGACTCAAATAATACATGCCAAGCTTGTATTAAAAACCCAGAGTTGCCCAATACGCCAATGCATTGGTATCAGGTAACAACATAATAAGTGACGAAGGTTGCACTACTTATCGATCGATAGTAACAGGAACTGCAGTCTATTTGCAAGTATGTATAACAAGGCGATAAATAATATACATAAAAAACCAACGGATTACCAGATTGCTAGTATAAAGATCCTTCCAACATGATAAAAAAATAATCACTCCCCCCGACTCTTTTTCTCCCGCCTCGCCGCTCTATTAAGCAGCGTTTTAGCCCTCTGATATTCAACGTCCTCGTCGCTCGAATCTGCCCACATATCCTTCTCCTCATCGACACTCGACTTCCACCCTTCCCCATTTGCCCTTGCCCAGAGCGCCTCGTCGTCATAATCGATAGCCGGAGGCGTCGTGGAGAACGTCGGCTGCAATGCCACTCTCACACTTTTCCGTCGCCGAGGCCCAGGTGTTTCTGTCGACGCAGTGGAAGAAGCAGATAGGTCTGAACCGACGTGCATGTGGTTGACATAAGCAGGATCTTTCGCTGGTAGTGGAGGAGGGGGAGGAGAAGGGCCGTCTTCGAACATTTCATGGCCTGTCTCGTACGAAGAAATAGATGCAGCGTCGTCGTCGTGTCCATTCATCTTGACGTTAATGACGGGTGGAGGAGAAGCCACAGCGGGTGGTGGTGGTGGTGATGGGGAGCGGGCAGGCATCGGAGAAGGCGTCCTACTGGGGCTCTTCAACGCACTACGCAGAGGCGACAACGCCGGTCTCGGTTTAGGCGCGACGACCACCGGCGCAGAGGGTTGCACCATCTTATTAGGATCAAACCCAGACTCCTCGTCATGAAATACCGACTTGGGAGCCGTTGGAATCGTGATCACAGCCTCCTTCTTTCCCCTTGGTTGAGTCGCATTTGCACTTGCCTCCGCGTCCATCCGTCGTAATTCCTTCACAGTAGGGCTAATCGGAGCCTTGACATCCACCAGAGCAGCGGGCTTTACGGTACCTCCCACGCTCAGCCGTTTATCAGACGCCCATCCTTCCCGATTCGCCCTAGCCACGTCTTCCACGATGCTCATGAGACTGACGCTCCCTTCTCCCATAACAACACCAACGCCAACCGGGGAACTCGCCCGTCTTTCAGATTTCATAGTCGAAGACTTCCTGACATTACTTGTCCCGGATCCGTCATCCAGGGTGGCTCTCTTCTTGTGTACAATAACTGAAGAAGCGCGCTCTGGTACCTTTGGGATCGGAGGTATATTCGAAGATGATGCAGCGCGTAATCGCGCCGGAGCACTGGAAGCACTCATTAAAGACGAATTCCTCGACAGACTCGGCGACATGGTAGCGGATCCTGTCCCGGTATGCATAGTATCCGTACTGATTTCAGCTGGTCTCTTCACGGTCCCGTTTGGCATGGACTTGCGATTTGACTTTTTCTTCTTCACAGTCTTCGGTGGTACGGTAGCGGTATCGCTTGCCCATCCTTTATCCTCCGTCTCCGTCTCTCGCTGGCCGTCAACCCACTCCTCTGCTCTTTCGATAGAAAGATCTACGATCCCTCTATCCAGGGACGTGCTCCGTCTCCGCTTCTTCAGTTCTGCCTCGCTGAGATCGCCTTGGTTCCTCGCGGAGCCACGACCTTTCTTCAGCCTCCTCGAACCCACTGTATCACTCACAGCACGTGGTCTAGGTGTCGGTGTAGAAGGAGAAGGCATAGCAGGGAGTGGTGGGATTGGCGACCTTGAATAGGACTCGTGGACGTCGAGCTTTTTGATGTTCTTCGTGGTCCGTGTATCCCATGCTTTTATCCCTCGTCTTCCTCTCGTTGGTGTCTCATCGCCCTCGTCCTCCGCGCCACGCTCGCTCCCCGCTTTCCTACGGCTGAACAACCCTCTGAATGGTACCAAAAAAGCGGCCACGACTACCGCTGCTGCTTCCCGTCGGCGATGTTGGAGTGCTCTGTGCCTTGCGCTTCTTGTCAGAGCCAATGGACATCTTGCTCGACGACCCGGCAAATCTCGCATTTTCGACAACCTGAACATCACCCTCATCCTCATCGCTGCTATTCGTCTCCTCTGGATTTCCCAGAGACCCAGTTCGGAAGCCCAAGTCCTCCTCGGTGATCCGGCGCGGAAGAACGTGTTTCTGAATAGGCGGAGGGCTGCTTGCACGCGGCAAGCCTGTCTCAGCGATCGCGTGTGCCGGCGGTATTTGAATTTGCAGCGGTATTTCGGGATCAGTAGGGGTAGACGAGACCGAGGGTACTTCAAGGTTGGAATAAATGTGTTGTACGGGATCGGGAGTAACTATGACGTTGATTTGGGAAGCGGATTGTGAGGGAGCGATGGAGGAGATATCGGAGGAAGGATGCTCGCCTGGATGAAGACGGAGGAAGCGGCTTGTCCCTGGGAGAACGAGCTAGTTTGCATAGTCAGTCAAAATATCAAGTGTGGACAGGTAACCTACCGGCGCCTTCGTTCAGAACGCTGTCAACTTGCTTTCCTATCTCTACCCAACGCCAGCCGCAGTCAGCCAAGGCCTTGGACCGGACAGCAAGCCCGTCTCGAACAGCCCCGAAGCGTTTCACGTCTAGCTCCTTCTCCTTCATTGCGAGGTGAGCTTCGCATGCCTGAAGTTCTGCCTGCGCGTTCTGCAATTTCTTGTTCGCACCTAGGCTAAGAAATGTCGGCGAAGAAGTGTAGGACATTGACGGACTCTCATCAGATTTCAGGGAAAGAGTAGAGGACGATTTCGTATTCGGGACTAAGCAGGAGGGACTCGCGGTTACTGCTGGACTTGGTAACAGACTTGGAAGCCTTTATAAGACGAGTTACGCTATAGGAAGACGAGTCAGTATAACCAGATAGAATGGAGGATAGAAGATGGAATCTTGTCAAGAAAAAGATGGATATATGCGTGTAGCAACCCAGGGTACCTGGGGTAATGAGCACCGCCGCATACGTCGAGCTGCAAAGCGACACCGCTGCCGCATAGAAACATATCATAACAAAAGCCAGAAATCATTAATATACCCACAGAATTTCCCTGTCTCGCATTACATGGGCTACTTCGTCTTCCAAGTCCTTCAGCCCCGTCAAATAGTCGCGCCATTGCTCTATCGACACTGCATACGCACGAAATGCTTCAGCCGCACCTGCCAGAGACCCAGCCACCGACAATATCACTTGAGACGCGGGCGGTGGGCAAGCCGACGCATACGCCGCCAGTGATGTCAATGCGACATTTGAGCTATCCAGAAGGGATTGCAGCTGCTTCGAGTGGTCCTTTTCCTGAGATAGAAGATTGACGAGAAGGCGTGAGTCTGGTGGACGATGAACCATCCAGGGAGCACGGGAAGGAAGGAGATGGAAGGGAAGGAAGATGAGGTCAGTGTCGGAAATGAGATTCACCAGGTGTGTCGTCGGCTGTTTGCACTGGTACTGAGCACGTGACCGGTTACATCATTCACACGCTCGCCGCCCCTGCCGCGAATCCTTGCCAGCATTCCGATACTAACAAGAAAAACTTGACCGACGTCATATCTTTGAGCTTGAATCTTGCACCATGGGATGGCAGAATTAAGACTGAATTTTTTCTATGATTAATTTCAAGTATTCGAAAATAGGGGTTGTTACATTTCACTGTACTCAATGTAATCCAAATAAAAGTTGAAGACAAAGGCTATATGAAGGCGCCAAAGAAAGTACAATACGTAGGGGTGAATACTACCTCTCAATCGTGTCTCAGCAGAAACTTCTCTTCTTTGGTGTCTTTTCTCTTGATTGTAGAAGTTGCAATCAATATCAAGTGAATTTCACGAGGATCGAGTAACTTTTTCACTATGGCCAGCGGCGGTTCAGTGGTTCCTACTTTGAGCAGCTTCAGAATGAGGTTAACAGTGGCTCCACCTCGTTACTTTAGCAGAAACGTCATGAAGAAACTAATTTCCGTGGTCGTGTCCCTGTAAGGCTTCGCGCCTATTTGATGGATGGTCGGCGAAGAGACTCCACGGAAAGACTAGGATACGGTACCGGCTGTCGATACTGCTATATATCATAAAAATTGCACCGACACTTCATTTTTTATCAGAGTATTCGAATCATCTCTAACGACACCAGTACCAGTTCCGAGTTCAGTCGTGGCAAATCGAGCAGAAATGCGAATCAAAACTTAAATGACATTCTCTCCAAGTAAAGCGTGGTAATAAAACGTTACATTCCATATTTTCACCGGGATCCAGTAATTGACCTATCAGACGTTATTGACACTCTCGAATACCCATTTCTGCCCTTCACCGACACCAGCTTGCGTGAGAATAATCTAGAATAAAGTCAGATATCACCAGCCTCTGCAGTAGGAGCCCTCACATTGTCATCACTATCCACACTCCAAACCAGGTCCGTGTCAATGAGACGGATCCTGCAAAAATAAGTACGAGTCCGTATAGCAACACACCATCGAACTTACTGAAAAGTCTGTCTATCGTCAGAGATAAGACTCCATGAATTGGTCACCTCCAACGATGCTAACGACCGTGTCCCGATTAGCCTTTGGCCACTCATAATCGGCCAATCGGAGCTCGCATACGACACATTCTGGAGCGTATATAGGGACTCGGATCCTGTGATATTCTCCAACTCCCACTACCAAAAGATCTGTTAGCGCATGACAGTAACTGGTAAGAATATTATTCACAGTCTGATTATTCGGACCTGACGCGACTAGCACCAGCGGCGTACCATCAGTTGAATCTCCACCTTTGATAGCAACAGACGCGCCAGTCTTCGTACTGATCAAGCGATACCTCCCTGGGTCCGGAGCTACAGCCGTTGTCTGGGTGACTCGGGCAACAAAAGGTGGAAACTCAAATGCTACCCATACGTCAAATTTCTGCTCCCCCTCATCCCCGCTTCCTGCGAGCCACGCTAAACAAATAGGATCATCGGCATGATAGAACTACATGGATGTCAATGCTCACCATGCCATGGGTAGTCCACAGTCCTATTCTTTCTGAACAGCGGTATTCCGTCTGCGCTCGTCTTCCACAATGGTCCATGTTCCGCCATGTTAGGCACTACGACGCTGGAGTACTTATCCTTATCCGGGTTTGCAGGATCAAAGTCTGCATCCGGTACTGTTGCCCAGCTCATTCCTCCCTGGCCGGTGCCATTCACAAGACACGCATGGATCTCTGCGAAAGTGTCCCCAATATGGTTGTGGAAGCCAGCAGAGACGTTCACTCCTGCCGTCCATAGCTGGATGTGACAGATAGACTCGGCAGTGTCATCTGCGTAGCGGACATGGAAACCGATTAGGTTGTAAAATTCAACCCCCTGATAAAACCTTGTGAATTTATGCTTGCGGGTATACACGTATGCACTAACCTTAAATCTTCCGTTAGCCCAAGGCCTATCCTCTACCTTGACCCACGGAAACGACATGTGCCGAACGGCACCTGGGAAGCGAAGTGGGAATAGATTGTACGCAACAAGCTGCTGCATATCTGTGAAGGGCGGTTTCCCAGAAGTAGAGGATTCCTTGACGAGAATAAATGCTGCCCCTTCGCTGCGAGTAAAAATATTGGCATCTGTCGAAGAAATGGTGATAGTACTCGACTCAAATGGAGCAGGTGCCTGGGTGCGCTCATGGACTTTGCCGACTCCGTCTGTCCACAGAACTGAAGAAGTATTAGATAAGTAAGATCAGAGAGAAACGTTTGACGGACCTCGTCCAGTGATGACTTTCACACCTTCACCCGGCTGAATCGGGTATTTGGAGCGGGGCGGAACGACAACAAGAGCCAGTTTACGACCTGCTACATCCAGAAATTCCACTTCATCTGCTATGTGCATTGTATTTGGGCGAGGGACACGAAACATGACTTCGTCGTCGATCCTTTCCGCAGAGATAGGCGCAGCTTCATACAAGAGAATCAGCGGAACAGGCGACTCAAAATATCCAGGAACGGAGTATGAAATCGTCGCAAAATCCTAATAATTGTCAGTAGCAGCCGCATAGAATAATAGTCGAATGAACAAACAAGCATTTGGGGTGACCGGAAATTGGCCACAGCTACTCTTCCGGCCGAAACGTCACCAAGCTTAAACTTCTTGAACACCCCGTTCTTGAGATCAACGGCTAAGAATATGTTTAATATATAGGGTACCATCAAAAGAGAAGTACAACGACATACGTTTGTAGCACCATACGCCTGTCTCATCCCAAGAAGGAGGATTGGACCCCATCATCGCTACCAGGAACTCGTCGACACCATCTCCATCAATATCGACACACACGACTTGGTGGATCGACCCTGAAAGTCCGTTGCTGGGTATAGTGTAATCGTCCAAGACGTAGCGAGTCCACTGGACATCAACGGGCTGGTTAGGGGGTGCGCTATCATCCTTCACGTATACAGAAACGAAATGACCATGCATTGCCTATGGGCCACTCTCAGCACAAGGACTAAGCCATCATATGTATGTACTTACCTCGGATGATGCGATGTATCCCGTGGAATCATCGTGAACCTTCCCAACAGAAACTGTTAAAGATTAATAGTGTTGTCCAAAGGACCAGAGAACAGGACTTACCACTGCCAGATCCCCAATAAGGATCCCCCGGAGTCTGAGGAAGACCTGTTCCAAGTATCTTGCAGTCCCACTTCTTCGTATTAGCATCAAACCACAAGAAGCTTATTCCTTCTCGACTGGCAAGCATTATTTGATCAAGGCCTCCATCAGTAGAAGGGACAACTACGAAGACAGATAACATTATCTGGAAAGAGATCCTCAGAGGCAGACAACGCACCAACCACTTCATGAACTACGCGAAATAGATTATCGAATGGGACGTCTTTTTTCCACTCTGATGCAGACGTCGGATCGTTGGGTTTCGTGTAAATGATAAATGGAACTGGAGTATCGAGATTATCCGAACTGGTGATGACGGGGAGGGCGGACGATTTGGATGACGTCCTGTCGAGTGAAGTGTCCAACTACGTCAAGGATAAGTCAATATAGTTATGGTATGGCAAATTGGTATGCGTTTACCTCTGATACGATGCATACCGGGGCTCTGACCGATGTACCTAGGTTCCCATTGCTCCTTGTTGGGATCTCCGGTATTCTCGAACCACTGAATGCGGCCACCGTCAGACCAAATGTCGCTCATGGAAGGTCCATATCTGTCTGCAACAATGACTAAGTGGAGAGAATCAGTTGGCAGTGATGTGGGCAGAGGGTACTAAAACGACGAGCCATCATTATAGCCATTTCCACTGATGTCCGCATACCTGTTTTTACAAGTCAGTGTCCGAACATATATAAAACAAGCCAGAATGGGCATACGCCATAGGCACAGGAAACCAGAGCGATGCAAGGATGACCTCCTTCCAGCCCTGAGTCTCTGGTTGTGATCTGTGTACTGCGTCAGGTTCGGAAGCATACAACAGGGAAAAAACCTAACTCGTTTTCAGAATTGTACGGGTTCTGTAACATTACAATATCGCTTTTCTGGTCAGTCGTCCCAAGGCCATAAGCAATAACGTTGGGATTCAGTTCGTCGCTGGTGGCGCGGAAAGGAAACTTCTCAATCCAGTATCCATCGTCAACAGTGTAATCGATGATGCGGGGAAAGAAACGGTGCATAGTGAAGAATTGGCAGCTTGTATTGCAGAGAGTCTCTTTATATATTCCACAGTAAGGAGTAAAAGTCGGAAAGCCGATTCGAATGTAAAACTCCATCGTCCGAAAATGGCTGCACGGGCTATGCTGCGAAATTGATAGTTTTTCGTACGACAGCTGGTTCTAGGCACCGAAGCAAGATGTTCAGTAACAGCTGTAAAGCAAGGAAGTTCTTGTGGATAAGATGAATGCGCGTCACCTGGTGGTAATTAATCTCTGGATGACAGGCAAGCTGGCTTAGTTGTATCTTGGCTGTAGCACGGGTTCAGCGTTCTTAGGTTCTACACACAATGGACCACGGGATTACCTCACTCCGAGATAGATTCATTGCGATTGTTGTGATGGAAGTCCAAGAATGAACATTAAAGATGCAGTGAACCAGGCAGAGAACTGACAGACCGTGGAGGCGAAAAAGTGGCGGAAATGAATGTGGTGTTGAACACGTGACCCTGATTTGTGCCGGAAGGACCGGCTTCCGGTTCGAACTTGGAACTTGACAATATATTGTCTACCCATGATAACGGCTCAATGATATCCGATCATGCACTGGACCCCACCACGCTTGAAGCCACTCATCTGACTTTATATTACAGTCTCATTTGTATGTTCAGGTTCTTCTCTGAGTTCATCCCAACCTCGACATTATTCTTCTTTCCGAGAATCAAGGCGATGGCTGACGACGATTGTGTCTTCTAGGCTACACACAGAATGGTTCTCTAACTCTGAGGAGCAATTCAATACATTCAGTCGCCGAGTCGCCGTCTCCACTGTCGACATACAAAGGTTGGAGTTACGTTCTTCCATAGAACTCACCTGCTATGCAAAATATTTGCTGTCGGTGTTTCGGACATCCGGAATTATACAGTACTGAGACGCTGTGAACCTAACACCTTGGGATGTAGTACGTTAGATAACCCCCTCAGGTGACCGTGATCATAAGAATGAACATCGACTCGTCTATGTATTTAATCAGGGTGCGTTTCCAACCTCTTATCATCCCACTCTTTGTATCATCTCCACCATTACATCTAGTTGCTAACTCTCACGATGGCTCCAACTCGTTTGTCTGACGCAGACATCCAGACCTTGCTAGCTCAGCTTCCCAAAGATGGCCATGCTGCCTCTTTGAAGTTGTTCAATAACGACCTTTCGCGCACTGTTCCTATCCACCGCACCGACGTCTTCATTGCTGGAAGTGGTCCCATTGCTGCCGCCTACGCTCATACCATTATCAATCAGCACCCCACTGCCCGAGTATTGATGGCAGAGATTGGCGCTCAGGATAGTCCAGTTATTGGCGCTCACTTGAAGAACGCGGTCAAGTACATTGCTCTTCTTAGCTCGTGTATTTTACTCACTGGTCACCCAGATTTCAAAAAGATATTGACGCGTTTGGTAAGTCAAGAATCTTATTTCGCTAACTTGTACTTACTACCTGCAGTTTATACTATTCAGAGCGCCCTTCAGACCACTTCGATTCCCGTTCCAGATTCCTACCAACCCACGCTGGCGAACATTTCTTGGGCACCAGATCCAGATTCTGACTCGCAACTTGTGATCAATGGGTTCAATCCTGCCCAAAAGCCCTCTGTAAATCTTCCCGCCAATGCCATCACCAGGACCGTCGGTGGTATGGCCACTCACTGGACTTGTGCATGTCGTACGTACTCGCTGTCATTATACCGACCTTCACTCCATTTATTTTCAGCCGAGCCACACGCAGAAGAGAGGTCCATGAACCCGATCCCAAACGAAGAACTCGACGGCCTTCTCCAGCGCAGCAAAGTCCTTCTCAATGTCCATACCGACCAATTCGATGAGTCTATTCGCCACGACGTTGTCAAGAACACTCTCGCCAATGCATTTGCTTCTGATTCTACTCGCAATGTCGCCAATCTTCCATTGGCTGCAGAACGTCGCTCAGACAACAAGGCATATGTCCACTGGTCTGGTGCGGATACTGTCCTTGGCGAGGAACTATCTAGCGGCACACATCCCCGCTTCAAGCTTCTCACGGAGACTAAGGTTGCCCGACTTTTCTACCCAGGGACGAACGAAATTGGTGCTGCTGTAATCCACGATTTGAAGGCCGATCGTGATTTGAGTGAACAACTCGTCATTGCCGATGTACGCTACACTGATGCATACATTTACATATTATGCTCATGGTATAAACAGGCCTATGTTATCGCCTGCGGAGCCGTCTGCACCCCGCAAATACTGTGGAACAGCAACATCCGTCCCGATACGTTGGGTAGAAACCTTAGCGAACAGTCTATTGCCTTCTGTCAGGTGAGCACTATGGCCTCGACCTTTTTTATTTCACTGCTGACTGGCTCTAGGTTGTCCTCAAGCGTAGCATTGTTAGCGATATCTGGACCAATCCCAAGTATAAGGAGGCAGTGGAGCGTCATCAGGAGAAATATCCTTGCGATCCCCTACCGATTCCATTCCATGATCCTGAACCTCAAGTAACAATTCCCTATACTCCTGACCACCCATGGCACACCCAGATTCATCGTGACGCGTTTTCTTACGGCGACGTTGGCCCCCGCTCTGACCCTCGTGTCGTGGTCGACCTTCGTTTCTTCGGAAAATCTGACATTTCGAAGGACAACAGAGTTTATTTCAGCGACGAACACACCGATATCTATGGCATGCCGCAGGCTACTTTCCATGTCGAGCGCTCCGAGCAGGATGCTGACCGCGATCACAGGTAAGTACTAGTAGCATGAATCAGGTTCCTATGGCTTACCGCACGTTACTTTTAGAATGATGAATGATATGACCAACACTGCGAACTTCCTCGGTGGCTACCTTCCTGGGTCTGAACCCCAATTCATGGCACCAGGTCTGGTCCTGCACATCACGGTAAGGCGAGTCGCCTGTTGTTGCTGTTCTGTTCCTCATTCTCTTTTCAAGGGCACCACACGCATTGGTACAGACTGTGAGACATCTGTCGCTGATCCATCCTCCAAAGTCCATGGTCTCAAAAACCTCTGGGTCGGCGGCAACGGATGTATCCCGGATTCGACTGCGTGCAACCCCACCCTCACCAGTGTAAGTGTCCCGACTGATTCTGATGTAAGGTACCTTCATTCTCCCTAGGTCGCTATTGCTATCAAAGGTGCGGAGTCTATCGTCAAATATATCATGATGAGGGCGAAGTAAAACGACAAATGAATCCCGAACGCTGAGAGTTGCCCATCGTCGTGTAATTAGTATCATGTACATGCCAATCATCTGAATTGAATTTAGCTTGTCAGTATTTTCCCGTGCCTGAGTTACTTTTCTGCTCTCCCTTTCGCACTAGATAGCTGTGTTGCGGATTTTCGAGTACCACACAGGTTTAATTCTACGCAGCTGATCTGGCGGGCTTGAGGGCTCTTCTCTGATTATGGAAACTAGCGGCTTTTACATTTACAGTGTACTTAAAGGTGGAATGAAGGTTATATGAAGCCGGCGAATTAATACAACACAGACAGAAGACTATCTTAGCGGAAGTTCTTCATCTTTTGTTTCGTTTCCGTCGATGACTGAAGCCGCAATCAAGGGTATTTCACAGGAATCAGTCTTCGCCAGAAGCCTCTGGAATTTCCCTACAGCGGTGGTGCCTGCTTCGAGGATAACGTCACCGGCCTTATCCTTGGCAAGAAAGACATCATGAGGCAAATCAATCCCACGACTTCCCTGGAAGGCATATTTTGGCCGTCCGCCGTCGGTAGGCACATGGCTTCAAGAAAGCTATATTTTGAGTACTGAGACGAGATTAGACGTGCGAGCAAAGATAAATTATTCCAACGAACAGCAGTAGATTTGCAGTAGATTAATAGAAATGCAATGAGATTGGAAGCAGCAGTCACGCCTCCATCAGTCTATCCCACCTCCGCATACATGAGTATCCATCATAATCTAGAACATAATCAGCCATAGCACATCAAGGAACCCCAGCACGGCTCACCGAAACTCTTCTTCTGATCACAAGAGCACTTTCCCCGTCTCCAGCTCTCCTCTTTCCTCGGGCAATGGGTATACGGATTATGCTCGTACCCAATCTCATCAAAGAACTGCAGCTGATTCTTCCTCACAAACAGCGAAGCCGCTATACTATGCACGGGCGCATCTCCCCACCGCTCATAATAAAATCCACCTTTGGAGTCCAGGTACTCAAAGAACGCCTGGTACGCCGGCTCGCGCCAGAAATTCATATCGGCGATCTCAAAGTTACTCCAGACTGCCCGGTTGTTAGGATACGAGAAGAGACAGACAGGGAGGATGACGCACAATGACATAAATTGTAATTCAATCCTCCGTTATCAGACTGGAATCCCATCGCGTTGTCCTCGACGACGTACTCGGGGTGCAGGCCCACAAAATCCCTGACGTGGCCCCATAATGTGGGGATTGTCCGCTCGAACTCGTACATGGTAATCGTGAACGCGTAGACTTTGTCGTTGTCTTCCATGAACACAAACGGATCAAAGTTGACGTCGCAATGGAAATGGACGTCCGGCCTGTCAGCACGTCAGAGACCACCTAGAGCGGTTGCGTTAGAAGACGTACTCTACCCTCCAGTACCATCGATACTGTTCCATGAGGGGATGCTTGAAGAAGAAACCGGAATTGAACCGGCACATGTTGCGATAGGAGACGCTGCCTGCGATCGCCCCCCTTCGTGAGGACGTAAAATGAGATAAATCAGCAAGACGCGCACCTCCGTAAATGACATTCTCAGCAACCATCTGGTCCCTCGACCCCTTCGCCCTTTCCTCATCTATCCAATCCGGCTGAAACCAGTCTTCACGCGGGATCAAGCCAAACTCCATTTTGGACGACGTTATCACGGACACTCTCCTAGAAAAGAAAAGTTAGAAGGTTCCCCCCACTCCCCCCTCATATCGGCGCACCTCTTAAAGTCCTCTGTGAACTCCTCTTCGTTCAATAGAACGTAGGGGTAGTTGTACTGTCTATTAAACCGATCCTCGATCTCGCGAATGCTCCCAATCACTCCTTGGAGATCGGTGTTGCGCGCGAGGATGACGAACGTGGCATTCGCCCGCCGGCCCTGGATTGTCGTGTTCGTGCTAGGAGCGAAATACTCGTCTGGCACGGGGAACAGCTCCGCAGCGGTCTCACCGCCACCTCCATGAAAGTGTGATACGATATTGTCCAAGGACGTTATACGCCCATATTCTTGGTGTGTAAAGGATAGGATATAATGGACACTGATCTAAGCCGGCCCAGATTTATTTAGCCTTGCACGCATGACGAAGGGGGAGAGCGTTACGCACCACGACACCCAAAATTAGCAAAAGATACCGCGCCGTCGTATTCATCCCAAGTAGAAGTGGTGTGTACTGCAGATATCCGGATCGCAGCGAAAGGAGCGCTCAGCGTCGTGGATTGAATGAAAAACGGCGAGTACTAGCCCTTGTTGTTGGCGGAGAACGAGAAACAAAATCGGCAGCATGTCGGAAGTAAACCGGGTCTCATTTGTCATGATTGGAGCCGGCGCGCTGCGCCGAGGCAACCAACATTTTTGCCTCCGTTCCACTGATAACGATGTAATACTTCGTGCACTGCCTCAGACCAAGATATGGTTGGTACTGAGCAAGTGAGGAGCGAGGAACCCTGATCTATATCCAGTTTCGATATTCAAACTCAGCAACTCTCCGACCTGAGCTTTTCATGCCATCTGCAAATGCTGAAATGTCAGGTTCTTCCATCGAATAGGAAATTCGCTGCAAGGATACCTTTTCGTGGAGTGTTTCCTTAGGAACTGCGTCAATTTTACTGACGTCTGACTCCCTAGATATTTGAGCTAGAAACCGCCCGACGGCACTCATGGAGGAAAGGGAAAAGGTGTATTCGAGCCCCTGCTTGATCGATGATCAGCGTCTCAGAATACTGATAGACGTCAACGAAGTTACACAGGCGTCCTCGACCTTTCAACGTAATAGCTGTGCCCCCTACCATCCCTTGTTTTACCAAGGTGAATAGATGCTTTATTGATTTCAGCAACTTCCACAGCTCTTGAATCAGTATTAAGGGCCACGGTGGTCCCAAAACGTTGTACACACGAGGTATTGAACTGTGAGTGTCGACGTCGCATTTTCTGTGGCTGTGAGAATGTTGACCAAATCTTCAGCACACTTCCGGCGTTCCTTTCTGGGACCTTTTCCGGTTAACTAGCTATCTTTCAGTCGCCCCCCTCGACTTCGATGCACGCCACGCAACTGGTGGGAGGCGAGGCTCTCACTACCATCTGTTACGAGATTCGTAATGTTGAGTGAAACGCATCGCTCAGGCTGCGGCTCGAAGCTGCCTACGTCGAAGTCCAGGCGATGTACTGGCGACCTTCTATCATTTGTGCGGCCGAACGCCTCCGCTTAGAACAGCTGACTTCCTTGTCACCGCGGACGAAGATAGTACAGGAAGATGCGTACAAGGACTTCGTTCAATAGGCTACGCTGGCGGACTCATGCAAGCTGCACGCATGCTTCGTAGACTTTTCTCAGGAGAGCCCTACTTTCATCTTACCTCTATATTTAGCCCTCATATATGTCCCGGAATGTTCCTTTTCTATTTTGATACATCTATCAAAGTTTACGCAGGCGCAGTACATACCAAGAGCAACCACGGCGGCCTTGGTTTAGCTCAACAGTGCTTTGTGAGTGAACTGATACCGCTGCAGACGTTGAATTACTTGGACAAATTCCAATATTCGATGAAAAATGCAACACAGGAACAGGTGAGTTATAATAAGGAGGGTGCTTGTAGTTATTTTTGGCCGTATGTTATTTCTGGAACATTTGCGACACGACGGCATGTGGAATTCTGCCGGATCCAGAATCATTCTTCCCTCCGCAGCCAGCGCAGCGAATCACAAATAGCCATCAGTGGCTCCCATCTTTATTTGTTTTGTCGCCTCTCTTTCTCCCCCTTCCATCATCTCTCCCATTCACCACCTTGTAACGGTTCTGACCTAGCTGACGCTCTTTTTATATTGCATACCCTTGCAAAAAACCGCCTAATACACCATACTACGAGCCACAGCGTAATCATGCAGCGTTTCGCCTCTTCTGCCGCCCTGGCACTTGCTATTGCCGCCAGCTCGGTCTCTGCACAGAGCTCGACGACGTTCCCCGAAGGGGTCATCGCCACTGGAACCATGGGTACGACTAACCCAGCCCAGCCAACCTCGGGCACGACCGTCAACCAGACATCAGACGCACGACTACTCTCCCTGAACTCTGTCGATGTAATTTATTTTCGTTTTCAGGGCGCCGCCTCCAGTGTGTAGAACTAAATTTATTCTTACAGGATTGGTGTATCTTTGCTCCCCCCGAAAACAACACCATTGGTGAATCCGAGGTATGTGTGCGTGGTGTCGGGGAGGAGCTGCTGACTAAGTGTAGAGTGTAGGCCATCGAGGTTGCGTGGTGCACGAAGGCACGGAACAACGCCCGTGTCATCCCTGACGGCGTCATCACTGGTGTTTCCTTCCTCAAAACTGGTGCGTTAACTTTTTGCTTTCATGTCCGAGTGTCGGGTAAGCTAACCTATTATGGGAAGACTTCTACGTTCAAATCTATGGTTACGGTGATCTTACGCAGCTGAACATCGCGCCTGGCGACTACGGGGGTATGCTGCGCATCTGCGATTCTACCTCGCATGACATGAGCTGACTGTTACCCAGGTGAACTCGATCCTCATGGAGCAACTGGTGCGGGTAATCCCGTTGGTGGTAACGTCACCACCAACGTCACCGGCTCGGATATCAACATTGCTGAATGGATGGTGCGTTGTCGGCATGTCTTGCTGTGCAAAAAATTGACTAGTTTTAATTAGCAATTCGTTGTAAGTGCTCAACAGGATGTCTCTTCGGTATCTCACGAGCACGCGATGACAGTCTTATACCCAATTCTGCATTCGTGCCTGCACAAATGCCAATTCTTCTTACAGCGCTGCCTCGATGTGTGAGCACAAGCTCGATGAGATGGGCTGCACGTTCGTCATGCCAGGTATGTATCCTTATCTAACCTATAACCCTTAATGAACCCATTGATTTCCCAGGAAACTACAACTTTAACGGTACTTTGTAAGCCTTCTCGCTCTTTCCCAGTTGGTGTTAGAATTCACAAATGCCGCTCTAGTGAAACTTGTGATGCTGATGTTGCCTGTATGATCCTCTCCTTCGTCTGATATCACCTTCATTTCACTGACGGTTCCCCTAGACCCCCCTGGATGGTACCCCGTTGCGACCGGTGGCACGACTTCGTACTCCACCTTCGCGCAGTACTTCACTGGAACCTACACTGACAGCTCCGGCGCTACTGTCTCCTACACCGTCGGTGACACCGTTACACCCACCACTGTCGCCTTCACCCCGGCGTCCAGCAACTGCCAGACCACTGCTACCATCAGCAATGGCTTGGCTGTCGCAACGACCGGCAGCAGCGGTAGCTCTGGCTCATCTGGTGGATCCTCCGGAGCCTCAGGATCTGGCTCTAGTAGCCGTACTGGTAAGTTTTGCCTTCGCCTTCGCCTTTCAGGGTATTGTGTTCTTAAAGGCAATGCAGCGAGCGGGTCATCAGCGTCCTCTACCGGTAACGCCGCTGTTTCCTTCAAGGCTTCGACAAGCTACCATGATGGCGTCACCCTCGTCGCTCTCATCTCTGGTATCGCCGCAATCGTCCTGTTGCATTAAGGAGGTTGTGTTTACGTTTCTATCTCATGATATATACATACCCTCTACACACATTCTTTTTGCAGCATGGATATGGACCTGATTTACATCACTGAGTATATAATATTTGACTACGACGAGGGAACCTGGATTCCTTCCGTATGATGAGTTCTTTCTTGTTTCGAAGTGGGTTCACGCTTGGATATTACATACAGATACAGACTGTTTTCTCGCTATTTGCTAGGCAATTCGAGTCTGTTTTGTTCAATTGTGGGTCAGCTCTTCGACGTGATGTGGTATAAGGTGGGTGCAGGCGATGGTATGTGCGGGTGAAGCACTCGAGGGAATCAAGATGAGATGTACAGAAACACGGCACGTCGGCACGTAGCGGTCCGGCATCCCGGAAACGATGCGAATTTGATATCTACCTCACGTTTCTTAATGCTGAACCACCACCATTAATAACAACGACACTTGTGCTCGAAAGGACACTACAGCCGCAGCGAAACGATGAAGTCCCACTTTCTATGCTTCTACGCTACGTTGTGTGGCGTAAATAGATAGTACGCTTCCATTTTCCCTTTTTTTCACGATCTTCTCTTACCGATGAAGCCGCGGAAAGCGCGTCTACAGCTGCTGCTTCCCATAACGCTAGTGTTCCCTTCCCATGATAATAACACCCTCAGTTCCAGGCTTCTTTCCGTGACTTCCTAGCATTGCGTAGTATCGGTAAGCATGCTCGTTATCCGGTCTTCGTTTTCTAAGGTTCAATTTTTTAATGTTTCTGATAGCCCCCCTGTTGGACATAGCGACACCCGGAGACGCGAATTCTATGTCGATAGATAATAAAGGTTACCTTCAGCAGTGCTGTCAAGGTTTACAAAAGGGTTTGGATCAAAACATCTCTGGCAGCCTGTTGCTTGTACGTTGAATTTCATCGTATTTCGCAAGGTTTGTTGATTCTTATATTGTATCCAGATATGTTATGCCTGGATGGAAAGGATTACTCGTGTTTTCCATGTACAATTGCAATAGGCCTTGATTGGTCAACATGCCAGTACGTCCAGCGTCCTTGCTATATCGTCTAACGTCTGATATTCAAGAAGGATCCCACTACGGCGACGATTGATGATCCCTCTGCTCTATGATGAACTTCGCTTTTCCAACTCGGCTGCGAATTTTGAGATTGGCTATATGGTCTCAGAGAGTACGCCCCACTCGGATCTACTAAGGACCGACTTCAAGGCTAAGGTTCACTGGTACGTTTTGCTCTGTTCAAGAGTCTGATAGAAACGCCATTTTAAAGATCCAAGGAGTGACGGCCAGCCTCGTGCCCGTCAGACATCGATTGATATTGCTTATGCGGTTTACGGGGAAGCCTGTATCTGAACGCTGTTGTTCAAAACCCCACCTCAAAATGACATTGGTTCCCCCTCCATACAATTCTGTGTCGTTTACAAGTATCGCGTGATATGCCGTGGTGGATGACCTGGGTTTGTTCCCGGACAACTTTCAGACATATGTATCCCCTTCCTAAAACCCCCCCTTGGGAACGTCCAAGCCATCCCGCTTGCTTCTCTTATCTTCATCTCGTTTCCGCCAGGCGGTGTTCTTTGCATTAGTCGAGGACGATGGCATTGGACTAGACGCGCAAAGGATCGTGTGCCTTGAAGAACAATTAACGACCAAAGATACCCTCCGTTCAACAGCACTCAGGTGCATCTGCCCAACATTGTCCGTATAGCCTGTACGTTACCTCGTTTGAAGAGTCAACTTCCATCCTCCGGTTCAATGAAGATGGCCGACAACAGCCACCATCAAATGTATTTTGTCTTCCACAGCATCACTACCTTTACCGGGAACCTTGCGGGCCCGAGTCACCTGCCAAGCCATCATCCCCGCCCTTCCCGGGTTCATGTTGTTCGGATTATCAGTGGTACTTCAACGACGACCGTATACAGCATCCTCCACCGATCTAACCACTGTTCGCACGTTGTTATTTATTCAGCGCGAGAAAGTTGTAGTGCTGCTGGTCACACTCGTGCGGAAGGTGTTGGTGTTGGTGTTGTTACCGGCGCAAGGTCCCAATAAGGAACGACCGGGTAGCAGAGATTCTGCCTGCACTGTTAGGAGATTTGTCGCTATCATCGCCGACCATCCCCTATTGTTGTTGGTATTAGGAGGTGTTTTGCCCTCACTCGGAGTGTGGTTGGCACTGTCCCCGGTGAGATCAGTACAAGGTCCTCTTTGACTTTGCTGGACAGTGTTACTGGAGGCGGAAAGGGTGGTGGTGCAAGTTTTATCTTCAATACAACAGAGCGTGTTGCACCCTTTGATTGCAAAGGGAGATGAAAGGATAACGGTGCATCTTCCTCGATGAACCTGTACTCGGAGCTTACCCCGCTGGAAGTTACAGGACATCGTGGGTGTATAAGTCCCGCATATCTTGCACGGCATGTGAGGACTGGGTAGAGAGGGGCGTATATGTCTTTGGGACGAGGGTATTCAATGAAAATATCCTTGGTAGGCTGGTACTGGCCAGTGTTGAAGGAACCGGTCTCATATCGAAGTTCCGCATTGTTTGAAGAAAGACCGAGAAACATAAAAGCTGGTCAAATGTATTGGGTCCATTATTCGTCGCACGGGAGAGCCCAGACCCACAGAAATAGGAACCCTCATCGTCTGCTAAACCACGATCAATTATCTTCTGACTATCAATGCTTCC
Organism: Armillaria mellea; assembly: GCA_030407055.1. NCBI lineage: Eukaryota > Fungi > Basidiomycota > Agaricomycetes > Agaricales > Physalacriaceae > Armillaria > Armillaria mellea. The sequence goes on from JAUDZF010000018.1 coordinate 354,793, forward strand.
CATAACGTAAAATTTTCCCTTCATGTATCCTGCGGTGTATTAAGTTTGCGCTGCGTGCGTAGGAACCAACGGCTCTGCGATCATTCATCGTCCCTGCAGAGAACATGTCCCCATAAGTGTAGTGATATGGTCACTGTCACTCTTAGGCTTCGACCAAGACATTCACTACGCTCTGTTAGCCGTCGACGGTTTGATACAGACCTAGACAGGCTATTGGATTGCTGTAGAAGTGAATTATTGGCGGCACCGGCTTTTGGTAGGTGCTATGTTCAAGATCGTTACCCGATGAACCGACCTATCTCTTGTTTGGCTCTTCGTGTATTATTTTCATTCAATGCCCCGTAGGGAAGGCCACAATCCGATGGACATCCGTATAATTTGTGGCGCTGGCAGCCGCGGAATTTCCACAGGCGGGGACGAATACTGTTTTTTATTCTTTGAATCCCTGAATCAACGACTGCAGCTGCTTTGGACACAAGCTTTGAGTAGACGAGATGCTATCCTTTTCGCGTTTACCGAATTGGACAAGTCAGGCTTTTCCACCTTTTCGGATGTGGGGATTGTAGCCATTTAGACGAGCTTTCTAATGGTAATACTGCGCAGCAGGATTTCCACCTCTATGTATGGATGGTGGCACTGCTGTATCTCATGGGCATGTCGACCTGTCTATCTGGAGCCAAGTCTGAACCTAACCCATGACTTGATATCACAGCATCTAACATTACAATGAGTGGGACTGTGCAGCAGTGCCAAGTCGACCTTTTTTGCATTCCAGCTGATTTGGTTATACAATCGCTCGATCTTATAGATTCGGCCTTTCATCCCGCGAACAGTTAACCTTGTCACTGCGCTTTTCATAGCAACCAGTCGTAGGCCTGCTGTCTCTTGTGTCGTCATTTGATAGCCATCCATCAATCAAGGCACCGGGAAAGGTTGATGTTAAGTATTATAATTTACCGTTCACGGACTGCGTCGAGTATTTTTTTCTCCAGCACGCCTCTTACGCCACTGCTGTACCGTCAGAAGACTAGACGGATTGAGATGACATGTCTAGGCTCGTAGAAAGCGGGAAGATGCTTGACGTGCCAAGGTACCTGCGTTTTATGTGCTGTAAAGTCTCCCTGCTGAACATGGTGAGTGTTCTGGTTCAGCATCTATACTGAGATCCTTTGTGATATATTTGCAGTGTTTCCTCCCACTGAAATACTTGCGTATCGCGGAAACCACTCGGCAGCGCTCCGACACATGTGATGGACTTAGGGCTTAAAGCCGGCCTTTTACAGCACTCATGGCTACGTGGAGGTCGTGTGCCCATGGCTACAGCAACTTCGTAATATGATGGAAATGTTTGAGGTTCTGGATATAGAAAACCGATGATGCCCCACAACCTTTTAAATGGTACAGCCCTGCATTTATACTTTGATATTTAGTTAACGAGACTGTTATAAAGCCATAGATTTAGGCATCCTTAAGGATTCCTAAAAACCTAGGTCACTTTCGCTTTCCCTACCTCGGTGCATCATCCTCTTCAGTCAAGAACGATGTCTGATCCAGAGAAAGGATATGATGAAGATCGAAATGACCGCATCAATCTAGTCAACAATGTCAATGCAAGGTAAATCCCCATTTGGAAATTTCCCCGCACCTTGATCGCTGACAATTTCTCCCTGGGCTGATTCAGGATTCAAAATCCCCTCCATGGTATCCATCAGGATAAGCTACTCTCGCAAGTAGAGGAGTTCGTCAGGGAGAAAGATTTCGATGAGTATATGGAGACATTCAAGAAGGGCGCGTTGCTTGCTCAGCGCCCCGGTGAATTCGAAACACTGCCGTTGTTAGATGAGGCGGATCGAGAGGCAATCAAGAGAGAAAAGACGAGTACGCCGCATCTCATCCAGGTATTTATTTGCTGACCATCTTGACAGACAAGTGGTCTCAACCGAAAGATCTATACATAACCATCATCGTCTGCTCTCTGGCTGCCATTGTGCAGGGATGGGACCAGACAGGTTCAAATGCTGCCAATCTGTCCTTCCCAGAAAAGTTTGGGCTCGAACCGAAGAAATACCCGCGCGACGATTGGATTGTCGGGGCTATCAATGCTGGGTAAGTAGTATTTTTGGTAACATCGTCTGTTAATTCATTTGTTTAATACATTCACTTAACAGCCCTTATATCGCATGCGCACTCCTCGGATGTTGGCTCACGGACCCGCTGAACAACTACCTTGGTCGTCGGGGAACAATTTTCGTTTGTGGAATCTTCTGTACGATTACTGTCATAGGTTCTGCTTTCTGCCACACGTGGCCCCAGCTATTCGTAGGTTCCTTTTACCACCCGAATCTAGGACGTATCTGAATTATTAATGAGCAGGTATGCCGGCTGTTCCTTGGTCTCGGGATGGGTCCCAAGGCTAGTACGACCCCTGTCTTTGCCGCAGAGAGCACACCAGCCTCAATTCGGGGAGGGTTAGTTATGAGCTGGCAAATGTGGACCGCTTTTGGTATATTCCTTGGTTTCTGTGCGAATCTGATTTTCTACTCCTTGGTTGATGATACTGCATGGCGATTACAGCTCCTTAGTGCAGTCATGCCGGCAGTACCGTTGGTTCTTGGGATATATCTCTGCCCTGGTACGTTTGTATGTCCTAGGTGCGGAGGAAAAATTTGGAACTAACGTGTACGATTGCAGAATCCCCGAGGTGGTATATGAAGAAGGGACGATACGCCGACGCCTTCAAATCATTCAAACGGCTGAGAAACACGGAATTGCAGGCTGCAAGAGACTTATACTACGTCCACCGACAACTTATGGAAGAATACAAAGTCACCAAAGGAGTCACGTATCTGTCGCGTTTTATCGAGTTATTCACCATTCCTCGGTAAGTTCCATTGGTAAAGTGGATTCCATCTCACGATGTCTGTCCAGTCTCCGCAGAGCGACGCTCGCCAGTTGGATAGTCATGATCGCCCAGCAAATGTGCGGTATTAATATTATCGCGTTCTATTCCTCGACGCTGTTCTCCCGAGCGGGATATTCCGACGAGCAGGCAATGTGGGGTAGCTTCGGCTTCGGCTTGGTCAATTGGTTATTCGCATTCCCTGCTGTTTCGGTAAGTAGCCCTGTTATTTAACTCAATACACATGCTGATGATATCAGACCATTGATACCTTCGGTCGGCGAAACCTCCTTTTGTTTACATTCCCAAACATGGCCTGGAGTCTGCTCGCTGCAGGGCTTTGCTTCAAGTTCATTTCAGAGGAAAGTTCGGCAAGGGTGCCGTTGATTGCGTTATTCATTGTCATCTTTACTGGTAAGTCGACACCAATGGTCCATTGCTGAGTTAATATTCTTATCACCGTTGTATGGAAGTGTTCTATTCTCCTGGCGAAGGACCTGTGCCATACACGTACTCAGCTGAGGTGTTTCCCCTCACGCATCGCGAGATGGGTATGTCATGGGCAGTGGCTACCTGTCTGGGCTGGGCAGCCATTCTAGCTATGACATTCCCGCGCATGCTTACGGCACTGACAGAAGTAGGAGGTAAGATGTCTCTCGTTTCCTTGTGGAAAGCTATGAAATGACTTGGCGATAACTGCCACTAACCTATAGCATTCGGGTTCTATGCAGGCCTTAATATACTCGCATTGATAATGATCTTCTTCCTAGTTCCGGAGACGAAACAAAGGACACTCGAGGAGCTCGATTATGTTTTTGCTGTACCGATTCGGAAGCATGCCGCATATCAGGGAGGCACTTTCCTACCGTACTGGATCAAGAAGTGGGTGTTCGGACAGCGAGACGCTGTCCTGGAGCCACTGTACCACTTGGAGGAGGTGGAAAGTATACCAATGTCTGAGAAAGGTTTGGGCTATTGAGATCTGTTCGTGGAATATGATATATTTCTTGACCTCGATCGGCTATTAACGTATCCATCTTGATTGACCTTGTAACAATTACTAAATGTACTGATAATGAAAAGATTCTATGACTCTTCTGTAATGAACAGATATGCGTTGCGGAATTCATGGCCTTGCCTGAGGGCAAAATTAGCTGACAATATGACTAGCGTGCTGTTAAACTAATTTATGCAAAGAAGGTCTACGGCCCATGAAATTTTCTGTACAGCGATTCATAAATTTCAACAACTTGTAATCAGAAGTGTACGCTTCCCTATCCTCCCCGGGGTTACACCCCGGTATACTCCCCCGCTCTTCTGTCTCTAGATAACATGGCCATAACAGGACGAAGGAGCCTAACCGAGTCCCTCCCGAAAAGATCCCGTTCCCGATTGAAATGTTGCACGACACCGAAGTGTGATCATAATAGTTCGCTTCGAGTCGGTTAATATAAGGTCGTATTGTACGGCACATTTGTACGGCGTAAAGATCCTGCTGAGTATCAGACGGTTCTGGATATTGGCTACTCAAATCGAGCCCCGTTTCGTGCAGCTATTCGTATTATGGGTATGGGGTGTGTTGACAAGGATCATACTACAGGATGAGGTCGTGAGGCCGTTGAAGGACGCGTCTACGTAAGTGAGAAAGTTCACGGGGAGGACAAGAAAGCAGATCTAAATTCGGAAGGGTAAACTCGCCGAGTTCCAAGAAGTGATCAGGCGAAATGAGGAACAAGGTACATGAGATGCTCGTTCGAATTCCAAACGGAAGCGAGAGGTGCGTCAAGAAATGTGTCGTATAGGGCGGATAAGAGCGTGCGTATTGATATCAATTAATACGCCATATCATGCCTCTACCCGTTTCGACAAGGAGAACCCGACGGAAGCATTGCGACCAAGGTTATCGAGCACACGAAAGTCGTACCGGTTCCCGGCCATTTGTGACACCTCGTCTCTGACCCCAAGGGAGATCAGACGTGGACCACCTTCAATGACGACGGTGTCGAGATGCATGGCACCTGCGAAGCTGGAAGGTCCCCGAAGGCGAGACGTGAGCATGTTAATCAAATTATCAGGTAAACCTGATGTAGCCCGGATCTTTAGGATTACAAGCTGAGGGACGAGATTGGTACGGATGTTGCTGGTAAGGGTAAGGCGGCGAAAGATGCCAAAATCCGGGGTGACCGGCACTTCTTGAAGTTCTTCGAAGTGATACATGTATTTTTCCAAGGTGTGCAATGAGGGCGTGAGAGCCAGTATATCGAGCACTAGGTCATCCGGTACATACGTATCATCAAATATCAGGTATTGGAGCTGAGGTGGGCGGGGTAGAGATAGGAAGGATACAAGCTCCCTTCCTGGGGACACCGTACAACCTAGGCCATTGATGGTTAAAGAGACGAGATCTGGAAAACGGAATAAAGGGAATGTCAGCTGAAGAAGCCGTGGCGGCTATGACTAACGTTTCTGTATGTATCTATTTATGGTCTCCTTGTCTTTTGCCACTAGTTTGTATTTTGACACGTTCTCTACTCTCAGTGCATCCTTTCCATCATTTGAATGGCCCCAATAAATTAAATGCCCAAGATGCCTTCGAAGGGTACCGGCGAGGGACCAACACTCTAGTCCACGCCGCAGAGCCAGGGCACTACTTCGGCCGCTGCACACAACAACGACGAAACGTGCGCAACCTCCGCCTTCGTTCTGTGTTCAACGGCACCAAAATGCTTCCATCGACCTAGAGCATGTACGATAGGCAACATTAAGCTTGGTAATATCGATCTAGCAGGCGCGCAAGTAGTCGAATTCGTGCCCATGCTCAAGGCGCTGCTCGCGAGGAGGTCGCTCGATGTGTCTGCTAATGAGAAGGATACGGCGGCTTTGGACCTAGCCAAATTCGACGCCAATCAGCTATTTGACGAGATGTTCAAAGCTGCCATCGATTTCTGCAATTCTAGTCTTCCGGCGTCAGAAGAGACCTCGCCGCAGTCGAAGTTGGGGTTGGCGCTGGATATGGTGAAGTATTCAACAAGAATGAAAACAGCACTCAAGAAGTGGTGCGTCATAGTTCCTTTTGTTCAGTGTGTGTACTGACGCCTCTTAGCTTCGAGACGAAGGTCGAGAAGAAACGCTACGGGTCGATTACCTCCGTCATAAATTACATTATGCTTGCATATGAAAAGCACCAGTTTGGCCAGCTACCAATGCCAGAGTCAAGTGGCCGTAAACAAATTATTGTGGTTCCAAATGATCCTGTGGTCATCGATCCGAGCAAATCAAGCTGGATCTCCCGACCACGAAACGCAAGCCCGATCTCATCACCATCCTACTATCCTATCTCCACAAGCTCGAAGATGAGGTCGAAGATTTCGACTATGAAGCCTGGGTAATCTCGGCTGATAACGAGTCTGAGGACTGGAAGCAGAAACGGAAAGATGCAGCACGGAGAGGCGGTGACGGAAAGACAAGTTGGCGGGATATTCTTTCTACCTGGGAATTGAAGGTGCATTCTGTCGTCAAATGTGCAGTGCTCGACGAACGTATGCCCGAGACACAGGTGTTGGGCGGCAGTTATGTTCCTTGTTCAACTTCCAATTCTGATATCAGTTCTGACTCTCTACTTGCAGCGTCTTCCACTCCAGCATCTGATGTTCTTCAGTCAACTGACACCAAGAGCGAAAGTGACCGTCGATTGGCCTGTCAAGCTTCGGGTTCTTCCACTGGGGCTGCTTCCTCCCGCAGCTCTGCGAAGAAGCGTAGTCATGCAGAGGCGGTGGGGTCAGAGTATGCATGGGCGTCCTCGCAGAAGAAGCCCAAGACAACGGATGTCAATGAATGCCCTACCCCAGATACGCAATGCGCGCATTACGCCATTGAGCGTCTCCGGGCGGCATGGAATGTAACCCATAGCAGCATTCTGTTACTTGATGGTTGTGATTCTTTCCTTTGCGCACGAAGGTTGTTGAGATAACATCTATAGATAACACGCTCAACATTCAGTGGTATGATGCCGAGGGCTGCATCATGACACAATCTGTCGACATCATTCGACGACTTCTACTGTTTGTGGTGCTGGTCATTATCCTCCAGCGGTTTGATGCTGCGATGTGGGGATTACCTGACACTCAGACATCTCAAACGACAGAGAATGGACGATTCTCCGACCTCGACAAAGCAAAACGTTCGCGTTTCCAACTCGCGGGACGCCGAATATTTGGGGCAGGTGCATGGCTGTCCGAGGCCGATGATGCAAAGATCACCCCGGATGGAACTGAAACGAGCGGAGGTGCGGGTATCTCGCCTGTTCTTGACGGTTCGGAACAGTCCATCGCCCGTCAAGGGCTCCACGATACACCCATTACCGCCTCGACGCCTCCCCCTACGATGCATCCGATTCGGACCTGTCGTCAATCAAAAACTTCATCGACGGTACCACATCAAGGTTCCCGAGCATCGCCAGGATCGACCAGGGGACCACCGTCTTTGTCCTTCAAAGCAGCGTGGCCAGAGAATTCTCGAGATAAGGAGCCTGATATCATCGCAAAGGCTATTTCTAGGCCGAAGCAATATCTTGACCACAAATTCAAGCCATACGTCCTTGAGCACATTCCAACAGTCATTTGATCGGAAGAGGTCGGGCATACTTCGACTGGTATCTTGCTATTCTTTCCTGACAACATGCTGATTACAGGCCACTATCTGCTCTGGCGCATCCGGATAGTGCATGGCGACATCAGCGTCGAAAATTTGATGTACAATGACGTTACCAAGAAGGCAATCGTGAATGACTTTGATCTGGCTGCCGTCATGACACCTGGAGACATCACCACAGAAAAGAGAGTTTGAGAGGACGGGGACGAGACCGTTCATGGCACTGGAACTGCTGGAGGATGCCGGCGGTCAGGTTAAGCGGAGGTATCGGCATGACCTCGAATCCTTTGCCTGGTGCCTCCTCTGGTGTGCAATGGCTGAGCGATTCCCCAAGAAGGCAATTCATGGGACACCGACAGACGTCTATGCTTACAAATCTGGGTTGGCTCGAGCTGTTCCCAGGAAGACTGCTAAATCGGGGTTTCAATCAATATGGAAGTGTGTTGTGGAATGGGTTCACACTTGCTTTGTGGGACCACCTGAGGAGAAGGGCTTCAGGACGTTGGCCGAGAAATTTATAGCAATAGGGGGAGATTTTGCATCGAATGACCCATTGAGACGAGTCTTGCGAAGCAAGGATGAGGACGAAGACAGGAACTCCGTCAAGGCGCTTATAGCACTCGTTGATGAACACGGACCAAAAATCCCATTGGAATTGGACTGGGTAGAATTTGAAGTTCCTCGATAGGCATCATCACTGGGGATTTGACGGCGTAGTATACATCGTAATAGTTATTATCGGGATACTGTGGAACGACATTCGCTTGTGTTATACAGAATACATAAGTAACATTACAACCCTCCCTTTTTATATCGTAGTTCGCAGTGAGGTGCGCATGGAATAGAGACAGGTAGAACACGTAGCCATTACTTGTAAAGCAATCAAACGACACGAGTCTTTCCATTTCTGTACATATCCTTTTCACCCGTGTAAACCTTAGAATACTGACGCGTCTGGTTTGCAGCTTCAGATTCTGCGGACCTTAGTCTGTTCCCAGGGAAGGGAGAAGTTGTTCTTCTTCGCCTTGTGAAGCTGAACGCTCACGGAACGTAGTGCCGGGGCATTCATGAAAAAGTCCCGATGCTACCGTCAAACTTTCTCCCGATAACATAGGGCGAGACGCTCAAGGCGCGGTAGAGATGGAGCGAATGCTACTGGACACGCGGGGAAGAACGGGGCTTTGGTGGAAAAGATAGCTCGTTTCCATCAATGAGCTTCGGTGCAGAGTACCCGCATGAATTCGCTCTGTCTAGAATCGGGAACGACGTATTCTGGGTCCTGGATATCACTGTCTTGAATAACGAACGTCAGGGAATGATTCCAGACCTGGCGAGGAAAAGACGGAGATAATGGATACTAGCTTGTGTATACGTCGGCTCGTGGATGTATTCAAAGGTTGGCCATAGAGCAGTATTTAGAAGTACGACTGTGCGCCAGTGCGAGCACACGTGTGGTAAACGCAGTACGATCAACTCTTGAGGCCAGTTGAGGTAGTTGTCAGCTCTGTCTGGATGAGGCGAGCAGGCGTGGGCAAAGGTTTCGGAGAGGCAGTCATAAGGGAGGTGATTTATGGGGAAAATGGGGGCGACATTGTTATACTGGTTGGGAGGAAAATGAGCAACGGAAAAATGGGTGGTCATTTTCTCTTACAAAGTTGTGTCGTGGTAAAAAGATTCTGGAGAGATGGTCATTTCTTGTGGTGGTGGTGGTGGTTGTCACGAAGGATGGAAAAGAAACTCAAGAACGAAAACTTTTTTGGAAACCATTTAGCTTGAGCACGTGATCGCGTTAGCATAATATTGATTATATCATCGCCTAGGCACGGGGTGGCTGTGATAGCTTTACCTCGGTCCTAACCACCGTGCCTGTCCCTTTAACTTTCCATCTCCAATTTCCCGTCGTCGTCAGTGCGACGCGCAGGGCGAGCAGCTATGAGTTCGCTTGCCTTCCTGGTCACCGAGCTTCAGGTTTGTGCTCTGTAATGCCAGGAAACTCTTGTCTAACGTCCACGGCACAGTCTCTCGCCAGTGAGACGAGAAGGAAGCATCCAGATATCCGTGAGGTGCACATCTATACCGGTCTTGTTGGATACCGGAGGGAGTAGCTGATGTGTATGATGGGAAGGCAGCAGAAAAATCTCTTGCAATATTACGAGCATCGCCGGAACAGGCGACGGCGAGCTTAGCCTCAGGTACGCGTGGGTATCACTGGTAACCTGGATATCGCTCACGGTATTGTAGATGGACCTCAGTCAGACTGACCTACTGCGGCCTGTGTTCATGGGGTGTGCGACGAGGAATGCAAAGGTCGTCGCGATATCCTTGGGGTCACTGCAGCGCCTGATAGCCTTGAAAGCCGTGCCACAGTCTGCGGTGGCTCTCATCATAACGACGATGAGCGACGCTATAAGTCAAGGAGTCGACATCCAGCTTCGAATACTGCAGACGCTGCTATCGCTCATTACAAACTTCCCTGCCGTGCACGGGCCAATGCTGGGTGACGTACGTGTCCAGCTCTGTACTACTAATGGTACTGAGCAATGTTTGTGTAGGCGTTGCTGTTGTGCTTCAAAATGCAAGAATCAAAGATAGCAGTGGTATCATCGACCGCGGCAGCAACTCTACGACAGCTCGTGATGTTTGTCGTCGACAAAATGGTGGATGAAGACAGGAAAGATGACGTGCCCGCGGACGAGATGTCAGAAGTGAAGCTACCAGACGGTACCACGAAGACGCTCGGTCCCTCTGCACGCGACGCGTTTGCAGTGTTTGAGGATCTCTGTCTCCTCGCGAACGCTGAAAAGCCGCATTTTCTCAAGCTCGATTTCCTTCACAAGACCTTTGCGCTGGAGCTGATCGAAAGCGTACTCACCAACTATCACGACTTATTCCGACGCCACGCAGAAATGACCCTTTTGCTCCGTCATCATCTCTGCCCGCTTCTCCTCAAAGCAATCTCGGAACGACCAATATTCCCGCTAACCCTACGATGCACCCGAGTCATCTTTCTCCTTTTGAAACAATTCTCTTTGGAACTGCAAACCGAGTCCGAAGTTTTTCTCATGCTTTTCATCAAGATCATTACCGAGGATCCAGAAGCACCTCAATGGATGCGTGTTCTAGCGATGGAGATTATGCGTGGGCTCTGTAGTGATGCCGAGCTTATGCGGAATGTTTGGGACCGCTATGACGCCCAAGGTGCAGGATCCAAAGTGTTTACCTCGCTCATATCAGCCTTGAATCGTTTGGTCACGGAGAAACCAGCGTTACTTGGTGTGGGTACCCAAATGTCAGGGGTCGGGGTACATTCGGAGTCCGGGTCGATGTCTGCATCCAGCTCGGGTTATAGCTTGGATATGGGAGGCATGGCTGCCATTGCAAGCGCCACTGTGTCAGGCGTCGTCGGAATGATGGGTACGAGTGGAGGTCTAAGTCTTCAAGGCTCTGCAATGAAACTGCAATGGTATGATTTGCGTCAGTTACCTCCGCTTTCTCGTGAACTTACTCCGTTTGCTTGACAGTATTGATCAATTGGACAAGGCAGATTCTCCTCCAATACCAGAATCGTACATCTACCTATTAGGGATCCAGTGCCTAGTATCACTCTGCGAAGGATTCGCGTCTTTTACCGGTCCATTGTACACCTCCATCGTCATACAAAAACCGCGTGCCGCAGGAGAAGCCGTGAACCGAGCTCCTCCAGCCCTTGACCTATCCGCGCTACCGGCAGATGATATCACCACGAAACATCTTCATATCGTCCGCGATATAATAGAGAGCGGCTGGCCTGCTTTGCTAGCAGCGTTATCCTTTGTCATTTCCACTAACCTCTCCGACGAGCTATTCGCAGACGTGCTGGCCAGCTACCAAGCAGTTACCAATGTATCTGGAATGCTTGGTCTGACAACTTCCCGCGACGCTTTCTTTACTAGTCTGTCCAAGTTTTCGGTTCCTTCGCGTGTCGTACACAGCCTTGACACATACACGGATGTCCAGACACCCCGCTCGGCGAGCGGGTCGCTATCCGAAAATTTGGGTTTTACGGGTCCCACTGGACCTCCAGGTCTGTCGGAGAGGAACCTTGCATGCTTAAAGGTGTTGCTCTCGAGCGCCATGTTTCTCGCAGGAAGTCTTGGTGGAAGTTGGTTCCAAATTCTGGAAGTGCTTCAGAATGCCGAGTACGTGTTAACGTGGAAGGGAGGGCCGCAGGGAACGCCAAGCAAACGCCATCCATTCGGACATCCGCAGGCCTGGTCGGTCGATGTCAGTGTCGGGAACATCGCCTGTCCTACATCCTGCTCCTCGCCATCCTATATTAAGTGATTTGGATTCAGAAACACTGCAAAATGGCATTCAAAGGCTATTCGATACCTCCAAGAATTTGGATGACGTCGCGTTCAAGTATTTCATTGATGCCTTGTGCAGGTTGAGCGCAGAGATGGTTGATATGCAGTCAGATGGAGGCAATATCATTTTAGAGACAGACAGTGTGGAAGAGTTGAGCAGCGTTGGTTTGTCGCCGGTTCTGGATGCCTCTAGTCGAAGACGGATCAGCGGGATTCATATACCTCGCTCGGTGGTAAGTTGTTTTCAACAATTCGATGTGTCATCCGGCTGATCTATGTCCAATAGCGTTCTGGCGACTTTGGAATCGGGAAGCTGGGTGGTATTCGCGAGGCTCAATATCCATCGACTGATATATCGCTCGCCCGATGTTGCTTGGGATAAGACGACAAGCCATCTTTTGTCCATCATTCGACTTCAATTTGCGCCTCAGGCCATTCGCATACAAGCGGCTCGCGTTCTTGATGGACATCCTGGAGACTGTACCGCGGAATCTCAGTGCCACAGCCGAGTTGCAGGCTCCAGTGCAAAAACGCGTGCTAGACGTCCTGTCTCAGCAAGTCATGCCTGATTATTCCACCCCGGCTTCTCATTCTTCGACTAGCGTGGAGCTTCGGAAGATGGGTCTCGAGACCCTCCATCAGATTCTCCAATCGTCAGGGACATACGCTGGTAGTGGGCTGGGAGACGATATTCGCTATGCTGGGGAGCGTATGTAAACCCCCTCCAATAACCAGGTCATCATCAATAGACTCAGTGGCAGCGTTAAGTGCCGCGTCGTCACCGACAGCGAGATCTAAACCGTTACCGTTGGGTTTGGGCATGCCTTCGGAGAAGAGTAACAATGCGCTGATCAAGATTGCGTTCCAATCCCTAACGCTTGTTTGCGATTCCGTGACAGCCCTATCCCCCGACCATCTACGCCTGTGCATCAGTACTCTCGGGCAGTTTGGCAAGCAGTCGGACACGAATATCGCGCTTACTGCTGCTGCCAGTCTACTGTGGAGCGTTTCAGATGCTATACAGTCAAAACGGAAACACGCGGAGAAGGAGCCGGAATATAGCGCGCTTTGGATGTTCCTCCTCCTCGAGGTATTGGGGCTATGTACCGATCCCCGACCCGAAGTACGAGATGGTGCTATCCAGACGCTGTTCAGGACGATGCAGTTGTATGGCGGTACGCTGAGCCTGGAAACGTGGGACCAGTGTATCTGGAAGGTCACTTTCCCGCTGCTAGATTCTCTGTCCGAGGAGCTTAGGCGGCATTCGTTGGAGGAAGAGGGCGTCTCTCCGTCTGACCAGGCCTGGGACGCATCCAAGATCCTTGCCCTTCAATCCATTGGATCGATCTTCCACGACTTCCTGGCCTCCAAGATACTGCACTTGGAGTCGCTCAAGCAGGCGTGGAATGTCTTTGTGAACCACATACAGGAGTCGGTTCTCATTGATCATCGGACGATTAGCGCGCCGGCGCTACGGTGCCTCGAGAAAGCCTTGAAAGCGTCGTCTTCTGCACCGCCTAAAGTTAAGGAACGTGTTTCTGACGTATGGGAACGTGTTTGGGAGTCTATCGATGCTATCGGTGAAGCTATCTTGCGGAGGAGTGGAACCCAGACGCCATCCAAGTCCTTCGCCGAGGGAGGGCCGCCCAAGCCATTCACGCAGGAGAGTCTGGTGGCTTTTGTTGATGTCATACAGTCCACCCGCGCTGTCAGTCGTGTGGTGAGCGGGACAGAATGGCCGTTGGATCGTATTACTAGGCTTATGGGGATCCTCAAAGGTAAGGAGATTGCAGCTCTACTTTTTCTCCTTTTGCTCAATGTGTTGCACAGGTGTTCTGACCTACCCCAGTTCCCCTGACTACAGACCAGACATCGACGCTCTTCCTCCCCTTCAGGTAGGTGAAGTATCGCAAGTGCGAGCATCAGTCATCTAACTTTCTTTCAGTCTGTGGTGATGGAGACGATAAGCGCCATCGACTTATCTGTTACAGGATCCCCATCCCTTATCATGCGAGATCTGTCGGAGTTCGCAACTCTTGCTTTCCTTGCTGCTTTTGATGTGCAGATGAGCAGCGGAAGTCAGATACCCCAGAAGCGTATCACATATATCGCACTGTCGAAGCGGACGATGCCGATGCTCGTCGATCTGTTTACCAAGTACAAGGACCTGGTAGCTATCTACGTTGACGAAACACTCGAGGCTGTGCTATCTGTAAGTGCTCGGGATATACATCGGTTGATGCTCTAATGATTGATTCTGTTCCAGGCGTATTCCATACCTATCAAGCTCAAATACGATTGTCCACCCGCATCAAAGTTTGGGAAAGATCTGCCGCTATGGAAGACCGCAACAACATGTTTCCTGCGGATCGTCAAAGAACTTTCACACCAAATCAATGCTCTAAGTTCAGGTAGGTGCATCTTATCGTGATGGTGATTCTACTGATGGTATCCTTCATAGACATTCCTGATGAGCGCATTGAAGGTATTTGGAGACAAGTCATCGATGTCTTCCGAGGAGGAATTCTTGCCGACTGGTAGGTTGCCTCGTATGCCCGTGTTACCTCTTCTTATTCTGCGCCACTAGCTCACCAGCCGAAGAGTTTCCTTTGGACGTACAGGAAGCGGAAGAGAACTTCGATCTTGCTCTCGTCGCTGCCCTCGAAATTGATGTGGTGCCACATTTCGGCGATCCCCGACTTCCTGATTCGCTTGTTTCTCAACTCGCGAAGATCTTGCACCGCGGAAGTTTGCTTTATGAATCGGATGTAGGGCCTACATCGCCTCGAAGTCCGAGTCCAGAAGGCGCCGTGAAGACCGTATCTCCGAACACTGCCGAATTCGTCAACGTCAACATTGGCCATGGCAGTACTGATTCAGGCTTCTTGTTGCCAAGAGAACGGTTCTCTTATTGGTGTTTCGACCTCCTCTTCTTGATATGCTCCGATACTACGAAAGGTGATCACTTTGTGCTTATCAAAATCATTCGGTGCTCACCTGCATTCATCTCAGATCAAGAGCGCTCCAGGAAGCGCCTTGCAGCACTCAGTATACCGTCTCTTTTGAACCGGTGTCGAGCAACGTTGGTTGGATACGTGGCGGATGAGGCCCTACGTGGAAACCTACCTTTCCCCAGGTTTGTGGCACCTTGTATAACTCATACTATATCATGATTGATGAACAAAAAGGGCTCGGGAGGATGAACTTCTATACGTGTTGCGAAAGATGTTGGAGCTCAAACTTTGGTCAGGGTCTTTGTGGGCGGCCCTATCTGCAGATCCTTCGAAGGATTGTATCGATCAGCCTGGTATGCTTCCATCGTAATTCCTCCAACTTGTGTTGATATCGTCTACAGCTTTAGATGTATCTTTGGCGCCGTCATTACTCATCGCGGATGCTGTGAAGCGGTCGTCAGTAGGACATCTATTCCATTTCTATGGAGTACTATGTGAAATCGCGTCGATACCCCGGAAAACGCCGTCGACTTGGGCTATTTCACCCATGACAGCAGGCATCTCACCCTTGAATGGCCATACGGAGAACGCTAATGGAGCAGTGCAGTTAGACGCCCGAGATCTGTCACGCCAGTGTTTGAAGGAGGTGGGTAAGGAGATGGGGGTATCATATTAATAAATCTGCGTTCATGTAATAATTTTTACTTTCATGTTCACATAATGATAGGTGGATTCACAGAGTAAACAAAGTTATACTTTTCCCTGCCGCCAAGTCTTCTTGGCGGAATTTCATGCCGAGTCATTACCCAAGGGCTGCTGAGCTCCTAATCATAGCACAGAGGATTTCATTGTCATTTTATATCATTAGCCATAAGTAGTCTATGGTTAATCTCTTCCTCTTCGGAACTTGGAAGTCGCTACCGTTACACACCGGTTGTTGAAATATCGCAGCAACCTGCCTTGCCTCAGGGAAGGAAAGTACTTTAGCTGCTCTCGCCACCACAGTGGACGAATCTATAAGTGCGATGTAGCTTCAGAGAAGACACCGTGTGAGGTAAGTATTGAAAATATACTACGAAGTCAATGAGACCCGACTGGACAGATTATAGTTTACTTTGATGGGCTGTCAGATAATCAACGAGGAGTTCCACGGAGGCAGAAAACTGGGGTAAAGTGGAAAAGTGATACTCACAAAATCAAATTAAACAAGACACAAATCCGAGATGTTTTCCGCAACTGTTAGACGCCTCAACCTCTCGCCTTCCGGGATATTAATCATCTTGAACACCGATACTTTCTCAAAGCCCTCCTGACTTTTGTGGCCGGCTACCCAATGCTCCCAAGGTGATTCGCTGCTTAGCAACGTGTACGAGCCTTCAGGTATTAAAAACCTGTGGCTGGCAACGATTTCGAATCTATGCCTGGTCTTGCCATCATCTTCGATAATCAGTTCACCCCGTCGCAACTCTCCTTCCTGAGCTTCCACCGCCAATCCTGATACATAGCCCCGTTCGATGCACTGTCCGACATACCAGTCTACATCCATTGTCGAATTGATCAGGACGCTCTGGAACACGTGGCCCCCGGCATGCTTTGACAGAAGCTTCTCAATGTCCTCATGCATGACCTGTTCCCATGACGGTCTCCATTTTTTATCGCCCTTCCCTGGTTCAGGATACCGGAAGAGTAGATCCCCCCGAAAGTACGGTGACATCACATTTACCAAGGCATTCCAGGCACCTTCGACAGACTGCGCAGCATAGTAGGCTGGTATTTTTATTGGCCGCAGAGGAAACACTAATCCTGCAATTTTATCCACAGGATTGTCCGAAACCCGATCCCGCATGTGGACCAGCATATCAAAGACATCACTGAGATCATGGGTAATGTCATCCAAGGAGGCCAGTTGCTCGCGAAACTTTAGGCTTGCTGGTAAATTTGTTTGTGCGTTCCCCTCATCATCGCCCGTTTCCCCGCCAATGATCCAATTTTGGGCAACCTCCTGTAGTGTCCATGCACGCCTAAACCAACACCGATCACTTTCCCAGTAACTTTTTTTCAAGCGCAATGGCTGTCCGAGGCCATTAAAATAGCACACCACCGTTGTAGCATCGTGGTATACGTGTCCAATAGTGGGTATGTCCAGCATCCACTCATCGTTGCGTAGGTCCTCCCTCAGCCTATATTTCTGGCGCAGGCAGAGAACATTTAACCACACGTACTCCGCCCCCAGATTGAGCATCTCAATTCGGATGAGGTCGAGGTTGGCATTTTTAGGGATGGGTACGGGCCATTCGTTTCCGTTGATGGGGGTCATCACATTAACGCGATCCTCAGTGCCCACCCACGCATGCGATATCGCCCATAGTTCTTTGGTAGTGGTCAACCACCAGTACGGCACCACCCGATTACTGTACAGATCCCAAACACGTCGAGGGGGTATGTTGGGGTTGAGTACCTGACCGCCAACGAGCGCATCTTCTCGCATTTCCCGATCCTCCATTTCCAAAATTTTCCGAATGAAGTCGTTTTGGATGATGGTTAGGAACTTGTACCACCCCGTGCGGAGACGGGAGTATGCGGTGCCAAAGTCGTAATTGTTGGAAATGCAGCCTTTGAGAATGTGGGATAGAGACGGGGTATCTAGGAATGTGTATGGTGTTCCGAGGATGAGGTTCAGCTGAGCTAAAAGTTGATCGAGACCCAGGCTGGCGCAAGGAGTATTGGCAAGAGAGGATGGTATGACAGGCTTTGCATCGGTGAAGGCGTGTTGCTTGGGAACTCGAATCGGCGTCGCCAGGCCGGTCTCGATGACGGCGGAAATAGTCACTTTGGGGAGGAAAGCATACCTGAGATTTGCCTAGTACCGGGTATGCAATCCATTATATATCACTCTTTCACTTGTTTTTTGGCGTACTTACCGCTTTATCCTCTTGTTCTACAACATCCTCCAAGTCGGCCCAGAGGGCAGATACGATCAACTCGTGCAGCGTGATAGTCTCTTCTAGATCTTCATGAGATGAGATCGAAGTAGTCGTGAGGAACTTGGGCCTTCTTCGAAAGGAGAACGCCCGTAGTAACTTTCTTGCCGCTGCTCTGAGGCCTGGCATGCTTGCAGCTTGGCCGTCCGTTTGGTATACGACGATGTGATGTCGGAGTGTAAATGCATTGATCCTGATGTAATCTAGTCTCGTAAACCAGACTCAACGATCCGTATGAAGAAAAGTCGTTCAATGGATGTAGAGTCTGGAATTAGATCGGGGGGCGGAAGGGGGGGCGAGCGCTACTTGAAAAACATGATGGCCGATCCGGCACGGCAAGGTGCGCCATGACAACGTCCCAAAATAGACGGCAACCGACTCCAGCCGACTCCTTTCTTTATCCTCTGCAACACTTCAAAGCACTTAATTCTCCCTCATTTCGCAATGCTTTATTGTATATCCCCTCCGAGGTTCATTCTACATTTATCACACTTCTTAATAACAACTGCATCTCTTCTGTGAATTTCTCTGAATGGTTCGAGGAAAAGTGCCATGTCCCTTCATTTGTGATAGTCATAATTCATAAAACCATGTCCCGAAGACGGCGCAAGCGTGTAGCGTAATGGAGGGACGACGCGACGTCGTGGTGAGAGCGGATTCTGAGTTTGGACACGCGCGCCCACATTGCCGGATTCCGGCCATCACTATTTTCAAGTTCCGCGCATCCCCCCCCCTTCCGCCCCCCGATCTAATCCTAGACTAGATGTAATCGCGTTGGATAACACGCGCACCGTGTGATAAGGCACATTTGCCTACCGAGTTACTATTGTGAACTGAACACCAGGTGTAACGGGTAACATGCTATGAACATTTGGTCGAAATTATACAGTATTCCACAATCGAAAGCGGACAAGAGGTTCACCACAGGCAGACGACTCAACAGGCTGGCGACCGAAATGTTGCTAGGTTCCTACGGGGACTTACTTGCAATTGCCGTTACGGTTATTTTAATTATTTTGACCTTGCAAGTCTTATGGTCGTTGTTTTGATTGAGTACTGCGGCCTGTAGAAAGCTTAAGGAGGTTAACATTTGAGCTCGAATCATTGCATCATTAGTCATCGGATACTTCAAGTCTTGTAGAAGGTCTCCGGTACAGCAAAATAGCTGTGGCTCGTAATTCTAGTAACTTTATTCCAACTATGCCGTCAACTCGGCAACTGGCCGTGGAACATCTGCATTGATATCACCATCCTTCGCGCCCAACACATCCATCAGGTCCTTCCTCCCAAACATATATGCCGCCTCAATAGCCGTCGGTTTCCCTGCTCTCGGATCCGCTCCGGCCTCGACCAGCACCTTCACCGTATCCCCGTAGCCTTTAAACACCGCCCCAGCGACTATACTCTGCCCGCGATCGTTCAGACGGTTGGGATCAGCTCCGAGGGATATGAGCTCTTTGGCGAGAGCGTGGTGACCAGCGTACGCGGCTAGCATGAGGAAGGTGTTGCCCTCGGGGTTGGTGAGGTTGGGAGGTAGTCCTGCGTTGATGGCTGGAACGAGAACGGAGGCGTCGCCATTTCTGGCAGCGTCGAACATGCGGTGGGCAAATTCGATGGTTGCGGCAGGAAGAGACATATCTGGTGGGATGATGATGTCATCGAGTCATGGGAGGATATTCTTTCTGCTTCCGATCACGTGAGCGTTACCTCAGTTTTGTTTTAAGTCAGACGTCTAGAACGCGATTGTTACTTTCACTCTTTTTCGCGTACTTTGCGCTTCAGATCTTCAGATACCGAGATCACTGTAGTGGCCACGTCCAAGCTAAAAACGCGTCTTCAGGTCTCCGTTTATCACATTGCTAGATAGGAAGGTTTACAGTCTTCCTTTATTATTATGGCCGAAAACTGTAACTGAGTCAAAGGGTAGTAAAACCCGATGCCTGCTGTGCCTCGGCTTTCTGATCAGGGCACTTGCATCGTCATAGAAAGGGCAGACGTAAAGGCTGTGGAGCCCCTTCGCTTCCTAAACTTCCTCAATGAAATCTATCGAATCCGATTGCTGGAGCTGGAATCATCTTGGGGCATCTGTACTAGTCCGACGTGCTTCGATAGGTTTACTTCTGCAACATTCATGCAAAATGCAAGTAGCTGGCGGCCGCAACACAGTCGCCGTGCGAACTTTTTTTGCACTTTTTAGAATAAGTCTACTTTAACGACTACTTTAGACCAAAGTCTCCCTCGTCAAGAAAGATCACCGTTGGCGCTCGCGACGGACCCTAAGGCCTAATGACTAAACTTAAACCACATTCTTCTGTCGCGCAAAACACATTCTGCAAAGTCTTATGAAAACAGCTACTAAAACGTAAGTACTCTAACTTTCATGATCACATCAGTTTCAGTGGCTGAATATTGTTCCTCCCCTCGTTACTCGTAACGTTTCCAAGCTAACGGGTTCACTTCTTAAGGACACACACTGCCCTCTCCCCCTACTTCCAAAGTGCCTGGTAACATCTTTCCGCTCTTTCCGTTACAGGATGGACCACTTTGTATACACTACCTATTTACTGTACGTATTTTATAACTATGATATGATTGTACCATAATCCAACCAAATCCGAGTTGTCTGTTTTGCATAGAGCAAGGAGGAAAGCGAAGAGCAAGACGAGCGAGGAAGGGGGTATGGTATCCTAAAGCGATGGGAATATAGGTAAGTCGGTTATATGTAGTAATATAGACAGCGAAGATATATATAAAGAAAACCCTCATTCATCAACCTCCCTTCACGATGATACTCTCCAGACGGACGTACTCCCACACGATACTCGCGTACCCCAAAAATGAATCAAAATCAGGGTCAGCGACCCTCGCGAGCCCGATCTGGGCGAGGTCTAAATCCGGCATCTGCTCTCCGGTGGTGGGGACAGACGCCGAGGGGGGTGCCAGTGAAGCCATCTCGGGCGGGTAAACAATGGGCAAGGCCGAAATCGGTGTCAGCGCCATCGTCCCAGTGGGCGTCGTCGGCGTCTCGACCATCGGAATCTGCGAGTTCGGATACATATACGCGTTCGCCCCTCCGTTCACAAAGTAATTCTCCTCCTCCTCTTCTTCTTCCATGACGATCGACGTGCCCAGCGTGGTACCACCCCGGAGCACGTTCCGGATAGTCGGGACCTGCGTTTGCGGCCCGCCAGCACTGCTGCTGACGTTGGTCCGCGCCCAGACACCGCCGCTCTCGGTCCAGCGTCTAGCGAACACCTTCTGCGTGTCGTCTTCGAACGAGGAGGTGACTGCAGTAGGGGTATAAGGCGAGCCGGACCTCGACCCAGCCCGATTCTCCTTCTCCTTTCCCCACACCCACTTGGCGACGAGCGCGACGCCGACGGCGGCACGACCAGGGAATCCGCGCGCAGGGGCGTTCCGGTGGGGAGAGATTTGCGCCGAGTCGATCTAGAGGTCTGTCAGCGCCACACCGCGGCAACCAACAACGGGGGACATACCTGGCTCAAGCACACATAAACAGGCTTCCCAAAAACATCACATACCAAGTTGGCTATGCTGGGAAAGTTGGTCGCCGCTCCGGTGCAGAGAATGCGGGAGGGGAGGTGGGGGTATGAAGTTTGGTACAGATCGAACGGTATCGGTGATGGCAGTTGCATTTGGCCGGGCGGCAATGGGGGCTTGGGTGGGAGCTTGACCTCGCCAAACACTCCCAAGGCAACTGCACGGCCCCATCGCACTCGCATGCCCATGACCTGTGATTCGACCAGACATCTAGGATTGGCACGAAGGTCGCGGAACTCGGTGACCTTGATACCCGTCTCAAACCGGTGCACACCCTTGCTGTGTGTGAATGGAGGTGTGTCGGGCTGTAGATGCCAAAAGGAAAACAACTTGTCGTCAAGACTGTCAATGAAAAAGTCAGTCAGCAATGAAGACGATCTATTACGAAGACACCTCGGTGGGAGTGGCCCGCGTTTTCCGTATCCCACTCTTGAGATCATACATCGAAATGAAAAAGCACATGCCGCGTTTTCATCTCGGTGGAACGAAAAAGACAACAAGCGCTGTCAAGGACCGTTTCCTGTGTAAAAACACAGCTCCCATCGAGATGCGGGTACTCACCCTATTGAACCGCCTGGAGGCACGATAGCAACAAGCCTGTCAAATGCGCTCCAACTCTTGGTGTACATATCACGGGCGAGCGCACGGGATACATCTCCGTTTCTACAGGAACATCAGGGTTGCACAAAGCGGGTGCGAATCATGCTTACCGACTGCTTAACATCACAATATACTTTTTCTTGTCTCCAGGTTCTTGATACGGGTGGGGAACGATGTTGTATATCGGTGAGGGGATATACGTATGAGCTTGAGCCATAAATGTATCCGTTGGACCAAAAGACAAGACGGCGTCCGACTGGGTAGGACAGACAGAAACGAAGGTGGACAAGGTGTCGGATGTGAAGGGAGTGAGAATGGTTTCTAGAGGAAAGAGATATAAGCATGTTTCGCTGCAGAATAACGCGAACTAAAATACCAGGATCAAAGCCGTATCTGTCGACCAGATACCGCGACACGTATCCCGTCTTTCTGCCGCCACCGTTAACGTCAACATCGCCAAGCCAACCACGGACCCGACGGCCCTCCTCCCTGCTTCCACCGACGATATCCAGCACACCCTCGTCCCAAACGCCACTCTGCACGTTCCACATCCCACTGAGGCATGCCTCGGCCTCCCCGATACCAGCCCACTTCCCCCCGACCAGACTCTCCAAAAATTTACTCGCAACTTGCACCCTCCCCGTCCGCACCCAGACCTCCTTCGCCCACATCTCCCGTACACGGAACATCTGCGCTGCGAGCATCGAGGCATTGCCGCCGGCGCTGATCCCGACGCGTCGCGCCATCGCATCTGCTCCCCCAAGCGTGCTCTCAATCGCCAACGCATGAGGGTGCGACGAGTTATCCTGGGACGTCGGTGTGTGCGGTAAAGAGAACGACGCCGCCGGGAAGTGCGCAGGTAGTGGTAATCCTGGATCCAAGGACGAAAGCGCAGGCAACGGCGTCGATTTCCACCATACGAGCGCCTGCTGCGCACAGCCTGATATTGCCTTGATGTCCTTGATTTTGTACGACGATGCGAGCTTTGCAAGCAGGATATCTGTACACGTGAACAGCACAATTTGCTTCCGTCGGTGGTGATTCTTTTGGTGCAGGATGGACTGGATGCATACCTAGGGCCTTCACCCACATCTCTACCGGAGTTGTGTATGCCTCGCCAGGCGTCGTGAATATCCCCCCTTGCGTCTGGTACTCGCTGAGTTCGGTGTCAAAGTCGACTCGCTCGACGCCAACAAGTTCTTGCTTTTCATCGAGAATACATGCTCGGAGCTGGTCTGTCGCGAGCTCGAGCCCCAGAAAATGTGTGGCCATCGTGCGGTGTCGTGAAAGAGGCGGAGATGTGCGTCGTTACTTTTTTTGCTGCTGCCGTGTGAAGCATGAAGAGAAGATTAGCTAAGCCTGATGGGCCCATGGAATTCGCCGTAATAGCCGTTCTGTTGGGCCTGGCTTGCCATCTTTGATGTTTCTGATCAAACGACTTGTAACGCCTCGCGGCTGCTTCACAGGCTCGTCGGAGCTTTGACGACGGACGTCAAACTGATCTTTTGATTCTTTCCCTTCCCAAAGTTTCCCCGTAGCCAAATACTCTCTTTTGTGGTTTACGAGAATTACGTGTAGAAGTTGATGAACCAAGCGTGAGGCGTCCGAGTTTTCGGGAACAAATTCAAGCGGTTTGTTGATAGATGGACGATGAACATACCAACATCATCCTGCTGAATCTCCAATCAGCCGACTGTTGCGAACCTTTCGAGAGTCCATCCAAAGTCTGGACCCTGCATTTAATTAAATGGATCAAAGGTATTTCAATGTCCTAAAAGCGTGGATGCTTACGATATTCCGCTAAGGTTTATGGCAGATAGCTACACTCCGTCAAGAATTAGACAGAATCAACAACGGAACCAAAATCGACATACTAATTGCGGAGCCTCGGTGATGAAATGTTGCCGGCCGAAGACTGAGAATTTCATTCATGAAGATCAGCCAAAATGAAATCGGTGGTGCGTGTGGTGTGGCAAACGCCACTCGGCATACAATATTGAGTCGGTTAATCGGGGGAGGAATGTGCGCAGGTGGGTGCGAGGAAGCAGTGGTCATTTACATGTTCGGTCAATAAACATAGAAGCTGGTAAATGACAGAGTCTGTCGCGTAATGTAGGAAGAAATGACGAGGAGAAAACAGAAAAGAGGAGGGGTAGCGGGAGCAATGAAGAGCAAAATGGGTGCCGTTGTCCCATGCGCGACGGAGGCGGTAACGGCTGAGCCTTGTTAGATTGAATTTTCAGCCCCACAATACCTTTGGCATCTACGATTGAGGGTGTGAAGGAGCCGGAAAGTCATCCAGCCTTCACTTCGAACTCTATATAGTTCGAGTGGCCTTGATCACCCTAGGGGAAACACTAGAGCAGCGATCGATGATCACCCTGTGTCGGTCCCCATCATTTTCAGGACGGTCAGTAGACATGATTTGGTATCTTGTAATCAGCGGGTGACTATTGAATAGCGTGCAGTTAACTTGGAGTCGACGGAGAAAAGTAAACAACCAGCAGCGCTTGAGCCTGACCGTAAACAATCCAATATAGTCGCAACTGGAGAGGTCGAGTGGATCTCGATCTAGATGATCGCATAGATGATCAGTCTAACGAAAACCAAAATTAGGGTATGTCTTCGCCATTACTAGAATAGATAACACGAACCTGAACGCAGAGTATCTGGGAACAATAGACGACAGTCATGTTCCAAACGCCTCAAGACGCTCGTGACAGTGTGGTAGGGATATGTTCAAAGGCAGGGGGGGAAGGTGTAGATTTCTGGTAAGAGCATCCATTGTATAGCCAGATTCGTGTAACTATGAGCTTACTCGAAGTCGAAACGAGGTGATACACGCGAGACAGGGATATATGATACTGGAAAAAACGAGCGCAGCGCCCAAGAGGACAGCGTGCATGGGAAAGCGACGAAACTACTGGATAGACGTGAATTTTCAGATAGGCAAAGCAAAGACAACGTTGGACGCACCCACAACTGCAAAGGTATGGATATATGCGTCCGGTATTCCTTGGAGAAGGTTGGGTAACGAGTTTAGACAATATTCAAGGCTAGATTTCACTGGCGTGTATCTAAAGAGGGATTAGGAGAGGAAATGACGAAATAAAATTTGCATACATTCACAATTCTCTGCGCCAGTTCGTCAATATCAGACTCTCGGTCGAAACTTCCCAGTACCAGAGGGAAGTACGAGGGTCGGGAAGTCTTACATCGTGCCTCCTAGATGCTACAAGGACGAATGGCGGGTAAAAGGAGTAGACTGGAGGACAGTCGTCGTGGTACAGGTCAAAGGAGTGAATTGCTGCCAATGGATCGAGCCGACGGCACAAGTGGACCTCGTGATCGGATTTCCACGCCACAGACGTGTTGCGTCAGGTCCCCTAGATTGAATCATTCGCGCTACTGCGCTACCGCGTGATGCTTCCAATTCAACTTGCCCATTTTTGCTCCAAAGGTACCCTTAGTCCCACTACCGTACTAAGAACGTATAGACTTTTTGAAATATTATGAAAAGAAGTTGGAATTGCCGAGGAAATACAAACACGAGTTCTGGAGGATTGACATTAGCATCTACTACCTAGTTAATGTTGCAAAAAAACTGAGGACATAATAGATATCTGAGAGCTGCTAATGAAAATTCAACATGCAGGAGTCTGCAAGTTGTCGTCCGGTAATTTCTGCTCCAATAAAGTCAAACGCATGACATGGTTCACCACCGAAGCCCCTTGGGGGCAGGCCCCACGCCCGACCTCTTCCATTTTCCTTTCCCATTGAGGATACACCAAAGGGTCGGTAAAATTGTCGATCAGGTACCGAACCTCCATATCGAGTAATTCAGGGTACCTAAAACGCAATTTATCAGAGACGCTGAATCATGCCATCCATAAAGAAACACTCTGCATACTGGTGGGTACACTTGGAGAAAACTTCGGCGATGATGTTACTCGGCGTCAGCTGCGAACGAATATTTTCGAATGCTAGGTCTTTGAGGCTGTCCAGACCTGCCTGATGGGAAGTCAGAAGAAATCATGTCTTTGAAGCATAAATAGTTCACCTTCAAAGCCAAGCGATACATCGACTTGGGAGAGCATGCATCCTTAGTCGTGGTTCGAAGAGTTCTGCTGGACTTGAGAGGTGCGAAGGATATCTCTTGAGTGTACAGATATGCCAGGAAGGACTTCCAGCTAGAAGAAACAATCAGACTCCTATCACGATTTTGGCTCAGTAGGCTACCACTGCTTACGTTGTATAGGCAGTGTCCTTAACATGGCAAATGTTTCCCAGACGGACTGGTCCCTGTACATCCGCCCCACGGCTGTCGTACTCGAGGGCCTCCGAATCAAAATCCATGCGCAAATGCGAATCAATGGTTGGTACGTCAGTTTAAGCAGAACAAGGAATCACCTGTTGTATCCGTCATCATAGCATCAAGATCCTCCGTATCCGCATCATTATCACCCCCGTCATCCTCATCAAAATCACTATCCGCGTCGTAATCGTACGCATCCCACGCCGTACTATCCTTGTGACCATCAGAATCAAGATCGACCAGTGTTGCGCCCGTATTTATGTCTGAGATATCAGACATTAGCAACCCTCAGGCCTCAGGACTCATTGGAATTATGAACATACATTTATCCAAGTAAGGTGTATATCCCTCCACTAGAATACTGCTCGCAAAGATAGCTTTCGGGTGGCCAATACGTCCACGAGGCGATATTCGTGTATGCGCCGTGAATTTGAGATCAATGGGCAATTTGCCATCGTTGTCAAGGGTAGACTTCATAACCTTTAAAACTCTTGACCAGTATGTAAGAGCGTGATCAGGTCGGGGAATCTGCGGTAGAAGCTCTTCTGGGAGGTCAATGTCTGGAGGAGTGACGTTGGGAGGGTCAACGTCTGGGGGAGCGACCTCGGCGGAGTCAGCGTCTGGAAGAGTGACATCAGGCGGAAGAACATCTTGGATAACAACATCCGGAGCCTGAGGGGCCGTATCTAGGATAGAGACATCGGGGGAAGCCACATCTGGCAGAGTAACGCTCGGGACAGTGACACGGGGAGCAACGTCGTTTGGAAGAGTGACCAAGATTTTGACGACCAGACTTGACTTCCGCCGAAATTCAGGTTCTTCCATGAGAAAAACTCCGATGCAAGCTGCTATCTCGGGAATTAGGGTTTTGTCCCTTACCTGCTTGGGCGTCGACCCAATCGATGTACTGAAGGACACGATATCAGCCAGGGTAGGTGTCGAGCCTGGCAAAATGTACAAATTACAACATGCCTGCAGTCTTCGAATACCTGTTTTGGCGCCAATGATTTGATTCAGAACGACACATCGTGCGGTCCACCCCAATCCAAACTGCTCGCTCTCTAGTGTATGCCTTCCGACTTCCTTGATGACTGGAAGGGAGAAGTGCGATAAGAATTGATGCGCTGAGACCCACTCGTCAGGCCTTGTTTTGGTCAGGAGCATGTCGTTGATGGAGATGGGGTGAACACGTATTCGGATGATGAATGTTTCTTTATATGCCTGGGGCTTCTCCGTGGGGAATAATGCGGCTACCACATATGCTATATTAGTAATATTGGTGGCAGCAGTGGATACCGTCGCACATATAAAGCAAGGCATACCCGGAGCGACACAGGTGTGCAATGTCCAATATTCGAGTTTATCGATTTACGGTGTATAGTTGGTGTATATTAGCATTCACAATATTCATGAACTGGCTTTACAGCACAAAATTGACCCCATTCCCGGATACAGCATTACTCCGGGATTGGACTATCGAAGAACTCCCAAAATCGCATGGAGCAGACATGTAACTTGTGTACCTATGAAGAGAACGACGGTATGGAGGGCTGATGATATACTAGTTCCGAGTACTTAGTACAAAAGTCTGCGACTCTCAAATGATCCTGAGAAACATGATCCTTGAGCAGACGGAGAAGTAGAGAGCGAGATCGCAGAGGAAAAGATGAAAGAAATCCCGCAATCCTCTGCGCCCGTTCGTCAACGCCAGTCTCGCCCAAAGTTGGGTTGTAACTTTTCAGTGTCAGAGAGGAGTACGAGAGCTAGGCACTCCAGCGTCATGCCTCCTGCACTAAGGTCAAATGGCGGGCAAAAGGAGTAGACTTTAGGACATTCGTCGTGGTACAGGCAAGATACAGGTCGAAGGAGTGGATCAATCGAGCCGACACGAGCAGTGGACCTCATGATCAAATTTCCACGCCGCAGACGTGTCACGTGACTCACGTCAGATCCCAGATTCACGCTTAGTCTGGCGAGCCGGCTTTATAGACCAGTGTCCGCCGCAATGCCGGCGTACAGGACCTTGCTCGTCCAAATACATAAGCAATCATCATGAGAAAGAGGACAACAAAGCATTGTTGGTTGGTTAGCATAGAGATACGTTATAAGTTCATATTTATTGCTTATGCAAATGCCGTTCGTCGGCTTTACCTTTTTGAAGCTCCGATCGGCAATTGCCACTACAAGTTTCAGAGGCACAAAGTTGTGGGGGTGGGGAGACCTTGCTTACCAGCAAGGTAATACTCGCAGTACTCATAACTGTGGATAAAGCCTGGTACCCTGGGCGGGGGTGACCCCCGTGTATGACATATCTGTCAATATTTAATACTCCGACGTATGCTGCAGACACGGCACTTAGTCAATACTGATGACACACAGTATATCTTAATGAAATTTTGTGCGATATTTGTTAGAATCGCGGGGCCATTCTCAAACGAAGTGAGTGGCAAATTGGGGTTACATCTGGGGCAAACATGACATGGGGACTGACTACGAAATATTCTAGCTTATATACTACAAAATCCCCTCAGAAATAAGCCAACATGTAAATAGTAGATCACTACGAGAACCGACAGCAACTAACTGTCTGCCATGAGAAGCTCGCACATCTCACAATATTCCTTCAACACACCTTGATTGCATATGGAGGGAGATTTTGAGCCCCCAATACCCCCACAGACATATCCGATGATGCCAATCTCCCCCATATCCCATTGACACCCTCTCACTACATGAATACCCCAGCAACACCTGAAACTTCAGGGACCCTGCACCGATCCTCCAAGCGTGGCCATGAAGTGGAAGTGAAGACGGAAGCAGAAAGCCGATCAACGAACGCGGTACACGGTTGCACGTGGACGGCAGCAAACGGCAAGTGCTCGGGGTTTGAAATTTTGGCAGATTTGTCGACCACGGGGATTACCCCCGCCCCGGGTTCCAGGCTAATTCACGCTACCGCGTAATGTTGCCTATTCAATGTGCTTATTTTCCCTCTAAACCAGGTATTGCTTAGCCATAGTCTGATATACTAAGAACGTCAATAGATTTCTGTAATATTATGGGCGCAAGTTGGAATTACAGAAGAAGTTCAAGTTCAAGTTCTGGGAGGACACATTGACACCAGCATCTACTACTTAGTCAGTGCTGTGAAAAACTGAGGAGAATATAAATATTTGAGAGCTACCAATGAAGATTAACGTGCAGGAGTGTGCGAGTTCCCGTCTCATCATTTCCGCTCCAATAAAGTCAACCGCATCACCCGGTTCACCACCGAAGCCCCTTGGGGGCAGGCCCCACGCCCGACCTCTTCCATTTTCCTTTCCCACTGAGGATACACCAAAGGGTTAGTAAAATTGTCGAGCAGGTACCGAACCTCCATATCAAGTAATTCAGGGTACCTAAAACGCAATTTATCAGAGATGCTGAATCATGACGTCCATAAAAAAACACTCTGCATACTGGTGGGTACATTTGGAGAAAACTTCGGCGATAATGTTACTCGGCGTCAGCTGCGAACGAATATTTTCGAATGCTAGGTCTTTGAGGCTGTCCAGACCTGCCTGATGGGAAGTCAGAAGAAATCATGTCTTTGAAGCATAAATAGTTCACCTTCAAAGCCAAGCGATACATCGACTTGGGAGAGCATGCATCCTTAGTCGTGGTTCGAAGAGTTCTGCTGGACTTGAGAGGTGCGAAGGATATCTCTTGAGTGTACAGATATGCCAGGAAGGACTTCCAGCTAGGAGACATGATCAGACTCCACCATGATTCTGAGGTAAACTGCTCACGTCGTATAAGCAGTGTCCTTAACATGCCAGATGTTCCCCAAACGGACTGATCGCTGCACATCCTTTCCACGGTCGCCGTCCTTGCGTGAGAAAGATGACAGCCTATCAGAGGACTCGGATACGCTCTCCACTGTTGACTGCGCCGTGTCAACAACTAATGGAAATACTTGTGACCTCCGTGCCCGTGCTGCCGGTGGTGACCTCGGTGGGAACGGCATCGACCACCCCGTTGGTGTTGTCAACGGAGGATCCGACGAATGCGGCTCCCCGTGTGCTGGCTCGAAGGCTTCGAAATCAATATCTATGAGCGACCACGGATTAGCTGGTGCGCCGTGAGTAGAACAAAAAATCACCTGTTGTGGCCGACATCGCAGCATCAAGATCCTCCGTATCTGGATCATTATCATCCCCGTCATCCTCATCAAAATCACTGTCCGCGTCATAATCGTACGCATCCCACGCCGTATCCTTGTGAACATCAGAATCAAGATCGACTAACGTTGCGCCCGTATTTATGTCTGAGAGTATCAAACGTCAGCAACTTCACGACTCAACGGAATTATGCATGTACATTTATCCAAGTAGGGTGTGTATCCCTCCACCAGAACGCTGCTCGCGAAGATTGCCTTCGGGAAGCCGACACGTCCACAAGGCGATATGCGTGTATGCACCATGAATTTAAGATCAATGGGTAATTTACCATCGTTGTCAAGGGTAGACTTCATAACCTTTAGAACTCTCGACCAATATGTGAGAGCGGGATCAGGTCGAGGAATCTGCGGTAGGGTCTCCTCAGGGGGGGCAATGTCCGGAGGAGTGACCTCGGGAGGATCAACGTCTGGAGGAGTGACCTCGGGAGGATCAACGTCTGGGGGAGTGCCCTCGAGGGGGTCAACGTCTGGAGGAGCGACCTCGGGAGGGTCAACGTCTGGAAGAGTGACATCAAACGGAAGAACGTCTGGGACAGCAACATCCGGAGGAGCCGCATCTGGGAGAGAGACATCGGAGGAAGCCACGCCTGGTAGAATAACGCCCGGGACAGGGACAGGGGGAGCAACGTCGTTTGGAAATGTGACTGTGATTTTGACGACCAGACTTGACTTTCCATGAAATGCGGGTTCTTCCAGGATGAACATTCCGATAAAAGCCTTTTTTGAGACTAAAGATTTGACATTCTTTACCTGCTCGGGCGTCGACTCGACCGATGTACGGAAGGTACCAGGCGGGGTACGTGTCGAGCCCGGCAAAACGTACAAATTACAAGATGCCCGCAACCTTGGGGTTGTGTTGGCGCCAATGACTTGAATATTAACGACAGATTGTGCGGTCCACCCCAATCCAAACGGCTTGCTCTGTAGTGTATGCTTTCCGACGTCTCTGATGACTGGAAGGGAGAATTGTGATTTGAATTGACGCGGTGAGATCCACTCATCAGGCCTTGTTTTGGTCAGGAGCATGTCGTTGGTGGGGATGGGGTGAAGGAGTACTCGGATGAAGAATATCTCTTTATATACGTGTAGCTTCGCCGTGAGAAACAATGCGGCTACCGCATGGGTCACATAGTAATACTGCATGCTGGCGGTAGGAGTGTATGCTGTCGCGCATATAAAGCAAGGCATATCCGGAGTGGTACAAGCTAACGACACAGGTACGCAATGCCTAATATTCGAGTTTATCAATTTATGGCGTACGTCAGAGGATGAACGGACTTTACAACACGAAGCTAGCTCCATTCCGGGATACACCATCGTACCGGAGTGCGACTATCACAAGAGCATCCTGGAGTATCCTCCTCGTCGGATTCCCACTTGAATGAAATACACTTGGAAGAATTACCAAAATCGCTGCGGCAACTTGTGAAGAGGTGTATTCATAAGAGAATGATGGTATGCAGGTGGATGATATAATAGTCGTACTTAATACAAAAGTCTGTTATTGAATAAGCCTGTGAAACATGACCACTGAGCAGAGAGAAGAAGTAGAGACAGAAATCGCGTACCCCGCTTCATCTCACCAAAGCCGCCCTGGGGGGAGCCCAGCCCTGCCCAAACCGCGCTTTCAAAACATCCATCATTTTCGCCGTCCTCGGCGTCAAGCACGATTGCCTCGCGCGTTTGGCATTCCAGAATCCCCACCAGTGCCACGTATTCCAAGCGTTGAACATGCGTTGCCTATCCGAAGGACTGGCGAGGAGATACTGATAGCTTTCGCAAACGTCGAGGTCAACCGTGAGGACATGGGACGGAAAAAGGAGGAAAAGAGCGTTAGCCAGTGTCTGATCGTCACCGACAAAGACTCCTTGCGAGAGATAATCATCGTGGTAGCGGTAAAACATCTTTTGCCACCAATCTAGTGCCTGTGAGGAACCGCCGAAGAATGAACCTGTGTACATTTTAGTTATATATAGTTGGAGAAGGACAGGAAAGGAGACCGACTATGGCTGAAATCGTTGTCTATGGGACCGAGTTGGTCCCCCCAGTATTTCATGGTTGTATGAGGAAGCGCATGGATTGGAAAGAAAAGACGGTCGCGGGGTTCTTGCCCGGTTGCCAAGACTTCATGGGTGGCCATGGCATCGGGCCAAGCAATATTGCCATAGTCGGGCTCCCAGCTCTCCACGTCTATCCAAAACGCATAATCGTACTCTGTGCTTAGATTTCTCATCGCCTCATAGACGAAGAATGGTTTGCCATTCCGCATCGCGTACAGCTCTGCCGAATGATCTCCCGGTTGACGGTCCAAGCCATGCATTTCGACATATTTGTCGATACGGCCACGTAGAGGAGGTATGCTGAAGGGCGAGGTATATGTGGTGTTAACAATGATTGGCCGAGAGCCTCTGAGGTCCCACACGATTTCCTCCATACCCGGAGAGGTAAACATGTAGACGTCGGTTGTCACTTGGCCTAAAAAAACGGACAGCCATCGCTTGTACTCGGAGGCTCTGTGATTAGACGTGGAAATGGGGTAGAAGGCCGATACCAAAAGAACTTTTGGAAGTGACGTCGAGTTGTTCGTGTTCGACGCGGGCTCGTGAGTGACTGCAGAGGATTCTTGAAAGACGGCGAAGTTGTAAAAAACAAATAGAGATAGGGTACAGATAGAAAGTCCTAAAAGCGCTCTAAATCTCCAAGGAGAGAGGCCAAAGGCCATTCAATACTGATGGGTCCGGGGAGATGGCGGTTAGTGGGAGAGATGCGGAAATCGGACCGGAGGCCCGAACTTTTTCTAATTCTGGGTCCTCCAGCCTAGCCCACAAGGGGAGACCTACCCAGCTGCCGTGCGGAGCGAATCCTCCATTCCAGCGTACAAAAGTAACGGGTGGGTCATGCCATATACTTCCATCACTCATCATGCATCAACGTTAACCAACTCTCAAGTCTTGTGCTGCGAGAATATGCTGCAGAAAATATTTTTAAATGCCCCCTCAGCCCCCGCCAGGCAATGCTTCGTATCTTGACCTAGAATATCGACCTGGCTCTGGCAACATGCACTTATCTCTTGATCGGGACAGAATCCTACAAATCATCATTATGAATTGCCATGCGGCAATCATGAATGGCGGTGCCGGTCTTGCTCAGTGACTCGCTTCTAACAGCATCTATCATACGCCGATGTTTCAGAATGTGCTTGTAGTGTTTCAGGAATTTTGCTCTTCACGCCGTCACTTGAGCAGCTTTGAGTCAAACTAGGGCAGTCAACAGCTGATACCATCCTTTTCGGTCTACCACCACTGCAACGGGGTCTACCACGCCTCGCCCTCCTGTACGGCTATATTACAAACAACTACTTCCCATGAATTAGCCGCAGTCATGACCATGCTTCTTACAGAGCCCCACCGAATTGTCTCCGTCGATCCCCTGACCGTGAAGACAACTTTCACATTCCCCAGCGACTTTCACGACCATCGATACCCGCAGAAAGGCTTCACCTCCTCCCTGGGGTGGACCTTCTTCGTTCGCTCCGCCGAATCTGCGGATAACCAACGAGAAATAAAGGTAGACTTTGGCTATATCACACCAGACAGCCCGGACTTCCAAGGCTATGCGTTATCCATTTCTGGGCGAATGGCCGTATCTCCAATGCGTGCATATTGTCTGGGACCCACCACGATGGTAACTCCCCGACCTAAAATGTTCGTTGCTGCCAGAATCGATCCCAGGAAAATGCTCGTCAGACCAGATGCCAATTTGGTGTTCGAGTTTACTGTCGCTTTCATGAAAACCTCGGTGCCTTCTCCCGCCGCCTATGCGCCATGTCTACCCAACGCATCCAAAGTACTTCATGATGCCATTAGGACTGGGGAATCTTTTGACATCGCCTTCTACCTGTACAGTCGACGGTCATATGGTGGAAGAGTCAGTGGACGAAAGGCTCTTTTTGGGACCAAACGGGCTCTGTTTAATATAACAGATAGCCTTGACCGCGGTAATTGCCCTTTCTTCAATCGAACGCCGCCGTCGTAGCTAACTTGATTGCAGTCATAAATGAAAATATCGTTAACGAGACTGTCGACGATTTTCCTTCTGACGATGTCACGGACGAATATGATTACGGTAACGACAGCGACTTGGATGAGGAACCGGAGCAAGATGACTGGTAAGTTCTTTCCAACAATCTGACGTGAAATGTGCCGAAAAGTCTCATCCCATTGTCTAGGTGCTCCATAAAACATTCCGACCTGGACGCGCCGCGTTCTCGTAAAATTGGACACGCTTGCATCCTGAAAGATGTTTCATACAGAACGTACGTACACTCACGTTGTCTTCTCTCGGCTATGATTAATTCCGGAATAGGTGGAAATGTTTACTTCTTTATTTTTACACGGGCCGCCTGTGCTTCTCGATCCTGAACAGTGCCCGCGGAACCCGAACGCAGGAATCTGATGACTTCCCCACCTGCTCCCCAAAATCTATGTACCGTCTAGCTAACATGGTATGGCATCAGTCCGTAAAGAACTCCTTTGGTCTTAACTGATCCACCTCACCAGATTAATCATGAACATATAAAACGGCTTTCTCTTGAAAACCTTCGATCCCAGCTATCTGTCAAGAATATTTATGAAGAAGTGTTCTCTGATTTTACTGCACGGTACTGAGCCTTCCGCTATTGAGAAGTCGTCCGTCATCTGATTATACGATAGGTTTCCAGATGTGTTTGAAATGGAACGGCAGATCATCCATACATTATGGTTTGATCCTATGGCACACGAAACGATACAGGAGCAGTTCGCAAATGGGGAGCTCCATCGTGGGCGATCCGCATTCAAGATGATTATAGATGGCATTGGCCCAAACCTTGTTGGATGTCCTTCTCCTTCTTCAAATTCTTCGTCGCCCGAGAATGGCCCTATTGAATGGGATGCTCGCTCGTTATATAGAGAGTACCAGTCACCGGTCATTCCGAACAGCTCGAGGCCAGCTTGGAGGAGGAGTCTTTAGATGTCTCGTTTTAAGTTATCTGATTTCATTTGTCTGGTATGGAAGATCGTTCGCACCGCATACAACACCTAAATTATTCCTATACCCAGCATTATGTATAGTGTATTACTTCTGTATCACAAACCCTTGGAACCTTGGAAAGCGCGGTATGAACAGCGCCGGTGTTCATCAATCCAAAGCCCCGAACAAACTAGGACCTCTTCTTGTGACTCGGTAAGAGCTAGAAGGCTTTACCCTGGATTCCACTGCACGGCATTCAGACGCATATTAATTTTCGTCCAGTCTACGACCACTTGAAGGGTCAGCGCCTTGGGTGAGTCGGGACCGCTGTGCACGAAATTTGACGGCGCCTTTGATATCTATGATTATTCATGAAACTCACAACACATTATCGCTTATATTCCGGACTATCGGGAAACAGGCTGCTAGAGCGGCCAACTATCACTGTATGGCAATTGTACGGACGCAGTGCAATTGTAGACTTGCCCCAGGCAGACAAGGTGCCATCACAGGAACGTGAGAGCATAGAGGAGTTCCGAAGGTATTGGTATCGCCGTCATCAAAGGGTGAGCATAAGATGCTACTGAACAGCAATGTCAGGGTGTGACAGCGTCAGAGCTTAAGATTTGAATCAACTCTATTGCCGTTGAAGGAAATTAGCGGAAACAGAATTTTAGATTAATGGTTGAAGTTCTGATGTTCGGACAGAGATACACTGTTGAAGGGGTGTTGGGTCGACGAGATTTTTAACGTTTGATGACTTGGATGACAAAATACAGCATAGGATGAACATGATCATGACGTGACGCGGTTAACGTCTGCGACGTGGGGATACGGTCACGACATCCGCTACTCCTGTTTCCTGGAGAATACATCTGTGCACTGGAATATAATTGCGTACCCCTATCAGTGTTTATGGTATCATGAAACTGACAACGAATTATCAGATTAGTAGATCTTTCATACTGTAGGTGAGCGCCCAGTCTACACAATCTTTGAATGATGTGAGTTCGGTTTCAGTAAACAAAGGCGCTTAATATCCTGGATCTGTGAGGTATCTTAAAATACTCCAATGACATTTACGTTTTCCAAACGATCATTCTAATGTTCGAGATCGGCTTCGCCGGTAGTGCGAGGAAAATATTCGTGATTTCTTATTTGTACTCCACTCTTATGATTTATATATATGATTGACCGGGTATGGCGGCAACATGTTTCACACCACCTCACCTCTCTTGATCTGGCTATGAACTGCATCGTGCGCGTGCTACTTATTTATCAGAACGCAAATGATTCTATTTAGTTGGTGTACACATGCCGCAAATATGAATAACTATAGTGGGTCAATGGTCAAGAATCAAGCCACCCCTTTGCATCGGGAGGCAGCCGGAAGCCCAACCAGCTATACAAGGTAGATAAATTGCGCAGGCACTAAGTTATGCATCGAGGATCTGACAATCTTGAATGAATATATCCCAAGATCGGGCTCATGCCTCGAGAGACGATAATCGACGAAGTCTGTAGTCAACTTCAGACGCAGAGCGCCATCTGTGGGTTGGGTACAGCGAAATTCAACGACAATGCTTTGAACTGCATCAAAGACACTGTTACTCATGAAACGAGCTGAAATGACGGGTATCTGAACGGAAAGCAACTCGAGATTGATCAGATGTGGCCACTCATGAAGGCCTTCTAGAATTCGGGTCTACGAAGGGGAAAGTCAGCAGTTAAATGTGTAATTGTACGTTGCGGCATACGATTATATTAGTTTCTCCCTCCACATCGAGTACTTCCCGGTCGATTTTCACGCGAAGGATCTCAAGACACTTGCATTGTATTATAGCATCAAGGGATCTCGTATCAAGACACCATCCGCCGGCATACTTGGGTTGAATGTACAGCTCCACAAGGGTATCAGCATGTCTAGGAAGGACACTGTGCCAAAAAATGGAAGAGCTATTATCGGCTGCGTGCTCCGCGATCAACATCAAAGATCTGGCGCCAGAGTACGATTCGAGGTACTCCAGAAGAGCATCATTCATAATGTCCACTGATACGTCTCGTAGATGGATCTTCTCGATTAATAGAGCGCGCCAGAACTCTTCCGCAACATCGATAATGTGAATCCGGAGGGAAGATAAATGATGAAGATGTGGTACAATCATTGGAACATCGGGCGTGGGTAATATGAGGGCACCCTCAATGGTTAGCTGCTCTATGCAGCTATGTTTTCCTTTTTGAAGTCCAGAGAAGATATCCAGGAAAGCCGCGGGTACAGCGCTCGTTCTCAGAGGGGTCGACAGATGTAACTGTGTTAAATTGGGACTGTGGGCAATAAGGGAAGGGACGACGTCGAGCATGTGCTCGCCGTTGAAGCTGATGTGATCAAGGTCATGGAAATCAAGATATGATGCTTTGCCACGATGAAGACCAATATCAAGAAGAGAGAGAAGCGGAAGCTTGCTCAATGCGAGCATTATGGCGTTTACAGAGGACAGATCCAGCTCTCCTTGATCAAAAGCGGAGAAACTACGGATTGGACGATGAGTACAAGCACATAAAAAGTGAGGGTGGTGACTTACTACAGCGATTGCAAGGAAACGAGGGATGGAATTGCACCAAGAAGGCGCTTCTGAATTGAATGAATAGTGCGTCGCCTTTTGTTTGATATTTCATACCAGAATCCGCCCTTGCCGTAAGGTGGGTCGAACGGTCCATGTATGTGAAGAGTTCGTACGTGCTGAGCTAGGTCATCTCGCGTAACCAGGGCCTGGAGAAATGACATGCATTTCTGGTAACGATGGTCTTGGTTGAGGGAGAGCGATACTGCTTCGAAAACGAGAGGGGTGGTCACACTCCCAAGCGTCTTGGAGGTCAATCGCAAATTCTTCTTTTCTTCAAGGCCGAGCTGCAACGAACAGGTCAGTATGCTTTCAGGTTGTGTTCTCCGAATGCTGTTTCACACACCAGAGCGCAAATTCTTCGTAACAATTCGAAAGGAAGTGAGAAAAACATCACTCGTAGGCGGTGGTACGGGTAGATTGATGTTATGACTCTGCCGGTGACTAGGAATGTGAGCGACCTTTCCTCCTGATAAATACAAGGGTAACTACTTCGGTGAATGATGAAAGATGCTGTGCTTGATGACCGTTGCCACATCACTACAGATGCCGCGGCATTGATGGATCCGGACCGGCCATGACCTTGCCAACGAACGGCCACTATTTGGCTACTATACTGAATGAAACAGGTACACCTCTCGCTTATCGTGGCAATTATAGAATTCTTCAGTTATCTTCTCTTCTTACCTGTTCATCATTCTGGTCATTTGGCTCTTGACGTGGCACGAGAAGGGAAAGTTGAAACTATCACGCGACCTTGATCCTGAGACTCAGAGTATAGCACGCCGAGCTCCTTGGACCTTGACCTGCCAGCTCTGACTGCAATGGCAATAATGGACCTCTTCAGCGTTGTGATAGATACTCCTGATATGCATTGAATTGCATCCTGAGGCATCTTTGAATCTAATGAAAAGTCACCCTTTCTCCGCGTCTTAACTTGGTTGCTCGACGGTTCTTTCGGTTATCAGAATCCTGGGGAAGTGTCTGTCTCAACACAGAGGGGAAATGAGGGAGGTGTGCTCGAGGTATCCAGCGCATCGTCGCAGGAACCAGGGAGAAGTTTTGTGCACTATTGTTCAATAACGAGGACAACGACACTCGCTGGAAAGGGATGTGAAGATGCGTAGTGACATGGACAAGAATTCTGACAGAGAAGAGAACACTCAATCCTATACAACGAGTAGAAAATTCCGAAATAGTCCATAGCTCAGTAGTCCATAATGATTATAAAGGAGTGCTCAGTGCCGTATTGTTCTCGAAATGTGTATTTTGGTCACTACTTGCAGGCTCATTGACGTCGCTATATACAGTAAATTTCATGTACAAGGCGATGAGTGACGAGTTAAAGAAAGTAAGAGAGCTAACATACACATCTGTTTGTCACGTCTTTAGACCACCGTTCACCTTCAGTTTGAAGAATAGCATCCACTGGTCCACTGGTTTGATCCAGTCTTGCGCAGGCACCTGGGGCATCTCTGTACACATTGAGCCATTTCTTGTGTCTGCAAAGAATAGTACCATATAGCTGGACCTGATGGAGTGTTCGTGTACGTCAATCTGGGAGACACATTTAGGGTGAGCTCATAGACAATACTTGGCCCTACGTACCCTTGCTGGACTCATGGAAGCCATTTTCTCAAGCTTCTTCCTATCAAATGCGACGACGTTCTTCAAAACCACAGCAGATGCATCGTTTGGGCTAGCTGGATTTTGGTCCAATTTGAAGTAGGCAATGTGGGTTGCCATGAGCGAGTGTTTGGGACCCTTGAATATCTCCAGAACATGGTACGCCTATCAAGATGGTTTCAGAGGAAAGCATATCAATAATTGAAAGACCTATGGCAAATTTGACAACACTGTCATGCATCCTATACCAAGCCATCAAAGTTCTGGGATTGTAATACACCTGCCCAGCTAAACGTGCCCTTTCTTCCCTCTCCTTCAGTTGAGCATGGATCAGTTTTCTATCCTTACACATTGCTTTGTGTTGGGGCCAGTGTGCTCTGCATTGAAAATGAAAAAGTGATGACAAGACATGATCACCAAAACATTACTTTTGACATTGTTGACTGAAGATACAGTTGAGAGGACGAAAAGTGAGAGATATTGGTGACATACCTGCAGTAATATGTAGTTGAGCAGCCTGCACAACGAAGATACTGCTTTTTGCCAGTGCTTGGTGTAAGGGATGCAGATTATTCATGGACCGCTTAGATATGCCATCATTTCTTTTCACTTACTTATCCCTTGCGGCAGGCTACTTATACTCCGATTTCGGACTTTCCTCTCTTAACTTTTGATTTTTACCTCAATGTTGTCTCTTTGTGTTACGATTTTCTCCTTTATCTTATCTTATCGGCCAGCGCTTATCGACATCTATCTTATCTCAAGCGCCTATCATCGTAACCACGACTATAACGGACCGCATCAGCAATTGTACTACGGACAACTATGGCTTGCGACCACCGCTCGCCCTTCTCATGTTTTCCCTTGTATTCCGCACGACAACCACGGACAAGTATTCTATTCATAGCACAGGACTTTTCGTATATAAGTAGCTTAGCTCTCGCTGTATATTCCCCAGCTTCGAGCTAAAGTTTAATCACACCGAACTTAGCTAGTCGACTCAGCCTCAGACTAAGACCTTAGTCCGACGCTCTTAGTAGCCATTCAGTACAGAGATTCCTTGGGTGACTGTTCGAACGCGAAACAGCCCTCGGTTTACTCTTGTTTGGTTTACCCGGAGTTCGGGTCTAACAATTAGCTCGAAGCTTTCCATTCCCTTTCTCTAAGCAGCCACCATTGCTTTTTGAAACCGAATGCCCGTATCATTCACCAGCCCCGGAATCATCACCGCGTTCTTCCTGACACTCTTTGTCGGGATCCCCACCCTCTCGTACCTTCTCTATCGGTCCAGGTGGCCGATCGTCTTCTGGTACCACACCCAACGAAACCGACTTCAGCGTTGGACGGACCGCACCTTCCGTGCCCCCCGTCTTCCAGCTGTTCCCTTCTATCCCTCGCCCTACGGTCTACAGCGCTATGGCACCACCCAGCCCGACCGATCCGTCACGTCCTTCCCCTCATCGCTCGCGTCCGTACAGCATCCCAAAAGTCGGGAAACTCCTGCGGTCGCTCCGGTCCAAGAAGTCGAAATCGACGTTGGCGAGCAAGGACACAGCGTCCTTGTTCACGACTCCCCCGTCACTGGCACCCTCGACATCCCCGTCCCTGCCGTACTCGCTGCCTCCTCTACCGCCGACACCACCTCTTCCGCACCACTCCCTACCGGAGGAATGGCTAGAGTCCGAGACTCCCTCGATCTATACGAGGTCGCAGCCTCCAGCGGCACCGAACTCCCCCACGACTCCTCCTCGGACAGCGAGAGCGAGCCCTACGTCCCTCAGAGCCCCACTCAGTCCGAGTTCGAGGCCTACATCCGAAACCGCCAGACGCGCCCCGATTCCCCTACCATCCCTGTCGCCATCCTCGACCAGGCGCGCCCAATCACCCTCGCACCCGGATCGTCCATCTGGGCAGAAGCGAACAGAGAGAGGGAGAGACTCGCCGAAGACGAGCTCCTCCGACTCCGGGGCGTCCAGGTCGACGTCCAAACCGGTCCTACCCCCCCGTCCATGGCACCTCGAACCCCTCTGGCTGCACGAGCAAGCCATTACCATCCAGCGCCTCCATAACCTTGGAATCCACAATCAGCAGCAGTACAACGAGTGGCAGTACCAGCAGCGAGTCGAGCACGACGCCCGCCAAGCTTCTAGCGCGCGCCTACCGGGAGAGGATGACGAGGACCACAGAAGGCGCCTCCATTGGAACCGCCTCCGGAATATCAGCCGCGAGGACGAAGACTGGTACGCCCAGGATGAGGCAAGAAGGTGGAGAGAGCGCTGGCAGAGGGGCCAGTGGGTGGACACACGACTTGGCGTGAACTACGCACCTCCCCCCCTCGATCAGGACGAGCGGCTTATCTACGGTAACCGCTTCAGTTCACAATTTGAGTCCCGACGACAGGAGCACATCCGACAAGGCGCCCGGGATATCACCCACGAGCAGCATAGCGCCATCAGTCAGCGCGCTATCTCTCGAGGTCGAGCAGATCCGCGATCCGTGGGAACGAGAATACACGAGGATCTTTATAGGTCACTTATCGGCCCTTACGGAGGACCCGACCTTCCTCGCCTCGAAGATGGGGAGATTGATGAACAGCCTGAGGCCAGCGGATCCGGAGTGGGAGGATATTATTGAATATTGCGCAACAGAGCGGGCCGTATACGATTTTAATATAAAGCATCCTGATCGCCCTTATGCAGAGCCCGAAGACTACCAACCACGAAACCCACCAAAGCCGCTTCCCCTGTCCCCGCCACCACGATCCAACGTGCCGAGAAGCCGGAAAGGCAAAAGCCGAATGTTTGCCGGAGCCGGCCCGGAAGACGCAGAAACTTCGAACGCCGGCGGCAATCAGCCGCCCATCGTCCCAACCTGGACTGGCTACGACGGAGCCATCAAAGGCTCCCCACCTCTGGGACGACATACTAGTCCCCTCGCCCGAGACCCCGACAGCTGGTCGCTCCCCCGGGGACCAGGAAAATACCACGACCCTGACGACCCGCTCCCCAACCCTGTCGGCCAGATGGCGGAAGACGCACCTTGGATGGGGTGTAAGCCGGATCTGATGCGAAAGCCCGCCGTGTTCAAAGGCGAGGCCGATGACATCGACCGCTTCCTCACCCACTGCGAAATGTACTTCCAGATGCATGACCCTTACATGTATGCCAGCCCTTTCCGAGTCGGCTTCGCCGCCTCCTATTTCACCGGAAAAGCAGAAGAGTGGTGGATCATGATCCTCGCGGAACGAAGAAGCCACTCTCGTAACAAGTTCCGTCTCCCCAGCTGGGACGACTTCTGCCAGATGATCCACGACAAGTTCCGCGATCATGCAGTGGAAGAAATCCATCAGCAAAAAATGTACGACCTCCGCCTCGGAAAAGGTCTCGCCGATGACTACTTCCAGGCCATCGAAAAAGAAGCCAAGAAGGCAGGACTTCGAGGCGACACCGGTGCCCGCGGACACATGGTCGCCGCCGTCAAAAAGGGCATACCCGACTCCTACACCAAAATCATTTATGATATTGGGGTCGGCATGCCCGAAACATACGATGACTGGAAAGCCCGGGTCACCGTCATGAACGAGGCCCGCCAACGCAAGGCCATCGAAGACGGCCTTGGTCGCCCTGGTCCCTTCGTCCCCAAGAACAACAACCCCGCCACGAATGCTAACAAAGCAAGTAGTGGCACGACAAGTTCCTCGGGAGACAAGAAGACTGGTACCGGCGTCACCTACGGCGGTCGAGGGCAAGCCATGGATATCGACGCGCTCAGGTCGGAGGGAAAGTGTTTCAGATGCAAGCAAAAAGGTCACATCAGCAAGAACTGCCCATTGCAGAGTTGGAACAAGGACAAGAAGAAGGAGGAGAATCGGACCGTAACGACGGAACCCGCCATGGAGTCGAAGATCGAAGAGGTAAAAGACAGCGCCGAGAAGTAAAAGGTTCTACTTGCTCGGCGAAGGACTTATCTGGTACGAAGAACAATATCGCTGGTCGGACTTATGATATCTCTGTAGTTACGCAAACTGTTGATATGAAAAACACGCATTCAAATATACCCGCTTTAATCGTTCCAAGACCAGATAATCAAGAACCTAAGAAACAATCGACATCCGAGCCTGCTGTGGGGGAAGGGACATGCCAGGTAGCGCTGGAGCCTTCAAAACGAGTACTAGGACTCGGGTCGGAATCAAGTAGACGGGACGCCCTCGGGCCTCTGAAGTCGAAAGATTCAGCGCCTTCTCTGAAGGCCAAGACACTCCCCGCAAGGACCAATGCGGAGGATCTCAAGCGCCCGCTCAGGGCCAAGTCCACAGAGTCCGACTCTCTGGGGCACGGGGCAGAGAGCCCCAACAAGGTAATCGTGGTCGAAGTCCCGGACGAAGAAGACGATACCGCCTTCAGGATCTATCAAGCAAAGAAAGCCAAGGCTCGTTCATCCCCGCCCACGGAGGAGACCCAGCCAACGGCTGAGAAGGTCCCACCAGGATGGATGAAACCGTTCGAAACCGAATGGACGTGGAGGGCCATCCGAGAGGCCAAAGACGAATCTGCCGCCAGGTCAGTGCTCCTTAATTGGATACACAGGACCAGGGCCGAAGAGGTAGTCGATAACCTTTTGGAAGGGCTCCGACGCGCCCAGCGAGCAAGAGCGCTAGAATGGCTGGACGAACTCAGGAAACCTAAACGCTACCTGATTCGTTCCCAAACCACCTCCAAGCGAGACCTTAAAATCCCGCTGAAAGTCGAAACCGCCGACAACCAGATCATTGACGCCACCGCTCTCTTAGACAGCGGATGCACGGGCAGCTCAATTCACAGCGAGTTTGTCAAAACCCACAACATCCCTGTCTACAAGACCGCTAGTCCTATCCCAATCTACAATGCAGACGGTTCCCGAAATAAAGCTGGAGAAATCACTGAATTCGCAGAACTAAGGCTCACCATTGGCGACCACAACGAGAGGATCGACCTCGCTGTCGTCAACCTTG
This sequence comes from Armillaria mellea, assembly GCA_030407055.1. Lineage (NCBI taxonomy): Eukaryota > Fungi > Basidiomycota > Agaricomycetes > Agaricales > Physalacriaceae > Armillaria > Armillaria mellea. The sequence continues at coordinate 399,565 of JAUDZF010000018.1, forward strand.
GTTCAAAAGAAATCTTCCTCGGCCATGACTGGCTCGTCCGCCATAACCCGCTCATTGACTGGAGCACCAGCAAAATTACCTTCGCCAGGTGCCAATGCGCCAAGAACCCCTTTCCCCTACCGGACTCAGATCCCGACGACCGGTGGGATGAAGAGCTCGAAGAAGGCGACCGCATCCTTGCCGTCGACTTCGAGGAAGCCATTGAAATCCGAGCAGTCCATAAGGCGAACGAACTCGCCGCCAAAGCCAATGAAGGGAAGGAGAAGAAGACCTTTGAAGAGATGGTCCCAGCCGCATACCGCGACTTTGCAGACCTCTTCGAAAAGGAAAACTTCGACGAGCTCCCCATGCGCAAACCCTGGGACCACGCCATCGAACTTGTCCCTAACGCCAAGAACACTCTTGACTGCAAGGTGTATCCCCTAAACCGCACCGAGCAGGAGGAGCTTGACAAGTTCCTTGACGAAAACCTCGCCACTGGTTGAATCCGACCTTCCAAGTCCCCCATGGCTTCTCCCTTCTTTTTCGTCAAGAAGAAGGATGGAAAGTTACGTCCCGTCCAAGACTACCGCAAGCTTAACGAGATGACTATCAAAAATCGCTACCCTTTACCCCTCATCGCCGAGCTTATGGACAAGCTAGGAAGTGCCAAATACTTCACTAAGCTTGACGTACGATGGGGGTACAACAATATTCGCATCAAGAAAGACGACGAATGGAAGGCTGCGTTCAGAACGAACCGTGGCCTGTTCGAACCCACCGTCATGTTCTTCGGGCTTACCAACTCTCCTGCCATGTTCCAATGGATGATGAACGACATCTTCAAGGACCTTATCGCCTCTGGCAAGGTTACCGTATACCTTGACGACATCCTGATCTTTTCGAAGACTCTAGAAGAGCATCGCCAGATCACTCGCAAAGTTCTCGCCCTTCTTAGGAAACACAAGCTATTCCTGAAGGCCGAGAAATGTGAGTTCGAGGTACTGGAAACAGAGTATCTCGGGGTAATAATCAGCGAAGGATCCATTCGCATGGACCAAGTCAAAATTGCTGGAATCACCGAATGGCCCATTCCCAACAAGAAGAAGGAACTTCAGTCTTTCTTAGGGTTCACGAACTTCTACCGACGCTTCATTAAAGGCTACAGTGAAATAGTACGCCCAATGACACGTCTAACCGGGAATGAAGCCTGGACCTGGGGAACCGCACAACAGGAGGCCTTTGACAAACTAAAGGCTCGCCTCGCCCAGGATGTTGTGTTGGCAATCCTGACCGAGACCGGGAAGTTTAGAGTGGAAGCAGATGCTAGCGAAGGCGCCATCGGCGCCGTCCTATCCCAGGAACAAGAAGGAAAGTGGAGACCGGTGGCGTTCTTGTCAAAGGCTTTAACGGCCACAGAGCGAAACTACGAGATTTATGACAAGGAACTACTTGCCATAATGCTCGCCCTCGAGGAATGGAGACATTACCTCATGGGGGCAGCCGTCGACATAGAAATCTGGACGGATCACCAGAACCTCCAGTATTTCCGAAAACCTCAGAAACTTAATCGCAGACAAGCGCGATGGGTAACTGAGCTTGCCGAATATCACTTCACCCTCCATCACAAGCCAGGAACGGCAAACAAGAAAGCGGACCTCTTGTCACGACGCGCAGACCACGACCAAGGACACGACGATAACAACGAAGTCGTCGTCCTAAAAGCCGAGCATTTCCGAGCGCTAATCATGCCCACGATCAATGAATCCCATGAACGCATCAAGAGCGCGACCCGCGACCACCAGAAATGGGACCAAGGAATCGCCAAGTCGCTCAATCACGAGAAAGGCATTCAAGAGAAGAACGGACTTCTCTACTACGACAACAGAATATATGTGCCCTGCGACCACGCAGTGCGAGGAGAAATCATCTCGCGCTGCCATGATCATATCACCGCGGGACACCCCGGAGTGGAGAAGACCAAGGAACTCGTCCTTAGGGACTACTGGTGGCCAAAAATCAGGAAGGACGTTCAAACTTATGTCCAAGCCTGTGAAACTTGCACCCGGACCAAGTCCAGCACTCAAGCCAAACAGGCGCCGCTTCATCCAAACGAAGTCCCCTCAGAGCCCTGGACCCACATCTCAGTCGACATGATCACCGGTCTCCCAGAATCCAACGGTCACGATGCGATCCTCGTCATCGTCGACCGCTTTTCCAAAGACATTATTCCCGTTGCCTGCAACGTTGAACTTTCGTCAGAAGGATGGGCGAAAATTCTCAGAGATGAAGTATATGCCAAACACGGCATGCCCGTCACCATCATCTCCGACCGAGGACCTCAATTTGTTTCAAAATTCCTCGAAGACCTCTACGGCATGCTCAACATCAAGAGCAATGCCTCCACAGCTTTCCACCCTCAGACTGACGGCCAAACGGAACGCGTCAATCAAGAAATCGAAAAATACCTCCGCCTCGTCATTAATCACCATCAAAATGACTGGGCAGAATGGCTATCGATCTGTGCTTCCCAGCACAACAATCGCATACACTCTGCCACGGGCAAAAGTCCATTCCAGGTCCTATACGGACGACATCCCCGAGTCGCCCCCGACTCCAGATCACACGCCACTCTCCGCACTCCAGCGTCGGAAGCCTTCCATGACCAAATGAAGAGTATCCATGCTGAAACCGAGGCTGCCCTTATTAAAGCGGCTGAACAAATGAAGACACAATACGACAAGAAGAAGAAAGCCGCCGTCGAGTATCAGATCGGAAACAAGGTCTGGCTCGACACGACAAATCTTCACCTCCCCTGACCAAAGAAAAAGCTAGACGACAAACGAGTCGGCCCTTTCCAAATCGTGGAAAAACGCGGCGCTTCGGCCTACAAACTGAAACTACCCCCCGCGTGGAGAATATACCCTGTCTTCAATGAAACTCTCCTCACGCCGTACACACCCCCGGCGTTCCCAAATCAACAGCAACCACCACCTCCTCCGCCCGATATCATCATGGGCGAAGAAGAGTACGAAGTCGAAGAAATCCTCGACGACAAAACCCGAAAAGTACGAGGAAAGAAGGGGGAAAGGTCCAAAACGGTGACTGATTACCTCGTCAAATGGAAAGGCTACGGTCCCGAAGACAACAAATGGACCGCAGAAAAATACCTCGGCAACGCAAAAGAAGCGATTGCAGAATATTGGGAGAAGAAAGGAGGAATGACGGTAGATGCAATTGTAATCAACCCTGGCAACGACACGATCATTATCGATGCCCGCTACCAGCAGGAGGACGACAACGACAAAATAGGACCAGAAAACAACATATGGTACTACCTTATCAAGGTCGCTAGCGCCCAGGCGGAAAAAGGGGGCCAAGAGTATAGATGGCTGGACGAAGAATGGAGGCCAGAACCCGAACTCGGACATCTGGAGGAGCTCATTAAAGATTATTGGTGGGCTAACAAGCAGGACAGCGAAGTAGACCCCCCCGACGGAGACGAGTCTTAGGACAGTCGAGACGCCTGCCTTAACGAGGGGGTAATGTTACGATTTTCTCCTTTATCTTATCTTATCGGCCAGCGCTTATCGACATCTATCTTATCTCAAGCGCCTATCATCGTAACCACGACTATAACGGACCGCATCAGCAATTGTACTACGGACAACTACGGCTTGCGACCACCGCTCGCCCTTCTCATGTTTTCCCTTGTATTCCGCACGACAACCACGGACAAGTATTCTATTCATAGCACAGGACTTTTCGTATATAAGTAGCTTAGCTCTCGCTGTATATTCCCCAGCTTCGAGCTAAAGTTTAATCACACCGAACTTAGCTAGTCGACTCAGCCTCAGACTAAGACCTTAGTCCGACGCTCTTAGTAGCCATTCAGTACAGAGATTCCTTGGGTGACTGTTCGAACGCGAAACAGCCCTCGGTTTACTCTTGTTTGGTTTACCCGGAGTTCGGGTCTAACACTTTGACTCTATGTACTCTGGCTAATATACACCGATTGTGCTCTGTTCTCGGGTTGAAGACCCACTCTGAGATAGATCTCTTACACTTGGACAATTGAGACATCCTCCGCAAGCATGGTGCAATGGCCCCTTGTCTGGAATAGTGCAGTTAATTTCTTCAGGCGACAGGATAACAAGATTGCCAGCACCACTTGCAATGACAATGGAACCGGGTGATAGCTTTGTATGGTCAATCTGGGTGAGTTACTGAATCAGTTGAAACCCACTGCAAACAATAAAGTCGAATATACTGATGGTCATTGATGTCCCAGTTATAGGTTGGCTATTTTTTCTGAGTATCGGATTGTCAACTTTGTCTGTAAGGGTGTGAGCTTTGAGATTCTTGATGGTGCTCATTCATAGTGAGTGTATGAGAGAAAGTTTGACTTGCCTTTTTTGTACTGGTTTTTCGAAACCAAAACAGGGGCTATTCTAGCTGCAACCCTGGCAAGCGCTCCCTATCAAAGATGAAAGACCGATAAATATGTAGTAGAAATTACATATCAATCATCAGATCTCTTCCAGAAATCGTATCTCCACCGTGATCTCCTCTGTGAATCTTTCTTCCCCCAATCTTTCATATACTCTACCTTGAACATGTAAATACTATTCTTTTCATCATGGATTTTTATCAAGTAGTTGGCAAAATCTGATGAAAAAAGCAATCTAGGCCTTTTCTATGGAATGTCTAACGGTTACACCATGTACCTGCCTTATATGGCTGCCTCAGTGCCTGAGTACCCCTGGGACACCTGAGGGTTTGAAATGAGGTATCATGGGATATATCAGACAGCTCTATTATATCGATCTGACAGTATTTATTATTATCAGGCACATCAACAAAATATGTTATATATACAACCAAAAATATATTTAATTATACAGACTAAGAAATACTTTATATACAATGTCAGGTATGCATGCAGAAATACACCCATTCAGTACCACTATACCCCATACTGAACATGGATTTGTGCACAGAAAAAGACCTGGTCATCGATGCCATTGTCCACTCTGCCCATATCCTTCTGATTGTCAAATAGTTCATCTGGAATGGACAATGTGTCATAGTGTAGGCATAGGGCCTGCTCGCCAGTGTACGTGTTGAAAGCTTTTGCAGTCTTGTGCATGGAGGTGTGGAAGGTATGGGAGTGCTCTCACCATCTAACACACCAGTCATATGTTGTCAATTTTGGCAAGGTAAAACTCACCATACTACCCAGTGAACCCTTCTACCCCTCAGCCTAGTCCTAATCTCTCTCTTGCACTGCTGCAATGCTGATAACAGTGCCCTAGTCTCATGCCTATAATTCACTGCCATCCTACCACACTGCATGTGACACCAGACTTGACTATATAATGGATGTGACATTCAGCAGTCATGTAATGTCCTGATATCTTCAGATATCCTTTATGAATGATTGTGAATTATACACAACTACATGACCAAAACAATGGGTGGTGATAGCAAAATTGAGCAGCAATGAATGTGGATACCCAGTCAATGATTCCTAGGCCCAGAGTCACTATATGGCTTGAACAGGGGTATATGGGACTGTCTCTACATCCTGAGGACTGTTGTCAGTATCCTAGATGGCATTTCAGATGGTCTAATGGTCTGAGATGTGGGGAATGTGCTCTCAAGCAAGCCAAATATCCCACAATGCCTCCTAATCCTCCTACTTATCCAATGTCAGCCAAAATGAAGCTTCTGGTGTTGAGCCTAGACTTCCATGGCAACGGCAACACCAAAAACTCTGAGAGAGCTAAGGAAATATGTGTGCAATCACAGTAATCAAGGCTATGTGTTTGTGCAAGTGGTTCGGTGCACCTCTGTGTGGTCAATTCCTCTAGATGCAGGTATACACTTCGACTATATAGTCTGGAAGTAGTACCCTTTAGCAGTCGAGTACTAAGAGGCTCAGGCTGTAAGCCAAGGGGATCTCGATAAATGAGAGGAAGTGGAATCTGGTATGATACAGATACCAAGAAACTGTGCTAGATGTTTGGAACTGATCTAGAAAACATAAAACCAGTCTGGTAAATGTGAGACTGGCCTAATAAATGCTTGGGCAATCAAATAAATGTGAGGAGAATCAAATAGACGTTTATACAATTGAATAAATGTTTGGAGAGTCGAATAAATGTGTGGAGAACTGAATAAACATGTGAGGAATCAAATAGATGTGTGGGGGCTTGAAACAGAGAGGTACTGGATGGAAATATAATAACTGAGTGTCACAGCAATACTGGATTGCAACTGAGGATAATGACAATGATGTGGGTGAATGATGCAGAGCTGGGCCTTCACAGAGGCAATAATACCCTATACTGGTGTGGGCAATGGATACGATGATGATGTAGAAGGTGAAGATGATAAAACGATCCTATCTGGTGAAATTGAAATGATGTTGCAGCATTAAAAGACAAAAGCAAGTTATCAGAGCAAGAATCCATGTATTGGTGGTAATTAACACATCCAATAACGTTGAGACTATAGCAAGCAATGGGGGATAACCTGGAGTGAAAGAACTTTCTTCTCCTCTGTAGAATACAAGTTTTTATACTAAAAGTTTGGTTTTATAAATAGAAAAGATATCTAAGCATTGGTAAGGCTGTAAGTCCTTGGATTAGTAAATCCATAGTAAATAGAAGAAGTTTTCATCAGCTGAGGCATAACAGCTTGTCTGTATTGCTGTGTCTGGATGGGAAACCATGTGGAAGTGGAGAATAATGAGTAAACAGCTAGGTGCTGTTTAACTGTGGACTGTGAGGGTATGGTACATGTTCTGAGGTTGATAAATGGATATAAGCTGCTGTGAAGACTTGGCAAAGTAACAGCCTGAGTAACTGCAGTCTGGAGTATCCGTATTGGGTCAATATCTTTGATGGAGGAGTGCAGGGTCTAAATGATGTTACTATGATCGAGGAATCAAGGGGCACATCAATTTGGGTGCCTAGGACTGATGTGGCAACTCCATTTTGGGTACAATCATCAATGAAAGGTGTATTGCCGTGATCATTCATGGAAATATTGTTACGATTTTCTCACTTATCTTATCTTATCGGCCAGCGCTTATCTATATCTCATCTTATCTCAAGCACCTATCATCGTAACCATGACTATAACGGACCGCATCAGCAATTATACTACAGACAACTACAGCTTGCGATCAACGCTCGCCCTTCTCATGTTTTCCCTTGTATTCCGCACGACAACCACGGACAAAGGTTCTATTCATAGCACAGGACTTTTCATATATAAGTAGCGTAGCTCTCGCTGTATATTCCCCAGCTTCGAGCTAAAGTTTAATCACACCGAACTTAGCTAGTCGACTCAGCCTCAGACTAAGACCTTAGTCTGACGCTCTTAGTAACCATTCAGTACAGAGACTCCTTGGGTGACTGTTCGAACACGAAACAGCCCTCGGTTTACTCTTGTTTGGTTTACCCGGAGTTCGGGTCTAACAATTAGCTCGAAGCTTTCTATTCCCTTTCTCCAAGCAGCCACCATTGCTTTTTGAAACCGAATGCCCACATCGTTCACCAGCACCAGAATTATCTCCGCCTTCTTCCTGACACTCTTTGTCGGGATCCCCGCCCTTTCGTACCTCCTCTATCGGTCCAGGTGGCCGATCGTCTTCTGGTACAACACCCAATGCAACCGTCTTCAGCGTTGGACGGACCGCACCTTCCGTGCCCCCCATCTCCCAGCTGTCCCATTCTATCCATCCCCCTACGGTCTTCAACGCTATGGCACCACCCAGCCCGACAGATCCGTCACGTCCTTCCCCTCATCGCTCGCATCCGTACAGCATCCCAAAAGTCGGGAAACTCCTGCGGTCGCTCCGGTCCAAGAAGTCGAAATCGACGTTGGCGAGCAAGGACACAGCGTCCTTGTTCACAACTCCCCCGTCACTGGCACCCTCGACCTCCCCATCCCTACCGTACTCGCTGCCTCCTCTACTGCCGACACCACCTCTACCACACCACTCCCTACCGGAGGAATGGCTAGAGCCCGAGACTCCCTCGATCTATACGAGGTCGCAGCCTCCAGCGGCACCGAACTCCCCAACAACCCCTCCTCGGACAGCGAAAGTGAGCCCTACGTCCCTCAGAGCCCCACCCAGTCTGAGTTCGAGGCCTACATCCGCAACTGCCAGACACGCCCCGATTCCCCTACCATCCCTGACACCATCCTCAACCAGGCAAGGCCGATCACCCTCCACCCCGACACCAACATCTGGGCAGAGGTCAGCAGGGAAAGAGAAAGGCTCGCCGAAGATGAGCTCCTCCGACTCCGCGGCGTCCAGGTCGACGTCCAAACCGGTCCTACCCCCCCCGTCCATGGCACCTCGAACCCCTCTGGCTGCACGAGCAAGCCATTACCATCCAGCGCCTCCATAACCTTGGAATCCACAATCAGCAGCAGTACAACGAGTGGCAGTACCAGCAGCGAGTCGAGCACGACGCCCGCCAAGCTACTAGCGCGCGCCTACCGGGAGAGGATGACGAAGACCACCGAAGGCGCCTCCATTGGAACCGCCTCCGGAATATCAGCCGCGAGGATGAGGACTGGTACGCACAAGACGAGGCAAGGAGATGGAGAGAACGCTGGCAGAGGGGCCAGTGGGTCGACACACGGCTCGGCGCGAACTACGCCCCTCCCTCCCTCGATCAAGACGAGCGGCTTATCTATGGTAACCACTTCAGTACACAATTTGAGTCCCGACGACAGGAGCATATCCGACAAGGCACCAGGGATATCACCCACGAGCAGCATAGTGCCATCAGTCAGCGCGCTATTGCTCGAGGTCCAACAGATCCGCGATCTGTGGGAACGCGAATACATGCAGATCTTTATAGGTCACTTATCAGCCCTTATGGAGGACCCAACCTTCCTCGCCTCGAAGATGGGGAGATTGATGAACAGCCTGAAGCTAGCGGATCCGGAGCGGGAGGATATTATTGAGTATTGTGCAACAGAGCGGGCAGTATACGAATTTAATGTAAAACATCCTGATCGTCCCTACGCAGAGCCTGAAGATTACCATCCATGAAACCCCCCAAAACTGCTCCCACTATCCCCACCACCACGGTCCCACGTGCCGAGAAGCTGAAAAGGCAAAAGGCGAATGCTTGCCGGAGCTGGCCCGGAAGATGCAGAAACCTCGAATGCCGGCGGCAATCAGCTGCCCATTGTCCCAACCTGGACCAGCTATGATGGAGCCATCAAAGGCTCCCCGCCTCCAGGATGGCACACTAGCCCCCTGGCCCGAGATCCTGACAGCTGGTCGCTCCCTCGAGGACCAGGAAAGTACCATGACCCCAACGATCCCCTCCCCAATCCGGTCGGACAAATGGCCGAAGACGCACCCTGGATGGGATGCAAGCCGGATCTGATGCGAAAGCCCGCCGTCTTCAAAGGCGAGGCCGACGACATCGACCGATTCCTCACCCACTGCGAAATGTACTTCCAGATGCACGACCCCTACATGTACGCCAGCCCCTTCCGAGTCGGCTTTGCTGCCTCTTACTTCACCGGGAAAGCAGAGGAGTGGTGGATTATGATCCTCGCGGAACGACGAAGCCACTCCCGCAACAAGTTCCGCCTTCCCAGCTGGGACGACTTCTGCCAAATGATCCCCGACAAATTCTGTGATCATGCAGTAGAAGAAATTCACCAACAAAAGATGTACGACCTCCACCTTGGAAAAGGTCTCGCTGATGACTACTTCCAGGCAATCGAAAAGGAGGCCAAAAAGGCAGGTCTCAGGGCTGACACCGGTGCCCGTGGACACATGGTTGCCGCCATCAAGAAGGGCATCCCCGACTCCTATACCAAGATCATTTATGATATTGGAGTCGGCATGCCCGAAACCTATGACGAGAACACTGAGTCACTGTCATGAACGAGGCCCGCCAACGAAAGGCCATCGAAGATGGTCTCGGATGCCCCGGTCCCTTCATCCCCAAAAACAACAACCCTGCCACGAACGCTAACAAAGCAAGTAGTGGCATGACAAGTTCCTCGGGGGACAAGAAGACTGGTACTGGCGTCACCTATGGCGGCCGAGGACAGGCCATGGACATCAATGCGCTCAGGTCGGAGGGGAAGTGCTTCCATTGCAAACAGAAGGGTCACATTAGCAAAAATTGCCCATTACAAAGCTGGAACAAGGACAAGAAGAAGGAGGAGAATCGGGCCGTAACGACGGAACCTGCCACGGAATCAAAAATCGAGGAGGTAAAAGACAGCACCGAGAAGTAAAAGGTTCTACTTGCTCGGCGAAGGACTTATCTGGTACGAGGAACAATATCGCTGGTCAGACTTATGATACTTCTATAGTTACGCCCTATGTTGATACGAAATACGCGCATTCGAATATACCCGCTTTAACTGTTCCAAGTCCAGATAACCAAGAACCTAAGAAACAATCGACATCCGAGCCCGCTGTGGGGGAAGGGACATGCCAGGTAGTGCTGGAGCCTTCAAAACGAGTATTAGGACTTGGGTCAGAATCAAGTAGACGGGACGCCCTCGGGCCTCTGAAGTCGAAAGATTCAGCGCCTTCCTTGAAGGCCAAGACACTCCCCGCAAGGACCAATGCGGAGAATCTCAAGTGCCCGCTCAGGGCCAAGTCCACAGAGTCCGACTCTCTGGGGCATGGGGCAGAGGGCCCCAACAAGGTAACCATGGTCGAAGTCCTGGACGAAGAAGACGACACCGCCTTCAAAATCTATCAAGCGAAGGAAACCAAAACTCGTCCACCCCCACCAATTGAGGAGACCCAGCCCACAGCTGAGAAGGTCCCACCGGGATGGATGAAACCATTCGAGACCGAGTGGACGTGGAGGGCCATCTGAGAGGCCAAAGACGAATCTGCCGCCAGGTCAGTGCTCCTTAACTGGATACACTGGACCAGGGCCAAAGAGGTAGTCGACAATCTCTTGGAAGGGCTCCGCCGCGCCCAGAGGGCAAATGCGCTTGAATGGCTGGACGAACTCAGGAAGCCTAAATGCTACCTAATTCGTTCACAAACCACCTCCAAGCGAGACCTTAAAATCCCGCTTAAAGTCAAAACCGCCAATAACCAAACCATCGACGCCATCGCCCTCCTAGACAGTGGGTGTATGGGCAGCTCAATTCACAGCAAGTTTGTCAAAACCCACAACATCCCTGTCTACAAAACCGCTAGCCCCATTCCAATCTACAATGCAGACGGTTCCCGTAACAAGGCTGGAGAAATCACTGAGTTTGCAGAACTAAGGCTCACCATCGGTGATCATAACGAAAGGATTGACCTCACCATCGTCAACCTTGGTTCTAAAGAAATTTTCCTCAGTCATGACTGGCTCGTTCGCCACAACCCACTTATCGACTGGAGCACCGGCAAGATCACCTTTGCCAGATGCCAATGCACCAAGAACCCCTTCCCCCTACCAGACTCAGATCCTGACGACCGGTGGGATGAAGAGCTCGAAGAAGGCGACCGCATTCTCGCTGTCGACTTTGAGGAAGCCATTGAAATCCGAGCAGTCCATAAGGCGAACGAACTCGCCGCCAAAGCCAATGAGGGAAAAGAAAAGAAGACCTTTGAAGAGATGGTCCCAGCCACGTATCGCGACTTTGCAGACCTCTTCGAAAAGGAAAACTTCAACGAACTCCCTATGTGCAAACCTTGGGACCATGCAATAGAACTTGTCCCCAATGCCAAGAACACCCTTGACTGTAAAGTGTATCCCCTAAACCGCACCGAGCAAGAGGAGCTTGACAAGTTCCTTGACGAAAACCTCGCCACCAGTCGAATCCGACCTTCCAAGTCCCCCATGGCTTCCCCCTTCTTTTTCGTCAAGAAAAAAGATGGAAAGCTACGTCCTATTCAGGACTACCACAAGCTTAACGAAATGACCATCAAGAATTGTTACCCTTTGCCCCTCATCGCCGAGCTTATGGACAAATTAGGAAGTGCCAAATACTTCACCAAGCTCGACGTACGATGGGGGTACAACAACATTCGCATCAAGGAAGACGATGAGTGGAAGGCTGCGTTCAGAACGAACCGTGGCCTGTTCGAACCCACCGTCATGTTCTTCGGGCTTACCAACTCTCCTGCCATGTTCCAATGGATGATGAACGACATCTTCAAGGACCTTATCGCCTCTGGCAAGGTTACCGTATACCTTGACGACATCCTGATCTTTTCGAAGACTCTAGAAGAGCATCAACAGATCACTCGTAAAGTTCTCGCCCTCCTTAGGAAACACAAGCTATTCCTGAAGGCCGAGAAATGTGAGTTTGAGGTACTGGAAACAGAGTACCTCGGGGTAATAATTAGTGAAGGATCCATCTGCATGGACCAAGTCAAGATCGCTGGAATCACCGAGTGGCCCATCCCCAACAAAAAGAAAGAACTTCAGTCTTTCTTAGGGTTCACCAACTTCTACCGACGTTTCATCAAGGGCTATAGCGAAATAGTACGCCCAATGACGCGTCTCACCGGGAATGAAGCCTGGACCTGGGGAACCGCACAGCAGGAGGCCTTCGACAAGCTTAAGGCCTGTCTTGCCCAGGACATTGTGTTAGCAATCCCAACCGAGACCAGGAAGTTCAGAGTGGAAGCAGACGCTAGCGAAGGCACCATCGGCGCTGTCCTATCCCAGGAGCAGGAAGGAAAGTGGAGACCAGTCGCGTTCTTGTCAAAAGCCTTAACGGCCACAGAACGCAACTACAAGATTTATGACAAGGAACTACTTGCCATAATGCTCGCCCTCGAGGAATGGAGACACTACCTCATGGGCGCAGCAGTTGACATCGAAATCTGGATGGACCACCAAAACCTCCAATATTTCCGAAAACCTCAGAAGCTCAATCGCCACCAAGCGCGATGGGTAACTGAGCTCACAGAATATCATTTCACACTCCACCACAAGCCAGGAATGGCAAACAAAAAGGCGGACCTTCTCTCTCGTCGAGCTGACCATGACCAAGGCCACGATGACAACAACGAGGTCATAGTCCTCAAAGCTGAACACTTCCGGGCACTCATTATGCCCACCACCGATGAATCCCATGAGCGTATCAAGAGCGTGACCCGTGACCACCAGAAATGGGATCAAGGGATCGTGAAATCGCTCAACCACAAAAAAGGCATCAAGGAGAAGGACGGTCTTCTATACTACGATGAAAGGATATACGTGCCCTGCGACCACACCGTACGAGGAGAAATCATCTCACGCTGCCATGATCATATCACCGCAGGACACCCTGGAGTAGAGAAGACCAAAGAACTCGTCCTAAGAGACTACTGGTGGCCAAAGATCAGGAAGGACATCCAGACTTACGTTCAAGCCTGTGAAACTTGTGCCCGCACCAAGTCCAGCACCCAAGCTAAGCGAGTGCCACTTCATCCAAACGAAGTCCCCTCCAAGCCCTGGACCCATATCTCAGTCGACATGATCACCGGTCTCCCCGAATCCAACGGCCATGATGCAATCCTCGTCATCGTCGATCGGTTCTCCAAAGACATCATTCCAGTTGCCTGCAACATAGAGCTCTCATCAGAAGGATGGGCAAAGATCCTCCGAGACGAGGTATATGCCAAACATGGCATGCCTGTCACCATTATCTCTGACCGAGGACCTCAATTCGTCTCCAAGTTCCTTGAAGACCTCTATGGCATGCTCAACATCAAGAGCAATGCCTCCACAGCTTTCCACCCTCAAACCGACGGCCAGACTGAGCGCGTCAATCAAGAAATTGAAAAAATATCTGCGACTAGTGATCAACCATCATCAAAATGACTGGGCCGAATGGCTATCTATCTGTGCCTTTCAGCACAACAACCGAATACACTCCTCTACGGGCAAGAGCCCCTTTCAAGTCCTATACGGACGACACCCACGAGTCGCTCCTGACTCCAGATCCCATGCCACCCTCCGAACCCCCACGTCGGAAGCCTTCCACGACCAAATGAAGAGCATCCACGCCGAAACCGAGGTCGCTCTCATTAAAGCAGCTGAACAAATGAAGACTCAATACGACAAAAAGAAGAAAGCCGCAATCGAGTACCAGACCGGCAACAAGGTCTGGCTCGATACGACAAACCTTCACCTCCCCAGACCAAAGAAAAAACTAGACGACAAGCGAGTCAGCCCTTTCCAAATTCTGGAAAAGCACGGTGCTTCTGCATACAAACTGAAGCTTCCCCCTGCGTGGAGAATATATCCGGTCTTCAACGAAACCCTCCTCACGCCGTACACACCCCCGGCATTCCCGAACCAACAACAACCGCCACCTCCTCCGCCCGATATCATCATGGGCGAAGAAGAATACAAAGTCGAAGAAATCCTCGACGACAAAACCCACAAAGTACGCGGAAAGAAGGGGGAAAGGTCCAAAACAGTGACAGACTACCTCATTAAATGGAAAGGCTACGGTCCCAAAGACAACAAGTGGACCGCAGAAAGGTACCTCGGCAACGCAAAAGAAGCGATTGCTGAATATTGGGAGAAAAGAGGAGGAATGGCGATAGAGGCTATCGTAATCAACCCCGGCAACGACACAATCATCATCGATGCCCGCTATCAGCAGGAGGACGACAACGACAAAATAGGACCAGAGGACAACATATGGTACTACCTTATCAAGGTTGCTAGCGCCCAGGCGGAAAAAGGGGGCCAAGAACATGAATGGCTAGACGAAGAATGGAGGCCAGAACCCGAACTCGGGCATCTGGAGGAGCTCATTAAAGATTATTGGTGGGCTAACAAGCAGTACAGCGAAGTGGACCCCCCCAACGGAGACGAGTCTTAGGGCAGTCGAGACGCCTGCCTTAACGAGGGGGTAATGTTACGATTTTCTCACTTATCTTATCTTATCGGCCAGCACTTATCTATATCTCATCTTATCTCAAGCACCTATCATCGTAACCATGACTATAACGGACCGCATCAGCAATTATACTACGGACAACTACGGCTTGTGATCAATGCTCACCCTTCTCATGTTTTCCCTTGTATTCCGCATGACAACCACGGACAAAGGTTCTATTCATAGCACAGGACTTTTCATATATAAGTAGCATAGCTCTCGCTGTATATTCCCCAGCTTCGAGCTAAAGTTTAATCACACCGAACTTAGCTAGTCGACTCAGCCTCAGACTAAGACCTTAGTCTGACGCTCTTAGTAACCATTCAGTACAGAGACTCCTTGGGTGACTGTTCGAACACAAAACAGCCCTCGGTTTACTCTTGTTTGGTTTACCTGGAGTTCGGGTCTAACAAATATGGAGAATAAACATGAATAGAAGGGTATTAATGTGGTTTGCTGAGTTATAGCCGTGGTATATCACAGTTATTGAAGGTTATTGAAGGGTGTAGCATATAATCGAAGGTTGGGGCATTAAATTGAGTGCGGCAATGTAGGATAAGGAAGATGGGAGTCAAATCTGTTATTATTGGGTAGTCAATGGATAAATCTGTGAATTCTGAGCATACAGAGCCTGGAGGCTCATCGCTGGGGCTGCCAATAGGGTTGCTGAGCATACCAAAACCTATGGTGATGCAGAGAATGAAGGTGTGCCAGGGAGCTGTCCCCAATGAGCCCAGGAAGGAGTGGACACAATGAATGTAAAGTGTTGCATCCTTCCTGCATTGGTCACTGGGCCCAGGAGCTATGAGCACTGCCACCAATCCTGTATGATCACTGGCCACATGTTCTTGGTCACTTCCTGTGGGACATGGTGACTTTCCATTTCAAATCAGATGGTGAATTTGAGCCCCCTGACCTCAAGAACATAAGGACACCTTTATCACATCAGTCCTGCCATCCAAACAACTGCCAGAAAATTAAAATACACTTTGACAGAAAATCCAAAGTCTTTGTTTGCTTACCATGGCCCTGGATGACTTCTGAGCACAAATTGGGTACCAGAGTCAGATTCCCAGACCTTGAAAACCCTAGGACAACTATTTTTCATGTGTGGATTGACATAACTGCAAAAATGAATAGCACCAGTTCTGACACAATAGGGTCAGTCACATCACAACACTGTGACCGTGAGTCCGAGCTCAGACTCACGCTAACACCTTACATAAGTGTGACACCTTTGTGTCAAGATTATCTCTTTGAGGCCTCTCCTTCCAGTGCAAACAGATGGCTGTGGAGATGGAAGATATGGAGTATTTCTGATCTCCTACCATGTCTGCTGCTTTCAAACATCTGGCCAATCATGGAGGAAGAGGGAATAGAATATAGTGAAATCAATGAATCTTATGCAAGTTATTAAATATTTTAAAACATTTAGAACGAATATTTGTGGTAGAAATAAAAAAGCCCAAGATATCAGGTCACCTTAAGTCCTCCTAAAGGAATATCCCTTAAATGGTTGTTATATTTGCATAGATACATGGTGCCTGTCATGTTGCACTCCCAGGAGTCCTATTACTATATAAGGTATGATTAATAGTTGGAATGATGTAGGTACATAGCATGACCATTAGGCATTCCATACTTTTCAGTTTTGGCAGCATGAAATGAAAGGCTAAAATGTGCCTATGGATTTGACTAGCAGTCGTTCAAAGCATGTCAAATCCAAAGGATTGAGATACCACATGTATTTCCAAGTCCCAGAGATTTGGCCACAATGTTGTGAAAGATTCTTATGTTCTAACCTATAAGGAGAATCAGCCAGTGTTGGAAGGGCAATGACTCAGAGTTGAAGGTCAAGGTCATGACATTATGGCCAGTTGGCGACAAGTCAGAAAGTCATTTTTTGCCCTGGCTTTCAAGGTGCATGACTAAGCATCTGATTTTGCAATCTTGCCATCAGTTCCCATCATCGAGGTGCCATCAAGTCAATGCTTGCATGACTGAGGGTAGTCTTGAGGCCCAATAGAGGTGGGCTTCATTCATTTCCTCCATATATATACCTGCTCTTTCTCTATAAATTTCCTTGCACTGTATCTACTGTTCTCTTCCAGCCCTTCACACAGCCTTGGCACTACAGTAAGATCTTTCTTACAACTCTTTTGGTGTGACAGCAGTGCACCCCACCTTCTAATAGTCTTAGACATCCATCTCTTTATAGTTATATGTATGAAGCTCCAAAGTTCTTATATATTGCACTAGACAAGCCCTAGAAATATCAGTCTGCCTTCAAAACCTTTCTTTCTGTTCAGCATCTTCTCTACACCCCCCAAGCCCACAAATAACTGTTGTTGGTGGTGCGACTGCTTTGAAGACCACCCTCACTTCAGCTTGAAGAGGCTTGAAGCCAGCCAATCTGGTAAATGTAAAGTAATGTGCAGTCCATGCTTGAATGCATGCATTGGCAAGGTAATACTCACAGATGAAGTGGAGGTTTCAAATGGACAGTGACAGGAAGTATGGACTGTAGGTGATATTAAGCTAATGTGTGAGTCTCTATTGCTCTTATCATATAACTGATTTAATATTGGACATTTCAGTATTTTCCACTGATGGAAATAGTGCCATTCCTTGTGAATGGCTTGTAGCTTGGGCAGAGACCTTGCTGAAACACCTTTGTGACTGCTCTCAGCAACCCCCTGCTGTCTGTGACCGAGCCAGAAATGTGTTGGAGAGTTGAAGTCCAGTCAGACCCATACACCATCCACCAATACCAGTAAACATGATCCCTGCACATCCCTTTCAACTTTCTCATCCCATCCCATCCCATCTGACATTGTCTTTCATTTCTTCTAGTTTCTATCCTAAATCCACTGGCCTGTTATCGCATCCTGACATTGGTCCACTGATATCCCAGCCATCTTCTTCATCCTCCTCATTCTTGGCACCACACTCCTCCCTATCTCAAGCACCATCTGTTGCTCCTTCAGATTCTGTCTCTGCTGTTGGTAGCTGATGCTCTCTGTACAGTCATGATGATGGCTCCCTGGATCATTTTCCTAGTGAAGGCACTCAATGTTCAATTTCTTGCCAGGGATCATTTACATATCAGTCTCCACCTATCAGCTGGTCACTGTCTGATCAAGCTTGATTTGATGAATGGATTGTGTGCTTCACAGCATCTGCTGAATTTTCTCTTTTGTGGGTCAAAAATCTTGAGTGGATTGCATTCTGTGAGGACTTTATTCCTGCTGCTAAAGTTCCTAGCTAGAAAGTTGTCACAAATCACCTTCTTCCCACAACTCTGGATGCTATGCATGCATCTGTTTGTTATGAAGCAGCTGGACAAAGTGTTACAGTGCAGTGCAATGGATGGTCAGATGAAAACCATCATCATTACATCACATTCATGGTTACCATTAATGGCAAGGTACAAACCATGCATGTAGATGATGCTTCCAATGAATGGAAGACTGTATCAAAGTTGTTTGAAAGGATGATCAAGGTTATCAATATTCTTAAGAATGAGTGGGGTGTTTGTATAATTGCATTTACAACTGATGCTTTGGGTGAGTCTCAAAAGGCTAGGAAGCTGTTGGCACATTGTTTCCCCCATTTAATAACCCCAGATTGCTATGCACATCAAGTGAGTAATTTGATATTATGCTATCTATGCAGATTATTGATATTTCTATGGTAGATAAATCTGATTGTCAGAGACTATTTCAAGGCCAATTAAGACTTTCTCCTATACAGTCCTCTTGCTACTGAGCTAATTACGTAGCTATGCAGCAAGACCTTCTTGCTTGCATTGATCTGAGAAGCACAACTGAGGAAGGGAGCTTCAATGGTTACTGTTATTCATGCAGTTATCACAAGATGGACTGCTCATTATCTTGCCTTTTGATGTTGATGTGCTTGGTAACAGCAAGTGGCAAACAGACTAGTGGCTGGTAATGAACACCAACAACACTAACTCTACACTAATCACCAATATATTGAATTTAGGCATTTTGAGTATGATAGAAGCACTCTGCAGACTTCAATAATCAAGGAAAGTTGTTTAAAGATATTTTATTCATTACTAGTGAGCGATATGAAAGTACTACTCACACTAGTGGGGTGGGTAAGACATGATTGAGTAAAGGTGACTTTGTTTGAGCTTCTGTGCTCGTTGGAACTGGGATTGCTCCAAAACTAGTGGCTCTCTTGGCCCTGTACTGCTCCTCACAAGTGATAGACACTTGACTAGTTGCATTCTTAGCAAACTAGTGGTGCTCTGGGCCTAAGAATAAACTATACTGCTTCCTACAAGCGATAAACACTTGACTAGTTGCACTCTAGGCAAACTAGTGACACTCTTGGCCTAGGAATAATACTTTATACTCCGAGAACTCTCTTGAACTAACTTTGAAACACTCTCAGCCTTCAACAGGACACAATAGTAGACTCAAAGGGGTTTTTATTCACTCAATACTGGGGTAACTCCATGACTAGCTGTTGCTTTGTTGAGGTTAAGCACAAAATCCTTTAATTGGGGGCACTAGGTACTGACTAGTATGTCACAATCTTGGGGTAGGCTTGCCTCCTGTGCAAGGCACCTACTCTACTACTTATATACAAATGGAAAAAGGTATGATAACCAAAAATAGCTATACTAGAGGGGTACTATTGATAAGGATTTCTTGGCTAGTCATGAGTATTGGTGCATAATCATGCAATAGTTGATCTAGAATGCTTTGTTGCTGACTAGCAGGCCTAGGAACTCTGTTGGAGGTCCATTTTCCATGCACTCAACCCAGCAATGCTCCACTAGTGTCAAGGATAATTAATGCACTGGTCAGTCATGCCTGTAGCAGTCACCAATCATAATTGGGAGTGCAGCCTGGCTATACTAGTGCTGATCATCTGAGATCTGTCATCCACTAGTCAGATCTATGCACAATCCCAACCATCGCTAATCAATTCTAACTCCCATTTAAGATCATTGCATGACTAGTGATTCTGACTTAAGCATTCTCACCTTAGCTGGTACTTGTATGATGGAGCTTCTTGGTGTTTGTGTCCTCTGCCTCTGGTTTGGTATGCTAGTGGCAAGACTCGCCCACTAGTGACCGTACATTGCATAGGTCCACTAGTTTTGAGTCACTAGTATTGGCTGGCAGGTAGAGTTGACCCACTAGCGGTGTCGCATCTAAGTCCTAGCATTACTAGTAGCCATTTGCACTGACTATCAGCTTGAAGCCTCCGCTATAGTCCTCATAATCCCACTAGTATCAGATAGATATGCAATAGTATTGATATAAAATCACAAAATCTAGGTGTGAATGCATAGACTGCATATCAACATCTTCTTGAACTTCAGCCTACTCTGAAGCTCTTAGTTGCTGAAGATGAGATGCTCCCACAGAAGGAAAAGAAGATAGTGATAGGAGATGCAGGTGCATGGCATCATGCGAATAAAATGATTGGTATCATTAATGATCCACTGTTCTGGAAATCACTTGCCAGGTATGTGTGTGCTTCTTCATTAACAACTTTATATTAATATACTGTTATAAAATAAAGCTACATCTTGAACCTCTTGCAATTGCAGCCAATATCACCCAGTCAGCCTTCTGTTGTCTTGACCAGGTGCTTCTCACATTAGGATCACTCTTCATTCATTATTCCAAATCCCTTTCTGCCACAGACATGGTGGAAAAATATGTTTGCCATGCACTACTAAGCAGTATTGGAAAGTGGTGGGGGAAATCAGATCAAGAAGTTTTCATTGCCACTGTGGTTCTCAATCCTTTCATGAAGCTCACACCCTTTTGCCTCACCTTGTGGACATCCTTCTTGACAATGGCTGGCCTTAACAACTTATTCTCTCGCCTCTATACTCAGTTTTTCACTGATCCACTTGACTCAGCTGAACTTCTCAGCAATATCCAAGACTACATGTTCAACACTGGAATATGTAGTATCCTTCCCTCTTGGTCAGCCACTCTTGCAAAGCAGAGTCTGGCCCAGAACAAAAGCCCTGATCCTCACCATATATACCAGGGTCTCAGACACAGTCCTGGAGTTCCTATGTCACCACTCTTCTGACTCACATTACATCTGTTTTTCATTTGTGCCAATTCAGCATCCTGCAAGTGGCTCTTCAGTGTACTTGGCAATACACTTACCAAACTCTGTAACTGTCTTGGTACCAAGATGCTGACATCACTTGCTGAGATGAAGATGCACATACATGATGAACATCTCCAGAAGGCTGCAATGGTCTGTGATCAGCTGAAGCATGATTTTGGAAAGGGCAAAGACCCCTTTGCACCTTTGGAAATACATATTGTGCCAGATATGTCAGAATCAGGAGACTGCAAAGCATGGATGGATGGTGGTGTTGAGTCTGAGGGTGACACTGACCATAGTGGTAGTGAGGGGAGCATTGGTGGGTCATTTCAAAGCCTTACTGAGGAAATGTCACACTGAGTACAGGAAGATGAGGACACAACTTTGACAGTGGATGACAATATTGATCTCATCACACAAGATAAGATCTCAATTTCTATTCGAGACCTGTTCAAATTTGATTCAGCATCATGGATTGCCACCCATCAGTGCAGCGTGACATGAAGTTTAACAGAGGAATTGGAGTTCTATGAACTATGTGATCTTGATGCTGATGGTGATGTCAATGGTGGCTTAGATATTGATATTGATGATGTAGTAGCCTCTATTGTTGATATTTAGTAAGGAATTTTGTAGTAATGTCTATATCTTTTGCATGAACATGCATAAGGGCACAGCTTGGGCCCTATGCAGTGCCACATCAAAGGCCATGGGAAAAGGTCAGGGCAAAAAATGCCCTGCCTTTGGCTGCCAGTTGACTTTCCCCCAACTTTGTGTCAAGTTGCTGCCCCACACAACACTGGAATTAGGAATCAGCCATTGGACAGATCATTTCTGAGATGGATTGGGGACTCACAACCACATTGCTCACTTCCATGTCTGTCCTTGCTTCATCAGCATGTACATGCAGTGACTGCAAACTGTGGCAAAGTGCCAAGGTGTCTAGCATTGGATGGTCCAAGCACCATGCTCCACTATAGTCAGATGCAATATGAACTGTTGTCAATGACCAAGAATGTGAGACAATGACATTCAGGAGAAGGTCTTGGATATGGTGGAGGAGGCCATGAGCCATATCCAGAGTGATAGTGAGGAGAGTACTGTATAGGACATGAGATACAAGAGCAGGGCACTCTCAATATGGAAATCATGATATGAGAGAGCCAGCAGGTGTATTTCTTCCTCAAGTAACCTGTCCCAAAATTCATGAGGTAGGGAAATCCACACATCCAGATTCTTCAGGTGATGCAAATGAGCTACCAGACTGGGGATTCCATCTGCATCAAGTTTGGAATATATGCAGTCTATCTTTAAAGGTTTGATGGTGCTGTAGGTCCCCTGAGACAAAGAGCTAAAAAGGAATGACATTGACTCTCCTTCTTCAAGTCTGGGATTCTGGACAGAAACATCAAGAACTTCTATATCTGGATTCCTAATGAGGAGAGTAAGGAAATCAGTGCCTTTGGGTCCATGATATATCAGACTCCAAATGTGGCAAAATGGGGAGTAGGGAATATCCCAGGTGCCGACACCATCTATATTTAGATTGGACATGAGGGGTAGGCTTCCAAACTATTCAAACATTGGCTTAGTGTAGCTCAGTCCACAGTCCCTGCTACTGGACCATCTATAGGAAACAGGGTCATCAACATCAATCAAGCTCATACAATCCATACTCACATCAACACTCTCAATGATGCCATCAATAGAATCACTTCAAGGAAGAGGGTATTTAGGGAAGCCCACTTATCCTCTCTCTTCTTTGTATCAGCTTCAATGGTGGAACAGGAAGCATTGGATTGGAAGTTGGCCACAAAGTGAATGAGGGCCAGACAGGTGACATATTGTGCTAGTTTAGGGCCAGACCCAAGTGATTTGAGAGACAACAGAGCTGAGCTGGAACAGTGCACCCAGGATAAGTCTATGTGGATTGACTAAAAGACAAGAGGTGTGGCAATGTTGTTGAACAGTCTGCATGTAAGGCGAAGCTGTTGACATGTAAGATTATCTGCCTGAATCCTTATTAGCAGTTTATAAGTTTCAGCATCATAAGGCGACTCTTTACTTCAAAAAAAATCTTGTCCAATATCTTGTTGGGTACCAAGAGCGACATTGCCTGTTTCAGAGTTTGGCATGAAGCAGCAACTCCCAAGCCTACCAGATGCCATCACCCATGCTGGTTTCAAAGTGACTGCCATTATCTCCTCCTTCCATCTCTCAAGTGAACTCCACTCAGCTTCAGAGATTTCTAGGACAAACATCAAGATCTAGAAGTTTGGTTTACCCTATAAAGGCCGCCCTGTAAGTCTCTACCTGGAGTCAAAATTGATAATATCACTAGAGAATTTCAAGGAAAAATACAAGAACATAAAAGGCAGTATATGGCAGAGGACCTCAGTGAGTACTTCAATAGTTTATAAAATATAACCCCTTATGTGCTAGGATATCCATCACAAAATTGACAGCAAATGGACCAACTTAACTTGACTGCTTCCCTGGCTTTCTGCTTTTCTACATTCTGTTCTTTTATTAATGATGTCTGCATAGTTCAGCGAAATGACTCTTTATTAACTATTGGAGCTTACTGTACTCATATAACCCAGCTAAGCAACCTATCCTGACTGGTAAATTTAATTTTCCCAGTAGTTATCGGGGAAGCATAAGTACAATTTCCCCAATAACTATAGTAGGGCTGTCAGTCAGCGTTTCACGTCACAACTGGTGATAGGACCATGTGTCACCTCTGATTACATTTTTCCATGCAATCTATCCCCTTTACTTCCCTGGCCACATATTACGATAATCTTGTACCATTAAAAAAGTAGATACATTTAGTATTTGAATAGATATAATCAACAATAAAAAATATGTGCATGTGGGCAGGCACAGTGGCCTGTAGGCATCGATGATGGTCATCGCTATCAGGTATGGTTGACAATGGGGATTGTGAGGACATTGATGCACTGCCGAAAAGGGTGAGACATGCAGCCGAATGTGGACACAATGGTGATGATGCCATATGGTGAGAAAAAGAAGCACAAAAGAAGCAGCACAGCCACTCGATCACTCCACGGTTTCATGGGCTGGAGCAATTGAGTGAGTGGAATACATGCTCGGGATCCTTCCTTTGCTTGATTTATCCTTTCTATGGTCCCAAAAATTTGTGGAATATAGTATTATTGCAGTGTAGAGCATACATATATAGTTTTCTGTTCATGAAATACATTCCAGCCTTGATTAATATGTGTTTCAGGGATGATAAACCGCATTTTAGGCCATTTCTTACACAGTATACCTGTTTTATGCAGTTCCACATACCATCACAAAGGTCCAGATGAAGTGCATATGCTTTATTTTGTCCAAACATCCATCCAATCTACACAAATCCACTTGTACAAGCCTTGTTATTCACTTTACTGCTTGGAAAATGTATGTTCATGTTCTCCTTTGGTGCACTTTCATCTGATCATCTCACCAAAAGAAAATAATGTGCCAGAAGCTCAGGGCAGGTGTCTTTTCAGATATATACCACCAAGAATAGGTGATGTACACTTTGATAGACTTTGTATCCTTGTTTGAATGTGTACTGTGGGGTGAAGGATGTGTTACAATTGACATTATTGATATTTATCTTTGAACTAGATACAGAACAGGAATAAAAAGCTGCACATAATATATGAGTACTAATATACACTATCTGTCAAAGATTTAAGGTCTGGAAGAGCTTCATTGACTGAACAGTCATGATCCATTGGTCACTGCAAGTGATTTAGGGGCTGTCTGGCAAATTCCGGAAACCAGCTTGAGATGTTTTTCTTTCAGTGTGACATAGCTGAAAGCGGACCAATGGGATTAATATGATGCATACAATGGGGATACAGCAGCTGGAGTCAGGCAATGATGAGCGAGGTGGCAGACAGAATTGATATCTGAAGTGTGAGACATATGGTGGCCAGAAGTATAGAATCTATTGGAAACCTGTCAAATATGTAAATACAATTCAAGTCTCCATAACACATGTATTCTGACACCTTCAATAGTTACTGGAGAAATTGTATTTGATGTTCCCCAGTGGTTACTGGAATGAATTCCATTAAATGGACAGTACAGCCTCAGCTAAGGGACATTGCTTGTCATTTTAGTGCCACCAGAAATCACATCTCTTGTGGATCTCCAAAGTAGCACCCCAAGAGGGACTGGCATTTATCTTGTCTATTTTTCGCTTATCTGCCTAACAGTCAATGTTTATTTATCTCACTCTCAGTGGGCTAAAGTACTTTGAATCATGCACATTTTGCTTAGGCAGAGGGTCAAGAAATGAATATATTTCTAAAGGTCATGAAACCACTTGTATTGTGTCATACAGTCTACCATGTTCCACATTTGAAGCGCGCACATATCTTCCACACATGAAATCACAGCCCCAATCAAGCCAGCATTGTCTTCAGCTGGATGTAGATGATGATCTCCTTCCCAAGCCACAAAACCACAGCCCCTACCTCTCTACATATCCTGAGCAGCTGCTTTGGAATATATACCACCACCCTATACACTCCTTTGATTAGCTCCCATGCAATCTCCAGTGTGCATCTGAGTGTGTTGTTGAGGAGCCTGTACAACCCCTTTACCCCCTGCCATACCACTCATGGCAAGTCCATGAAAATGGCTCTACCAAGATCGCATATTGCATTCCAGACATCGTGAAGAGTGATCTCCTTCAGCAGCATCCAGATGGCCAGCGCAATGGTGTGTAACAGGGAGAAGAAGCTCTCCAAGACCTTTCCAATGTTCTTCATGAGAGCAGTGAGGAGGTCATACACTTGTATCAACACCCACTTCACGAACCCAGGAATTGACTTGATGACGTCCTCCCAAAACCACTGAGCGAAGTCCTTGATAGTCCGCCACAGATATTTACTGTATTCGACCCATGGGATATCAAAGATGATGAATTTGGGCACATGGTATAGGAAGAATTTGGGTACGGTCCAGAAGAGAAACCTCCCAACGCATGTAATATTCTCCCATGTTAGAGTGCGCCAAATTTTCTGAACAATATCCTTGGGGATGGTCCATAGAAAGAATTTGGGTACACTCCAGAAGAGGAATTTTGGCAGTGTCCAGAAGAAGAACTTCCCGGCATGGATGATATTCTCCCATGTTAATACGTGCCAAATTTCCTGGATGATGTTCTTGGGGATGGTCCATACAAAAAATTTGGGTATGTCCCAGAAGAAGAATTTGCTGATGTCGTAGAGCTTCAGGGCAATAGATTTGATGCGTCTGATGGCTTTTCTTGATCGGACTGAAAACAAGGACGTCGTCAGTAGCTGCAATGTGAATAAGGAATGGGAATAAACCTACATTGAATCCGTTTGAAAGCACCTAAGCGCCAGGATGGCAAGAATGCTGTAATCTCATGCTGCTTATTTGCGGCAGCAAGTCGCAGGGCGGTCTGGCCGTCAGGTGCAACTAGGGTGTCGTCCGCTGCATAATCTTTCATGAGGAGCTTCACCATAGCTATCTGGTCGGTTGACGCAGCCTCCATGAGCGGAGTATGAGGCACCATCCCCTTATCTAGGAAATGATCTATGTCAATCTGCTCCCCGCACTGGATTGCTGAGAATACGTGTTCTATTTCTTTGTTGGAAATGCATTGATATCGGGCA
This sequence comes from Armillaria mellea, assembly GCA_030407055.1. NCBI lineage: Eukaryota > Fungi > Basidiomycota > Agaricomycetes > Agaricales > Physalacriaceae > Armillaria > Armillaria mellea. Next base: position 426,219 of record JAUDZF010000018.1, read on the forward strand.
TCATAGAGTGGTTCGTGCTCTGGATCGGCAGCGCTGCACAGAGGCGAGCTCCACCCGTTGATATCCGCACCGTGAGTGACGAGAAGTCACACTATTTTGATGTCGCAAGCACGGACAGCAGTGAAGAGAGGTGTGTTGCCGTAGCAGGAAAGGGTGTTTGGAGTGGCTAGGCTAGGAGTCGAGATAATAAAATGCAACACGAGGTCATAGTCATGTTGGGCGATGGCGAGGTGGAAAGCGTGAGATCTCACACATGACTGGGCTAGAAGAGGCGGTGGCGGCGGCGCGATTTCATTGCCTGGAGTACTGATCACTGGTGTCGTATGGTCATAGTCACCGTAGGGTGGCGCTGATGGTGTAGGGGGATGTTCAGGATGGGACATGGTGGGAGACGATGACGGTGAGCCACAAACCTTTTATTCCGTTCAGTGCTGTTGAACTCGTAATGTAAATTACTGATCGCCCGTGGGAGCTACCCGCGGAGCTTCGAATAGGACGCGGCTCAAGGCAGCTGTATATGGATGACGTCAATTAATAAAAGCTAAAATCGTCGACTTGTGTAGCAAGCCACAGTCACGGATTCACGGGGACTTCGACTCATTTTGTGGTGGATGGGCGAAAGACTGACTCTGACTAGGGGAGGCAAGGTGTAAGTCTCCTGACCACAAGAATAAATAAAAATGGTGTATTCAAGTTATCATTCAATAGTAATTAGATAGTACCACTTTAATCATCATTGGTGTCGTTGGATCGCTTCCAGAACTCGAATTTCCTCCGGAATTCTTTGTCCCCATAGTAGTTCAGATACCACACTTTGAACGCATAAATATTCCACTTTCGATCGTGGATTTTCACCGAATACGTCGCAAAATCAGATGAAATGTGTAGCCTTGATCTTTCTGGTGGTAACTGTGCGAAACGAAATGCCAAAATGCGCTTATGCACCTCACTCGCCGTCATCCTCACCGCTTCAAATCCGTAGGAAAGGGACACTGCCTGTATATGCAGATCCCAGAGATTCGGCCACCATACCATGAGAGTTTCTAATACTCTATCCTACAAGGAGAATTAGAGATGGACCGATCATTTCTGGGAGGAAATGGACTCACAACCACATTGCGATCGGGGTCCACTCTGGTTCCCGTTTTATCGACACATACACGTAGTGATTCCAGACGGTTGCAACACGACAAAGCATCCAGCATAGGATGGTTCAAGCACCATGCTCCGTTATGGTCGGGATTGATCTGAACCTTCATCAGACACCAGGAATTCGCAGTTATGACACTTGGAAGAAGGCAGGCGACGTGGACGTCATCGGGTGCCGACCGGTCATATATGCTAAGTGACAGTTCACGAAGTCCTGTATAGGACGCAAGATATGATAGTAGTGGCCTCTCGAGCGTACTTTCGGAATATGAGAGGGATGCCAAATATATTTCATCTTTGAGCAATCCGTCCCAAAATTCATTGGGTGGGAGTAAATGAAGGTCCAGACTTTCCAAGTGACGTAAATGGGGTATAAGAGTGGGAATTTCGTGTGCGTATAGTTGGTCGTACTCGTTGCCGATCATCCTTAATTTTTTTACTGTGCTGTAGGTCCCCGGAGGTAAGGACCTAAAAAGCAATGAAATCGACTGTCTGCCCTCCAGCAAAAGACCCCGAGTACGCCATACTGAAGCATCTATGCTTTCTATGTCTGGATTGTTGCCGAGAAGGATAGCGAGCTCGGTGCCTCCGCGTCCATAATAATTGATGGCTCGGATGTGGGAAAAATGAGACCAGGATAACCAGGGTACGTCCCAGCTGCCGAAGCCGGTTGATATGTTTAGGGTGGACAGGAGGGGTAGACATCCGATTTGTTCGAATATCAGCCTAGTGGATTTAGGTCCCGAATCCACGCTGCTCCTCCAACTGTAGGTGAAAGGCGTTATAAATGTCAGTCAAGCTCATCGGAGTCTTAGAAAACCTACGAAAAATGTCTCAAAGCTACCATCAATGGAATAGCTCCAAGGAGCAATTCATCAAATGAATCAAGTCTCTCCTCTTTCTTCTTGGTTCTTGATTTAGTGGTGAAACGAGACGGATGGCGCCGAAAGCGTTTGGGAAGATAGAGGGAAAGATGAACGATGTATTGCGCCAATTTCGGACCAGAGGTAAGTGAATTGAGAAATAGAGAGCTAGAGCGGTGTTTCCAGGCCAGGTTTATGTAGACTGTTTCGAAGACGAGAGGTGTGGCAATGTTGCTGAGAAGCTTGCATGTACGTCGAAGCCGTCCACGCGTTTGATCATCTGCCTGTAGATCAATTAGCAGCGTCTTTCTAGCGGTAAGATGAGTTCTTACTTCAAAGGTAATCTTGTTTAAGATCTCAGTGGGCACTGAGAGCAGCATCGTAGACGAGTGACAAAGATCGCAAGTGGCGCCCAGCTAAATGCTGACCGTCTTGCCGCTTGATCCGAGAGGTTGGCATCAAACGGCATCCATGCCGATCTTACCACTTAGCCACGCAGTTCGTCTGCTGGGATAATAGGCGCAGCGCCCAATGGGACGTGATGGTGGCGATGTAGGTATATTCATGAGTGCAATACATCATAACGATCAGAAGGCTAAAAAGCTATTTTAAAAACAGCATCGCCTGTCGACGTCTTTCACTCTTTCGTCGGTTGTTGAGAAGGCCGTCACTGACTGTGATACATTAGAATTTCAGGCGTAGCTGTGGAGTATACCGTGGCGTTTCTTGTGTCGATTCAATTCTGTCGTGTCTGCGGTCGCTACATTACAGCCAGACGCACAACAGACTTTGTTCTTCTTGTGCAGACTGGGAAATTGATGGCCAGGAGGCTGGCAATTGTGTGGAAGGTGGTTCAGAGCATGGCTGATGTGTAACGGCAAGTTGGATTACCAGAGCACTGAGCATAGATACTTTGGGTGTCTGTGCGTACTGTGGAATAAGTAGCCAGTGGTGCTCTCTGTCGTCGAGAATAGAGAAAGAATGTCTTTCCTGTGCTCTTTGGTCCACAAGAGCGGTCGTGGAAGTTAATTCGTTCCCTGTAAAAAACATGTTATACTTGTCGTAAGAGAATCGGTGGATGAAGGAAGCGGTAGTCTTCGACGAAAATACACGTTAAATACTGGGTTAAGCACTCAAAAGATGTTGTTGACGAACTACCATAACATCAGAGGAATCGAGGCTAGTTGAAGAGGGACTTCCCTTGTCCAAAGCCGGAGCTTAGAAGGCGTCATCTCAATCTGGAATTAGTTAGATTCGATCGCACGACGGTCCATTAGAGTCAGAGACGGTTTCATTGTTTGTAAAGTTTGAAAGAACGAACGGTCGTTTTGTTTTCCAAAAAAGTGACTGATAACTCGGTGACTGAATAAATACAAAGGTTTTTAGTTGGTAAGAAGTAGAATGGTTACTATGAAGCGAGGGGTAGGACAAACGAACCTTAGAAATCTTGTAATCGGTCCTAGTATCCATTCTTTGTTCCGGGCACGATTCAAAAGATCGATGTAGCAAGCCTGCTGGACCGACGTCACAGCCTCGAGAACCAAACCCTTGCGTAAACGATATCCGAATTCGGGAGGCAAAGGAAGGTGCAGAACACCACATCTATCTTCGGGTTCTGTAATTCGAGGGTCTATTCTACTGCGGCCAACGAGGAGACCTCATTGACCGAGAATAGTTTATTAAAGAAATTTTAGCGTCCCGTATTTTACGACACATGTCTCCAACGTGCGTCGATCGAGTACCAAATCCATTGGATCGATAACTATTAAATGCCGCGCCTTAATCTCCACAGTCGCATGCAGGACGGTAGAGAAGGGCCCAAAAGCAAGGAATTCTCCCAAAGAATAATACCAGTCACCACCAACCCTGGTTGTTGCCGAGCGCTGCAAGAACGTTGAGCAATAAAGCATCTTGGGTTGTTCCCGGATTTGGAGGCGAACCCTGTCTCTGTGTGGAACTACCTGATATCCCACGAGAAATTCGGATTATGAGTACATCGACGTCTATGCAACGGCGAAAATTTTATGCTTCGGGAGATGGACACTGAACGGTGCCTCGCTGTACGGTAAGACAATGGACATCAGGGAGACGATTTGTCGCAATGAGAAATACCATAATCACTTTTTTCGATACTGGCAAGACAAAATATGCGACGACACATAGTATTAGAAAAGCATTAGAAGGAAGGAAGGAGGTTTTGTTAGTCGTCGGTGCTCCTGAAAAGAAACGTAGAGATATTGCAAAGAAGAGATGAGCACGTTTCTGTCCGTAGCACGTGATCCCGGTGTGCCTCTTTCTTCTCTCTCCCACGATGTGCTCAGCGCTGGACTCAATAGTTATCACACATATACTGCTTCCCTTTCTCCATCACCGCCATGCGCTTGTGCTCTATGACTCATACAGCTAATATTTCTCTGCTTCCTGGGTCTAAGTCAGATTGCTTTACTTTCTCGCACCATGGAAACAGCATGAAGTTGGTGAAATCCTTTTTCTGATCCCTGCTGCTGACATTTTCCCCTTCTATCTTACAGGTTAACTCTGCGAAGCTGTGGAGATGGTTAGATGGATCTTCAATATCCGAAAGTTTCTTTTGTTCTATGGATGCCGCGCTATACCTGTCGTCAAAATGAATACCACCGAGGAGCTACATATGACAACATTGCTCGACTGACAGTTGACCGACCTGGGAACCAGACCTCAACTTGACCGTATTCTTACTCCCTGCCTTTCCTAGCTCAAGAAAGTGCATTGTCGTCTCAGTCCCACCGGGGGTCGCGTCTCTTGTGAATATCCATAGATTCATTCAAAGCAGCCTGCATTATTGATGCTTGTGCCGAAAGGCCTGCTGTAGCAATTCGCTTTAGTGCCATTGAAATATAACCTCGTCAACACTCCTGAAGCCGTCATCGATAGGTATCCATGATATGAACAAACTGCGCTTCCCTCTGTGTACGCCAGCTTTACCTGTCTCCATACTCCTGATGAACTGTTTTTTTAGTCATTTTGTTTCTTTTCAAACGACCGAGATCTCCCATATCGTCGACGATAACATTCTCTACTCCGATCTTGGTCGTAGAGTAACTGTGATCGTACTAAGGACACTTGATGCAGGGAAGCCGAAGTGACTGATCGAGTCAAGGGCACGTCTGTGGTCATCAGTCACCTTGCTACTTCTACATGCTCTGCCTGACAATTGGATCCTGCCGGTTCTTCAAACGATTTACACCTTCCCGCAAAACAATATTTTCTACTATTCTATCTCGTAGCCAACTCGCATGACCTGCCTCGTGGACCTGTGATTCATCAAGACGTTCTCTAAACGGGGTTTCTCCGACGAACTGTACAGACTGTTGAGCGTCTGCGGAGCTTGACGTAACGATGCCGAGATTCAGGCACTTTCTCAGTACCTTCTCATATGCTCGCGCATCTTCTTCAGCGGAGGTACTCGCGCTTGCGGTCATCGCTCTATCACTTTACGCCACGGGATTGATCGTGATTTTCCTTTAACAAGGCATGCCTCCTTGCCTAAGATGCAGGCAGCATGGCGCCCCGGTTCATCTCGCTGACTCTTCTCTTCATTGCTGTTCACCATGTATATGGTTGTATCCCTAAACCACCAGGAATCCCTATGGTGGATATCGAATCGGAATCTGTTCATCGCGCTCTGAAAGCCAGGGCTTTACCGCCCTACAATATGACCTACTACTTTGATCAGCTTATTGACCACAACGATCCATCGAAAGGCACTTTTCAGCAACGTTACTGGCATACGGCGGAGAATTACCAAGAAGGTTCGATCCTTTTCTCTTCATCTGTGTTCGCCATTGACAAATATTTCCAGGTGGCCCTATTGTTTTCATGAATGCGGGAGAGGTCAACGCAGCTCGTACGTGTATTGCCCCTGATACGATGAAGCGCGCTAATTCACTTTGTAGCCTATTACGGCTATGTGACGAACAGTACGATCAACGGTGTCATCGCACAGAAATACGGCGGCGCTGCAATTGTTCTAGAGCATCGTTTCTTTGGCGAGAGTAACCCTTACCCAAACCTCAACGTTACCAGCTTTCAGTACCATACGTTAGCTCAAGCTATCGAGGACAACGTATATTTCGCCAAGAATGTCGTTCTTCCGCAGGACAATGGAGATAGCGTCGGCCCGGATAAGGCACCGTGGATAATCATTGGGGGAAGCTATCCGGGTGGGTATGAGAATGATTTCTTTGGTGCATCTGATTAATGAATTCTCTAGGCGCGTTGGTCAGCTGGACTATGGCCGCGTACGTGTCGTGTTCCTGAAAACGGATCGTGACTGATAGCATCCTCGATACAGACATCCAGATGTATTCTGGATAGGATACTCCTCATCGGGTGTTGTCCATGTTCAGATGTATAGCTTCATGTTTTTCCGTGTCCAATCGCCTGACCCACGCGTTGATCAGTGATTTCTGGCAATACTATGAACCTATCAGGGAGAACATGCCCAAGAACTGTTCCGCTGACGTCGAAGCCGTTATCAACTACGTCGACAAGGTATTTTTCGGATCCAACACTACTGCACAAGAAGAACTTCAGGAACTGTTCGGCTTTTCGACGGATCTGGAAGTCGCCCAGGCTTGTACGTTGTATCAATTAGTCTGTGTTTCGGGTCTCATTTTGATGCCTTTCTAGTAAGATGGGACTTGTGGGCGTGGCAGGATATGCAGCCTAATACTGGCGCCGGCGCCGCCTTCTATCAGTTCTGTGATGCATTGGAAGTCAAGGGTGACGTCGTTGCTTCCGCGGATGGCTGGGGGTTGGATAATGCACTCAGGGCATGGGGGTCGCATTTCACTGGCACTGCGTCGGTGTCGTCCAAGAAACTTGGTCCGTCGCGTCGGCCGCTTTTCCCCTGCCTGACTATGCTTATATAACTCATAACACAGATTGCGGTGGAAATTCGTAAGGCTCTTCATTTTGAGCCACCCTTGCTTGACTGATACATTTGCCCAGTGGTGATTGTATCAACAGTGTTACACGCACTCCTCCCTCTCCTACAGGCGTTCCTCTTAACAGAGAGGACCTGCATCCTCGAGAGTTGTATACCCGGGACGACTATCCTGTTGATGACGCAAACCGTTCATGGTTCTGGCTGGTGTACGTCGGCATCCTAATTGCATTATCATTGTTGTGTTAACAAAGCTTGCAGATGCAACGAGGTCGGGTTTACCTTGGTAAGCATACTCCATTATTCTTCATTCTGCTTGCGAACATAAATAAACCTTTAGGACGGACCGCCCGTCGGACAAGGAGGAATAGTCTCTCGCTTAAATGTTTGGCAGGATAATATGGTCAGTGCCTGACTCTCAATTTTGTTCAGATACTGACCTTATCGTAGCGCGATTGCATGAGCACATTCCCTGAAGCCTTCCCGGAGCTTCCGATCCCAAATGTAAACAGAACGAACACTCTCTACGGAGGATGGAGCGTCAACAATACTCGACTATTCTTTGCGAACGGTAAACGTAAGCCTCTAACTTGTTCTGGGATTATCTCGGAAGTTAAATTAGTCTTTCGTAGAGGACCCATGGCGCGAAGCTACGGTCTCAGCGGTTAATAGTACTGCCGTGAGCACCGACCTCCAGCCCATCAGGATATCGAATGGCTTTCATGCCTCAGATTTGGTGATGCGGCTAGCGGCTCCAGATCCCACGATTGTCGCGGTGCAGGACGCGTTTATTGCGTACGTGGAATCGTGGTTGAAGGACTTTGTACCTTCGTAGACGCCGGGAAGACAGTCACTTTTTTATGTAAAGATATTATTTCTTATTTGCTTTCTGCTTGATTTCGGTGAAGTCATTACAACTGAATACATTTGCCTTTGGCCCGTGCCTTTTTTTCGACTGAGCTTATAGCTAATAGGCCCTGCCTGAACAGCTAGCTTGAAGGTGGATACCGGGGTTAGGGTTACAGCTGTATAGGCCAGCGCCAGACGCGGTTTCTTCCTCATTCAAACACCACAGCCATCATCTCGTGCAAGGAACCATAATGCTGCGACTTAAAACACGCCATACCACAAATCAAGTCTACCCCACGGCAAAGTTCTGCGAAGTCCTAATCGTTCATCTCGAACTGAACAACCCTGACTGGCGAGGGCGTACCCGTCGAGCTCGATTCCTGGTAGAGCACCGCCAACGTCTGCCTCCCACTACTCACTAACGCCCCTCTATCAATCGTCACCTCCCCAAACGCATCCAAACCCTGCGCCGAACCGTCATACACCAAACTCCAATCCGTCCAGCCACTAGCCTTGCTTGCCACCACGACGCGCACGTACGGTAGCACCACGTACACATTATCCGAGGCGTCAATAGCAATCTGGGAGCGCCCCACGGCACCGAGAGGGAAGGGCATTTCAGTTTTGACGAATGTTCCGTTGGCGGCTTGGTAGATATGGAATGGGTACCCGTGGGCTACACGGTCTGTCTCGTAGTTTGTGACACATTGAGTGAAACGACCTAGGGCCTGTGTTAGAGCTAGGTGGATACAGCGTGAGCAACGAGCGCACCTGGGACGTAGGAGATAATAATGTGTATCCGCCCTTGAGAATCAACGTCCTGCGATTCTTGGTTCATCAAACCATGGTTGGCATCCAACGAATCGATGACGATCCCGCTAGAGCTTACAGACATCGGTGAACTTCCAGATGTACCGATGTGGGTGCCCGCGGCATTGTACCAGGTTCTGCCTGGACAATACCCATCAGAATCATCCATCAGAAGTGAACGATAAAAAAAGCTTACCTTTATCGTCAGAATAGAAGAACGTTGTATCATGGTTTGTCAACCCCCCGCTGCTACACGAAACACTCCCACTATTCTCCCTCCACGTCCCAGCGATGTAGAAGCGACTCCCTCTATACGTCGCCCCATGGATATACAGATTCCTCGCACTACTTGTCGCTCCATTATCTGCCGTATACGTCCCCGAACCACTAGCCCACAGCCCAACGTTCGACCAGGCACCACTCTGATACTCGGCGAGTTGCGTATTCCCATTGCCCGAAACCCCGGATCGATAGACAAACTGAAGCAGGTTATCCGGGGTGACGACAAACTGAGGGTATGTGACTGTGCTGCCCACATTGAGACTCCCTATCGTGTTGGTGATAGTCCCAAACAGACTTGCTGTCCAGCTCACGCCCGACCCCGCCACACCCGAAGAGGTCTTAGTGTAATACACTGCACTGCTATGACAATCCATGGCGACGTGGATCACACCGTCTGCAGGGGAGACACCCAGAGCAATGACGTTGTGGCTGTCATTCGTAGTGAGGGTGTGCGGGAGCGCGAGGGTCTCCCAGCTCCCACCAGAGGTGGTTCGCCGCCCAAGTATGGCAGATCGGTTGGAAGTATACCAGCCAGCATACTGGTATCCCTCGTATGTGAGCAGACCGGAAAGCTGGAACGAGTTGACGTTCACCAGACCATCGTAGGAGACAAAATAAATGCCGGACGAGGAGAGGAGAGTGTTGGAGAGGAGGGAGACTCCGGGCGCGGCGCGTGAGGTGGCGAAAAGGAGACAAAAAAGTAGGAGTAAGGGAAGCATTGTGGCTTGTTGTAGTTGTCATACGGACATGACTTATACGTAGCGAATAGAATGCCTTGTGATCGCGGAAAAATGATACGAGCGCATGAATCCCGGGATTCACGACCCATGAGGGTGCAGATGAGCATCTGACGGTCCGAGTTTTGGAAGTATCGGTTCCGTGCGACCGTCTCATCTGATGCACTAAAATTATCACTGATGCAGAAGCAAATTGATGTGAGATCATCCAATTCTATAGCATGAGGATTAGTCGGAGTCGTATCAGAGGAGAAATGTGCAAACAACATCTCACCATATAACTATGTACCACGATAGGTTTTTGGCCCGAACTCGGTGATATCATTGGTGTTGTAACCGGTCCACAGTTACAATAAGGCTTGTACCAAGGCAAGGGACCATACCAGCTTGAAAGTGAGCAGGAAGGCTATGCGCGTTGTATGGACCTGGCATCATAACTGGATTTTCTATACCCAGAGCGGGGCATATGAAGAATTCGGTCACGAGATTACTTGAACACCCGCAGTACGTCGATACAAAGATGCCGATCATGTAAACCTTTCTAAGCAGAGTATTGGACTACACGCTTGGCGAAGGATGTCCGAGGTGACGATTGAGGAAAAGGTCAGATATGCTGTTGGTCCCTTGAAGAGGCATTGAAGTCTTCATACTAAATGGAGGAAATGCCGGGCGCTTGGTAGCACCACCCACCAACGGGGACGCGACCGGTTGCAATCCACACCGACTTTGATACTCTATCGCAATATCGAAATGCGGCAACGCGCGATGAACGATTTGAAGGTAAAGATAAGAAAACGATGCGCGGAGGTGATGGAGGCATAGGAAAGTGAGATGGCGAAGGACACCGCTGGGTCGAAGGAGGCAGTAAATAATTGTTCCGTCCTTTCCATTTGAGAACCATTCGTTTCCGGTCCTCCTGCCCAGCTGGAGACTCTTCCGACGAGTGTAGAGCGGACAGAGCTTGGGTAATCGTTGGTTACTGTAGAAGGGAGCTTTGCCCACGGGGAGAATGGGTCCGTCCGACACAGCCGAGAAGAATATCGTGGAGTGCTGACCCGCAGTATAGGCATTGTATTCTTCGTCGACCACAAATTTATTTGTCAACTGCATGTAAGGCGGGATACCAAAATATTCTTGGGAGTCGCGAACAGTCGAGTAAATGGCTCTCCTCATCGTAGTAGCGATAATCGTCCTGATACGGCTACGACGAGTCACCTGAAAAGTCCAGATACGATTTTTCGACTTTCAATGACCTTGTCGCTGCGAAACCGCGAGAGAAATGATGGCAAGAAAGTGGCGAGGAAGGAGGTGAGACGATAGTACAGGTGATTCGATGGTCTTGTGGGCGTCATTAGGTGATTATGAGATAACCACGAAAGATGCTGAGTAGGATAAGTGTACTAGAGATTTAGTCCGTGCCTGCTCGAGGAATCATTTCTGTGGAAGCCTGGCTGGCTGTGGTATAATGACTGCAAATTGCGCTCCTTCAGGGGTCTTCTGCGGCTACGCTTTGTCTCGCATGGTCATTTACTAATAAGGTCAGATTTTGAAAGTGGTAGATGCTGAAAGCAGCGTACCGCAACAGGTCATGGATATATGCATCGGAAACGCGTAAGACTCTCCTTCTCAACTAAGCGGTGGCCCAGCTTAGCCATAACAAGTATCCTGGTAACGAAATGAGGTGCATCATTCGGCGATCAGTGTCGCAGAATCACTGTGGAAGGTCCCCGTCAGTCAAAACCGAGTCATAAAATTATGAGAAGCGATACGCACTATGATAACCGATATAGCGCCCATTATCGTACGTCGAAGGGCATTGCCCTGGGTATGTGCAGTAGTCGAGGCTGCGAACAGAGAAAGATCGGTCAGGAAGCCAACGAAAGACGTTGTTGCAATAACGACGTACTGTAGATCTACTTCTCGGCGTTTTTCTCTACATTACTTTTGAGCCTTTGCTCGATATAGAGCTTTTGCTGCTGCATTCACGCGAATCAGCTACAACTCAAAGACGAGCCGCCAGATTCGGTGCAAATTCCATGCCTGTATCGACAATTATTCCACCAGAGCACCTAAATAGAGGCTCAGATTCTTCGTCTTCCTTATCCGTCGAAGCTTAGGTACAGTTTTGAGTCCAACGTTCGGCAGCATCGCTACGAAGGATACACACCTGCTAACGAACAGAGACGGCCAATCATCGATAGAGCTGTTGGAGATTTGCCTTGGGAGCTGGCGCGGCGACGGTGTTCAGCGATACTTGTGGTGGTGGTAGTGGTTGAAGGTCAAGTCGCTGGTTCAAAACTTTGACAAATAATGGGCGGCCCGGTGGTCCGCATTTTCTCCTCCACTTGCCTCCAACCAAAAAATCTTTCAAGACCCGTTCACCTATTATGAAGACTCACGCTTCCTTTTCATTCGTCTTACTGTCATGAGACTCGATTGTACTACGCTGGGTCTATCGCATCGGCATGTTGACCTCAGCGATCATGATGCACATACCTTTTGCCATTACCACATAGTGACTCAGACTTTGTTCTATATCTATCCGTTCTACAACCGGTCCACGACGGCACTACGACATACATGTCCCTTCTGGCGCTTGCTTCTTTGTTTGATTCTTTGTTTTCACGGGCGCAAGAACCGCTGCTATCTCCTGGAAATAGTCGACCCCGGCGTCTTCTCGGTATTTTCCTTTCGTGGTAACCCTTGACCGCTTCCATTGTTATCCTGTCTGCGCCGTCTCTATATTGCAGGCTATGCTACACTGGTGGTTTCTCGGTGCTTGCGTTTCGTTCCCACAATTGAAGCTAATTCTCATCAACCTAGCTCACCCACCTCTTTTCATTGGCAATACCCTCTCGCCTCAAAGATACAAGTACCACCGACGCTCAATCGATACTCTCTAAGCGAGACTCGACTAACCTGCTTCCCTCATATCTCCTCATATGTACTAGAAATGGCGACGGAGCCAGGCCACTGGCCGAGCCAATATCGTGACACCGTCTTATCACGAATCTTCAGATCCATGTTCCAGGGTAAAATTTCACTTCTTGATTCCGAGATACCATGATGTTGAATTCAATGTTGCCAGACCTATTCGGTGAGAAGTAGAACCCGTCTCTGGCCCTGATAGTATGATAGTTCCTGATAAGAATTATTTTGCCCTTGCTCGCCAAACAATCTCATCTAATTGGCTGAAGCTGGAAGCGGATATTGTCTCTACGTGGTTATGGTACGTACGTATTTATACTATTCCCAATAAACGTACTGACATCGTTTCCAGTGCAACCTACTTGACAGGCTGTTTGCTCAACAGCTGCCCCCACCCACCCCCTACACCGTGAGTACCTTACCGCAGCTCATTGCTCCTTCGGGACGGGCTCGTCTGCACCTGCAGGCTCATCACCCAAATCTCTTGGCTGCAGTCGTTTATCTCTGTGGACGCGTGGTCCGATCAGGGAATAATCAATTATTCCTTGTGCTTCTTTCATTGTACGCTATCACTGAGTCGGCAATTCGTTCTCGATACGACAGTTGCATGCATAAACATCACGGATTTCTGTCGAACAGCTCATCCATACACCTGTTGATAGCCATCCTACACCGAAGCTATTTTGAACTGTACTTAGAGCGGCGTTCATCAAGGGACACGCAATGGACTATACGGGGGTCGTGTACTATGGGAAACTCTCGTTCGTTTAATTCCACCGACCACTAGTGTCAGTTTCAGAATAGGCTCCCAAACCCATCTTTCAAATCTAGCTGCCTTAGCTCCCAGGCGGCCCTCAGTTATCTCTGGGGTTATGCAAATGACCTCGCTTCTTATCTCATGCTCTAACTTAATCGAGTAGACCACTGGATGATGCACCGCCACATGTTGCAGGGAATGATCCGCCGAGGCTCTGATAACGAAAGCCTGCGAGGACGAGTGATTTCTATTTAAACACACATGTGCACCATTTTACGCCCATTCCTTACCCCCCCTTCTCTCTCACAGCTATGTCCACGAATTCTCGAGAGGCTAAAGCCTCCGAGTATGGCACCGAGAAAGACGTCGAAGTCGTAGCATACAACACGACCGAAGACCATGATATCATCGACTTCGAGGAGAAGAAGGATCTCAAGTATGGGTGCTTCAATTCCTTAGCGCTCTGCTGCTAATATCTTTTCTGCAGGCGGGGTCTAGGACAGAGACATATCCAGTAAGCTCTATGACGACTATTACGACACAATCCTTATCTCTTCTAGGATGATTGCGCTTGCTGGGACAATAGGAACAGGTCTGTTCCTTGGATCCGGTAAGGCCATCGCTCGAGGAGGTCCAGTGGGTGCATTGCTAGGTACAGAGCACCACCTCTTCACCTTATCGCTGACCAACACACGCCTAGGCTACGCTTTCGTCGGTGTGCTCGTATCATGCGTCGTATTCTGCCAAGCCGAACTAGCCGCCCTCGTTCCCCTCTCCGGCGCCATCGTCCGCCACGCCGAATACTTTTTCGACCCCGCGTTGTCCTTCGCGATGGGTTGGAATTACGTTTACTCGAACTGCGTCAGTCTTCCTGCAGAGATCACAGCCGGCGCAGTCCTTATACAATTCTGGTCGTCCATCAGTAACGGGCTGTGGATTACTTTACTTGGAATACTGCTCATCATTTCGAACTTGCTCTTCGTTCGTGTATATGGAGAACTGGAGTTCGGCTTCGCGATTCTAAAAATCATGTTGGTAGTGGGGCTGATCATCATGGTATGCAATCAGCTGATAGAATGAATTACAACGCTAATCCTGTCGTCTTCAGGGTCTTGTCATTGACTTAGGTATTCTTATCGCCACTTTACTCCGTCCGTAATTTTGATCCCGTTTCCCTAGGTGGCGGTCCTGATCATCACAGATATGGCTTCCAATACTGGCGAAATCCCGTACGTTCGTGCTACTTTCCCGCTAATAAACTCACACTAATCCTTTATCCCAGGGTCCATTCGTTCAATATCTCAGCATCGAAGGCTCCCTCGGGCGCTTCCTTGGTTTTTGGACGACCTTTTCCAATGCAGCTTACTCCTACTCTGGGATCGAAACCGTCGCCAATGCTGCCGCCGAAACACAGAACCCACGCCGAAACATTCCTCTGGCCGCAAAGCGCGTCTTTTGGCGTGTCCTCATTTTCTACGTCCTCGGTATTCTCATCGTCGGCATGATCGTTCCCTCGAACGACCCCAACCTCCTTGGAGGGTCAGGCAACGCATCGCAATCCCCATTCGTCATCGCCGCGAAGCGAGCGGGGATTTCTGTCGTTCCGCATATCATTAATGCCATCGTTCTGACGTCGGCATGGTCTGCGGGGAACTCAGTCATGCTTAACGGTTCACGGAATTTGTACGGTATCGCACGGGAGGGACACGCACCGAAGATCTTCCTCCGTGTCAATAGGTTTGGTGTGCCATATGTGGCTGTGGGCTTCTTGGCAGTGTTCATGGCTCTAGCGTACATGACGCTGCAAGATAGTGCGTCTACTGTCTTTAGTTGGTTCCAGGTTCGTATCATACAAGCCTGCTCGCATTTTGAGACTTATTCCTGTTAACTAGGACCTCGTTTCCGCTGCTGCTATCGTGCACTGTGAGTGCTTTTACTGAGCCTCTTGCTATCAATTCATCTGACTGTGCCGTGTTTCAGGGATCATTATATGCCTCGTGTATCTTCGTTTCTACTACGGTATGAAGAAACAAGGTATATCTCGAGATGAGCTCCCGTGGAAAGCACCCTTCCAGCCATACGCCGCCTGGCTTGGCTTTGGCGCCTTCTGCCTCATCCTTCTCACCGGAGGATACGCCGTCTTCATCCACAACAAATGGGACACGGAAACGTTCTTCTCAGCCTACTTCAACATCCCGCTTATCTTCGCCCTCTACTTTGGCCACAAGTTTATCACCAAGTCGAAGCTGGTGCCGTTGGATAAGATGCCCATTCGTAAATATATCGAGATCGCGAACCAAAATCCCGAACCTCCTGCGAAACCCGTAAAGGGATTGAAGAGGTTGAATTTGCTATGGAGCTGATTGGGTTTGCTTTCGAGTTTGTGTAGTACGGTCGCAATGATGTTTACGATAATTCTATTCACGGCATGTATAATGATCGGTTTCGAGCTCGGCAGCTTTGTGTTGTTGCTGTAATTACTCAGTATGCGGCTGGGCATTCGTACTTAATGTTAGCTTGGGAACTCCAAGTTTTCTTGGGGTATTTTTGGGAGCATTATCAAAGGATACTTTGACTATACATGACGTCTGGCACGAAAAAGGACTCGTCGAGTTGCGGTGGAGAAATCGCGTATCTGTTCACATCGTGTTTGCTGAGCGTCTTAAGATAGGAATACCGAAAAAGCCGAAACGGCCTGCCACCTGCGCCTTCGACATTGATGTACTGCATTGATGGCGCACATCGATCGAATGGCTGTCGGACTGAGTTTAAAAGGTGGTATCATGCCGGAGATGCCGCTAGCCCCCTCCACCCTACGATCAAAAATTATTAAGCTCCGTCAAAGAACCACCATCTCAGAGTCAACGTTTGCCATTCCCTCGTCTCGTAAAGAGTTACAATTTAAAGCGGGACGAGTATTACTCTTAACAGTTCTGTGTTTCGACTTCGACGAAAGAATTTGGCAACAAACAGCCCCGGAAAACCGGATTTGCAGTAAGATTTGTTTGTACTTTACTGCCTGAAGCACAGGCTGACGCGATTCATTTCAGAAAATGCCAGATTCTTGCGGTTTTTGCGGTATAGAGTCTGTGCCAGACCAGCATGCTGTGCGTTCGGCTCGCGTAGCTGAACTCCTGCGGCAGAACGGCCCACCGTTGGATGCAGAGAAGCCCGCGCTACTTGCTGCCATCACAGACGGACCAGCAAGACTTTCAGATATTGAAAAAAGGATTGCTGAAGCTCAACAGGCGTTTGGAGTTCTCCTACGTGAAAAAGAGCTAGTTGAAGTCCAGCTCGCAGATACGAAAACGCTGCTCCACCCTCTTCGCTCGCTTTCGGATGATATATTGCGCCAGATATTTTCGTGGTGTGTATGCTACTGGAGCGATATCAGAACATCGTCCGGGTATATACCTGCAGAGTCCCTAGATCCCCAGAGACCTCCTTAGACGTTGAGCCACGTCAGCCACAGATGGCGCGATGTCGCCCTGTCTTCTCCACGGTTATGGTCTACCGTTATATTCGATTTATGCCAATACTCGGAGCTCAAAATTACCGATAGAACATGCTTGTTCAGGCTCAGCACCCAGCT
Source organism: Armillaria mellea (assembly GCA_030407055.1). Classification (NCBI taxonomy): domain Eukaryota; kingdom Fungi; phylum Basidiomycota; class Agaricomycetes; order Agaricales; family Physalacriaceae; genus Armillaria; species Armillaria mellea. The sequence goes on from JAUDZF010000018.1 coordinate 443,113, forward strand.
CGCGCGCGCCAGAGAGTGCGACCTCAGGGTCCTCATCCGAAGCAACTCTTCCTCTGACTTGCACAAACATCCTGCATTCGCTCTTCTCGAAGCTAGCGCGTACCGATGGAAATTCCTTTATGCTAACATGCCACCTCAATCCTTGGCAGCGTTTTCGGGAAATGCATTTCCTCGTTTGTGCCACCTGATCGTGAGACTTAAGGTTGGGTTAAATTCTGCCCAACGATCCATGATTGTCGATACATTCGAGTCTGCCCCCTCTCTCCGAAAATTCCGCGCAAGTGCGGATGCGGATCCATGTCGCATTTTGTGCCTTCCTTGGTCCAGTTTGACTTCATACACCTGTGCCGACGCTTCCAGCAAACACCACTGGGACGTTATGGGGAGGCTCACGTCTGTCCGTTACCTACATTTATATTTCCGCAATTCTACGGCCTCTCCAGACGCTCCCGTCCCAATGCCGTCCGTACACAGTGCTGTCATGAGAGAGCTGGAGCAGTCCAGCAGCGGAACCATATCTCGCGTATTCGACTCCCTCATTCTCTCATCACTCACTCACTTGAACATTGAATTTCCCAAAGATCGTGTTGTTCACTTCCCTAAATCGGCCCCGACTCTCATCCACCTTTCAAAACTTAGCGTCGACTGTGATTTCCTTCACGATCAAGAAAATGTGAACAAATTTATCGAGTTTCTCCGCACCACCCTTCGAATCCAGTGTCTCTGTCTCGGCATACGAGTTCTTCCTGATAGTCTCCTCCTTTGAATGACTATTGTGGCTGATCACACCCCCATTCTTCCCAGTTTGCGCATACTCCAGTTTTCTCCAGGTCTCCCTAGCTTTAACACCGTCCCTTTCTTTCGGATGCTGAAGTCTAGATACAAAAACGACGTGAGGACTGGCAAAGTCAAGAAGGAACTGTGCGACCCGGATATCCAAATTGAGGAGGATTACGCAGCGGATCACCTTCCTCCGCGTGTTCTGTTGCAGGAGCTTCATCTCAAACACAACCCTAAGCCCTTTTTCGGCAAGGCGGAAGAGATCGTGCGCTGGGATGAGATATGTGACGAGCTAAAGGTGGTCTATGAGTCATTGTAGATAGTCCGGCTGCTTTCGCATTTTGAACATTTCCAACGACCTTGGAAGCTTTTTTGGGGGCGAGGCTCTCCACAAACTACAAGGATTTTTTTTCGTGTTATTTATAGTTGTTCCCTGTTGCTGCACCACGAACGAGCAATAAATACAGATATCTGCTGGGGTGATAGATTGGTCATAAGATTTGTAGAAGTAAGAGACAAAGGCAAAGGCCCAGAGATCACGTAAAGATCGATCGCCATCAGCTTCCCTGCAATGGCGCCCATGTCGGGAATCTCGATTCTGTCTTCTCTGTCGTACCCTCAATACTGTTTGGTGCCCTGTCCTACGGGAGCTTTACTCACAATGGAAGACGGATCCAGGAAAACACGGTGTCCCGCTCCTTACCTGCCGCTTTGGTTCCAAGTTCCTTTACGTAGACTGGTTCATGGCGCAGACCTAGGCGCAGCCCCACGGTGCCGACCCACTCCTGCTCGCTTCCATGACCTCTGGTCAAGCTATGTACCCGAGATGTCGGACAGCCTGGATTAGTTCATGGAAGAATAAAGGGTCGAACGGCCGAGATTTCCACCTGACTGCGCGTGAAGAGGATTGGCCAATATTCTGGGGTGGATAATCGCCATCAAGTGATATTTAGAAAGCCCTGAAACACGTCCATTACGATGCTTGACTACGCAGGAAGACGGTGTCGTTGTTTTTTTCTCGGTTGTTCAACAGAAGATGTCGGCCCTGGAAGCTCGCCCTCCGCTCTTATCGATCCGGTTATCTTCTTGGTAAGTACATGGAAGCAATAAGTGACTGACGGATCCAGATACGTGCGACGTGGAGCTGTGTCTGGTCCAGTATCCCCGGTAAATTTTGTTTGATCAATGATCATTGGCTTCCACTCGACCTAACCCCGACATTGCAGGGCGAGCTGGTGAATTAGAGTTTCCCAACTTACTTTGTCTTCTAAATGTAGGTTTGTGTCCCTGAAGGCCCCGCTTCTTAAGGCTGTGAATGCTCCGAGTGGTTGCTAGATCTATCGTTAATTGATCTTGAGTCGAAGCACATCCTGGACAAAAAGACGCCACATATGATTTTCCAGGATTACATTGCTCCTATATTTGGTATCCCTCGCTTCACAACCTTGTTCCTTATTCCAATCTCCTTGTATTTCCTTCTGTCTTCGGCTTCTCGATCACTTGTTAGGGCAAATTCACGGCTTGCCCGTACCCAGACACGGTAGTAATTGCTCTTTGGGACCGGGTTCGATAAATTAGCACATTACGCGCTTAAACAAAGTTCAAACCTTATAATTTCTAGGTGGCTGAGTTAGGATATGCGCTCAGAATTTAAAGCCTCGTCGCTGGGTGTGTAAAGTCATTTTCCACTCGCTTTCGTACCCCCAACTACCCTAACCTCCTGATATCATGGTCGTGAGCTACCTTCACTACTGTCTGACGCAGGTACATTTGATCGTTTTTAACTTCGCAGGGAGTCGCTACTGCCTTACGTCCGTACCCATGCCTTGATGTGAAGTGCAAAAAATCGTTCACGAGGGAATGGGACTTGAAGCGCCACGGAAAAACACACTTCCCCAAGGAGAAAATGGAGGCCATGTACATACTTTGTTCCCCTTCCTTTGCTCGAGATCGCTGATTTCTCTGGACAGCAAGTATCCCTGCACATTCCCAGGTTGCCACCACAAGTCTCTTCAGCTCACGAACCTAAAGACTCACATGAATAAAAAGCAGTGAGTTCCTCTGAAATACCTCCCGTTTCATCAACCTTACTACCATGCTTCAGTTACAACGTGAAAAACAGGGAGTGTTCTTTCTGTGCCTTCAAAACAGCGGACGCGTCGGCACTTACTCGACATAAGATAGACGCGCACAGATACAAATCTAAGAAACGGCTCCCACGGCAGAAGAGTGACGGCACGACAGGCGAGGACTCCTGCGACAAGGGCCAGGGCGAGGGCAAGGGAGAGGACATTGTTATGGCCTCACAGTCACTAGAACTCCCTCCCAGCCCTCAGTCCATGACTTCGGACGGTGCCGGCAACTCAGGCATGGAACTCGACACTCCCCCCCTCGACAACCATAACGTCGGCGCCGATGTCGACATGGCCGACGTTCCTGTCCCCCTGCCCTCCCCCACCTTCAGCAGTAGTCGTTGCTCGACGAGCTATGCTCCGCCACCCAGCTTGACGTCCGCCCCTTGTTACGTCGCGTCTCCTCCACGAGACACCGACTCGGATTTGCCACCTCGTTCGTCCTCCCCTCCGAGCCACCATCGATCGATGTCATATACTCCTCCACCCACAAAGACGCGTCTAGTACCTGACCGTGCGTATCTGCCATCCCCTCCACGCAGTCCCAGTCCGCACACTTCTGCCACCTCGTTGCTCGGTCTCCCAGCAGAGCTGTTTATCACCGGACCAAAGGACTGCCAACTCCCTCGAATCATGTCTTACGCTGATTAAGGTCTTCACAATGAACGTATAAGCCGATGAAGACGTCGGCGTTACTCCCGGCTGCGAACAGTGTTTCCTTTTTCTTTGTCTATCCGAAATGTACTCTCGTTTTTTTTGCTATCGTCTCGCATGTTTTCCACTCACTATCATGTTTTCTTCCCCGTTCTATGAACTGCTCTCGAGTTCGATATCATTGCTTTCAATCATTTTATTTCTTGTCTTGTACCTGAGTATTTCTGTAACTATACGTGATCTATCTGGAAATAGACACGCTTTATAAACCACATCGAGCTCTTGCCATTTATTCCCAAGGGCAGTCGGGTAGCAAATCTTCTATTCATCCGTCAGCAAACGCCACTTTACGTCGATTCATACACCACTTTGAGCTCATCACATATGTCCTTCCACCACTTGACATCCTCGGCAGCTTCAAAGGGGACCATACTACAGTTTGCGAATCGAACGTTCTCCAAGAACGTACGTCGAGGCGGGTTGTTAAGAATCGGACTAAATTGAGTAATACACAAGGTAATGAATACTCGAGTGAAACCCAAGTTATGAGCGAGGATGTCCGTAAGCCAAGTTCCAAACCACCAAGAGGGATCCGTAAGGGTGCTAACAAGCGCTAGGCGTAGTTAGCGAGGGCGTCAGCAAGCGCTAGGCGTAACTGACAGGGTTTCTGACAAGCGCTAGGCGTAGTCAGAAAGCAATTGACTGGCAAGCGCTGGGCGTAACCGATCAAAGATGCTTGAAATCACACAGTTAAGTGGACGTATGAAGAGTGTAGAATTAGATTCTGTTCTGAGTAGTACAGACAATGTTTATATACTAGGGTTTCGAGTCATTAATATTCTATAATGATCTGTTATATTCTAGTGTTTGTAAGAAGAAAGGAGAAATTAAGAGAAAGTGCTAGTAAGCCGAGGTCAAGGCCGAGAAGGCCGAGAGGAGGCATATGTTGACTCGTACACTGACCGAAAAAGGCACAATATCCATAACACGGGTGTTCACTGTTTTTGAAATTACCAGAAAGCTCGGCGCTTCCCCTTTATCGTATCTAACACTCCTGTATATCTAGACTCGAGCATATCGAAGAACAGTTAGGCTTCAACTGAAGGAAACCTTGGAAATCTGGGAAAATGAAAGGTTTCATAGTGTCGGTATATCAAGCGCTGGTCAGAGTCCATGATCAGTCCCACCAGAAGATCGTCAGGGAGATTTGCCGTGTGTAGATAAAGGTTCTAAACACGGTCGACAACGTGGAGGAAATTGAGAAATGTGTAATATTCGGTGGGTGAAATTACAAGCGAGGTCAAGAGTCTCCATAAAGGTTGGGACCAAAGCGGCAAGCAAGGAGTGGGACATCGCGTTCTCCTAGATCCATCGCCCATTATGGTTGCCATTATATGTAAGGGCTCTGTATGTTAGGGAATCAAAAACTATTCAGGGACGACAGAAGAGATACTCGAGATTTCCTATAATGAGTGTGGAACTTATGGGCTTGGTCGAGACGCACTTGCATTCTTATGAATCTCTGGAATCTCAGCGAGTGTATCTTTCTTGCCATGCTCTTAATGAGTTACAGATAAGCTTAAAATTTAAATTGTTTGAAATGTGTAAATGATGGATTCCACTCGGATCTCATCATCAGCGCGTTCAACAAACATCAAGATTAACATTGTAAGTGTCCACACGGTCAACTTTCGTTACACCTAATCTACGTGAATGTCGTCTTACAAGTCCCATGAAGAAACACCGCGACATATGCCTTTCGCCTCCATCCAGACTCCCGCACTCTTCAAGACGAGGTGAACAGTGTACAGAACCTACGGCACCTCGAGCGTGCCCTGCTTAACAGTCGACACTCCATGGACAGTGGTGTGGGTCCCCGCCCTCACGTGGAACTGTGCGGAGTAGGTCTTCGAGAACAAGTTCCGGGTGCCACGGATCCTTCCTTCGCCGACAAAGAGGAGTCCAGTTATAAAGATAGGTTTTTAGAACGGTGCCAGAAGATAGAGCTTTGAACACGCCTGAGAAATACGTCCCGACTATAACCGTGAAACCAGCGGCGTACTTGAACGTCGAAGCTGAAGTCTGAGTGACGGTCTCCCGAAAGTCGGAAATGCCTCTCATGTGCACCGGTTCCTCTAGGGTGCAGTGGCTCAGCATTAGGGATAATACGATGTACGAGACGGCTTACTTGTCGTTGTACTTCCCATCTCCGTCGACGTGTCCAACGCGAGGATAGGTGGGATTCACGGGAATAAGCTCTTTTCCAGAATGCTTGCCCTTAATAGCACCAAGTCCTGCTCGCAAGCCGGTGCCGTGAATATGCGTCCAAAGCCGGCTTTCGTATTTTCCGGGTCCTTGTAGTTGTCGAGCTCAGTACTCGGTCCGCGCCGCAAATACAGGACGTCCTGGCTTTACTGGCCAGTCAGTCTGGAGTAGAGGCCTCAGGCTTGGGATGGGATATACATCAACATCATGTCGGCCTCGTCCGCGGGGACTTGTTGTGAGCTAGCTTTTCGCGTCACAGTTTTAACTTGGCACCGCCCTTGAGAATTCAGGATAACCCCCTACTTCAAGCTCATGCCTCGGATTGCATATTGGTCGAATATATATTACGACCTCTGAATGAAGAGAAGATGGAGAGAACAGTGAAGATTCGAGGGGCACATCGAAGCTTCATCCAGGCGGCGTAAGCGCGGGTTTGATAGTCAATTGGTCCTAGATTCTTCTTTTTAATGATGTCATAACACGTCAATATTGCAGGACGATTCAGTGCATGAATCTGTCAGCTGCTCGATCGACTTCTTGTGAATGGACTAGATTGAACTGACCTTTAGTAATATCCAAGCACTTTCGATGCCGGACAAGGCTTCTCTTTCTACTAGTAGAATTATCCCCCACATCGCACGCACCGCAAACACCACTTTATTCGTTCTTTAATCTCGCTCCTATGCCGGGGATACATCGAGAATGGATTTTCGGACCTTGTAATGAACGTACAAGCGGATGAAGATGTCGGGCTTACCAAAAATAGAACCCTGAGAACACGTGCGCTCTCACAACAAAATTTAAACGCGCAGAGATACAGGAGCGATGGAAGAGAATGTGCTTTGTGCAATCATAGCTCATAAGGAACGTTCTTTTGGCACAGACAACCTGGTTTCCTAGCCGTTATGAAAGATAGGTGTCGATCGAGTAGGTTACTTACAGGGGGTGAAAGGAACGGAGGAGCAAGGTTGATACGGAAACATTGGACACTAGTGGCTAAGTTCGCAGAAAGAAATGATAGCTCAGGTTAAATCACTAAAAAAAGCATCGGAGCCCTGGAATAGGATAAAAATTGTCCTGGAAAGACGCTCTAGCGAGTATCTGCCATGCAACTATTCCGTCCATTTGAGAGAAGAATCGGGCTTGCGGCGGGAACCTTTGTTAAAAAGAAGGGAATGTAATGTGGCATGTTGCCATTCGCAATATAGCGGTAAATTCTGTTGTGGGAGCGCATGTCTTCTCAGGGTTCTCTTTTTGGTAAGCTGACATCTTCATCCGCTTGTACGTTCATTACAAGGTCCGAAAATCCATTCTCGATGTATCCTCGCCATAGGAGCGAGATTAAAGATCGAAGACATAGTGTCTGCGATGCGGTGCGGGGTACATGAGGGGGAGAATTCCATCAGTGCCAGTGGGACGATATGCCTTGTTTAGAGCCGACTGAGTGGCTGATGGAGTTTGCTTTGCAAGAATCATCGTGAAATCGATCTGGTGATAAAGATACAGAAGTTACGCAGGAGCTTCTAGACTGATCTTGCTCGCATGGCTCCTCACATGTCCCTACCCTCAACGCCGAATGAAGATACGGGGCTCCTAAAATTGTTACTGGGCCATCATCCATCTATCGAGGTAACCGCGAGATACTGTTACCGAGTTTGAAAAAATGTGTGCAAGCTACCAATGTACCGACGTTGAGGAGGGTCTGCAGATTGCGGTCCTGGAGGCCTTCAACCCGGGCGCCAGGTTCTACCCCGCAACTTTGTGTTGATCGTGAGCTTGGCCTAGGGTTCGGTTGGAGGTATCAGTAGATAATTAATTACGTGGTTGTTATACTAGAGTGTTAGTGTACCAATCATGTATTATCTACGCCCGGCGTTCACAGTAGCGGGACCGTGCCGTAGAATACTGAGAATACTACTTACCTACCTACCTACTTTACTATTTGATTTTTGTACCGATTATTACCGTACCTTGACTCTGTACCGCGAACATCCCCGTGTTAGCTACGAAATACACGAGTGTTCGAGCCACTAACACCACGTTCATTTCCGATACAGACATCTATTCCCAACAATAAGTACCCATATGATTCAAAGTATCTCGTCTGGTGAGTAAGAAGGGCATGACCGTATGGCCTGATTCTAAAGTCGCGCACAAGCCTATTTTTCCTGAAAATATCCAATTGTTCCGTCGTCGACAAAATGAACAATCAAAGGTTCCGTACAAATCAACCCCGCGTTACAGGCCCAAATGAAGCTTCGAGGTGCTTCTCGATGCTCCACTGTTTCTGCAATCTTCTCGTAATCTAGAAAGCCTAATGAACATGCAAACGATCTGCGATTCGGGGCATGAGGTTGCAGTGTGAGGTCACCCTGGAATAGCGAGGGCAGTAAGCGGTTAAAAGCTACGACGACGAATGCCAGCTAAGAGAAAATCCCCACAGACGAACCTCAGACCATGTACATCCCACCGGCAGGACTCTACTTCAGGCTGCGTGCCCGCGAAACTGGGTATGTCTTGTATTCGCGGCGCAGCCCAACTCCTCAAGTCTGGCAATACAAGGGACCCGAATACGAGGACCAGCTCTTCACGCTTATCTACGGCACGGGCGAGCGAGCAGGACTCTATGCTATCCAAGGAAAGGCTTCTGGATACGCGCTGTATTCACGCGCATCCCCAGACCCTCGTGTAGGACACGTCGTCAGTGACTGGGACAGCAACAAATAGTAAGCCGTCTTGTTACACGCCCCATACAACCATCCCTAATACTGGCTATTTTCTCCCAGCTGCTGGTTCTCTTTCCAAGAAGGGAGTGGTAACGAAGCGAACTATTTCCGTATCTTGTGCCCTGGGTCGGAAATGGTCCTTTATTCACGCTTAAACCAAAAACCGGATTTTGGGAACTACACACAGTACGGGGTACATCCCGATCAGTACTTCAGCATGGTGTTTGAGGACATGATTGTTGAGAGGGTCGAGTATGATGTCGCTCGCGGCACGATTATGGGGGAGACTGCTGTTGTGCTGGCAAACCAGACGCTCAAAAACGACACGGACCATGAGCAGGAGATGTCGTTTAGCTTTTCGGAGAGCATCAATCAGACTTCGACGTTCGAGTACTCCACTGGGTTCACGGTTACAGCTGGGATGGAGTTCTCAGGTGCGTTCAAAGTTCCATGAACTGATACGATTCTAAATTCATATCCTTCCATATACTAGCTGGGATTCCGATTGTCAGCGAAGCGAAGATCTCTGTCTCTGTAGCTCACAACCAACAATGGTCATTCGGCACCCAGAACTCATACACGAAGACCTACTCCGCGAGCTTCCCTGTGAAGGCGGGGCCCCACTCGACTGTTCGTGGAGTGTCGACTGTTCAGAAGGGCACACTCGATGTGCCATTCACCATGTACCTCGCCTCGAAAAGTACAGGAGTGAAAGTGCAGACGCAAGGCGTATGGAATGGTGTTTCTTCGTGGGACTTGCATCATTCCATTAGCGTTGCCGACGTGTAACGAACACATGGCATTTGCTGGTGTTAAGTTTGACGTAAAGGAGCTGTGCGACACAGACGTCGGTGTTACTGCAGACGGTGGACAATCATTTCTTTTTTCTCTCTTCTCCAGATTTACACTCATTTTTGCTATCGTCTCGTATGTTTTCCAGTACCTATCGTGTTTTCTTCTCCGTTCTACGAATTGCTATCGAGTTTGATATCATTGCTTTCAACCATGTCGTTACTTGTGCTGTACCTGAATATCTATCTATCTAGGCGTGATTCATCTGGAAAAAGACACGCATTATAAACCACATCAAAATCTCGCCTTTTGTCGAAAGACAGTAGTGTAACAGAGCTTCCATTCATCCATCAGCAAATGCCACTTTACGTCGATTCATACACCACTTTGAGCTGTTCACATATGCTCTTCCACCGCTTGAGATCCTCGGAAGCTTCGAAGGGGACCGTACTACAGCTTGCGAATCGAATGGTCTCCAAGAACGTACGTCGAGGCGGGTGTTCTCCATCGCAGTCGAAGTCTCCAGAAATTTCGGCGGTCGGCTCCCCCTTTCTCGTATGTAACGCTCCTTTATGTCTAGACTCGAGCATATCAAAGAACAGTTCGGCTTTAACTGAAGGAAACCCTGGAGAAAACCTAAGGTTGCGTAGTGTCGGTAATATCAAGCGCTGGTCAGCCTTCATGGTCAGTCCGACCAGAAGGTCGTCAGGGAGATTTGTCGTGTGCATATAAAGGTTCTCAACACGGTCGACAACGCGGAGAAGATTGAGAAAATGTGTAATATTTCGAGGGTCGTGGGTGAAACTGCAAGCGAGGTCAAGAGTCTTTAACTGAGCGGGGGATGTAGATATTTTGGGAAAGTGAACAATACGATCGTCAGGGAAGCTGAGAGTCAGATATGAGAGTGATGGGAGTACGAGGAATCGGAGGATATGAGCGATAAACCCAGAATGAGAGGATCGTGTTTCTTCTACGACGAGATCCTGTACGGCCGGAAACGTGATGGGAGAGCTCGGAGAGGCCTTCGAACTTCCGCAGTAGAGAGATAGGCGCTTCAACGACTTTAATTGCTTCATAACCGTCCAGCTGTGTTTATCAGAGGAATCGTCGCACGTATAGGCGGTCAAATTGGACCAGGGCAGACGAAAGACAACGCATGGATAGGCGTTGCCGCGAGACTGGAACCTTCGCAGGTGAACTGCCGATCTGAACGTATCCACAACAATAGAACGCTCTGAGGAAGGCGTGGTGTCTTTGATCCTCACAACGAGTTCTTGTAACCTAGAGAAGACGTTGCCTGAAAATGCCCGGACCGTGCTTGGCGGCAGATTCAGGTTCAAGCGTTTCCATCTGCACGCGCTGAGCTCCAGTAATCCAAAAGCAGGATGCTCTGAAATGGGACGAGAAAGACCGGAATGAAGTGAGACGAAGAGATCACAATTTCGAGAACGTTCGAGCTGGAGGCCGAGCCTATAAAGACAGGTCCTATGTGACACTCGAACTTCCCTGTACCGATAGGTATCGAATACGACGGTAGACCAGAGACGGGGTGAAGAGAGAGCTACGTCACGCCACCTGCGACTGACACGGGTGAACGTCCAAGGCGGGCGTCCTGGATCGAGGGAATCTTCGGGTCCTTGAGGCTCCGTAGTCAGGATGTCCTGCCAGTCGGTCACACACCAGGAGAAGATCTCGTAGAAGATCTCGTCCGATAGCGCGCGAATCGGGTGCAGCAGAGTCGTAGCATCTGAAGCATACAACGTGAGTCGTTCCCTTTCTCGTAACAGCTTTTCCAACGCCTTTCGCGTCTCTTGGATTTCGTCGTCGATTGCTGAAAGAGAAGCAGGCGCATCTTTGATGGCAGCCCGTAGAGAGGGCGTTTCAGCCTCCAACGGTGGTCCATTCTGGCGCAGAAGCTCGGCGAAACGAGTCGAACGAAGACTAAGGGCGTCAGGTATTGTAGCTATGTGGCAAAATGAGCAGGTTTGTGACATTTTCTCCTTGAAAATAGTTAATATATGTGCAGTATGAGGGACAATACTTACCGATACTCTGAGATTTCGGTCTTCAGCTGACCGCAGAGCCTCAGAAACAAGACTAAAGACAACTCAAGGGAGGGCGGGACACACGTCTTGTGGAGTCGGTATCACGTTTAGCCGTAGCGAGAAAAATCCTACTGCCGACCGGGATGGTGGTTGAAGCTAAGGTGGAAGTTGATATGCTTAGTAATTTGGAAAGGGATGGTTAAAATAATCGATCACAAAGCGGCACAGCGGCATCGGATCAATCGGACAGATGCATCGATGTTGAATCTTGATCGACGCTGCCGCCTAGTTAGTAAACAACGGTACACCTCAGAGGTTCAGCTATCCCGCCATCGCTGCTTGTCGACTGACGCAATGGCAGCAGTATCTTCCAGAATTGATTGTTTTGTGCGGGTATCATATCCAACATTTCCATCTTAATATTTATGTCCCCTGTCATAATATCCTTAACATCATTACTCACGTAGCAGTCAACAGATTTTGACTTTTAAAAGTGCTATTAATTCACAGCCACGTAGACCCACGTTACGGTGGGAAATCTTGGAAAGTACACGTGTAGATCCCACGGATCGACTAGTAATTGAAATTACGACTTAAACAGCACTGACTCACTGAATAAAAGGTGCCTTGACTCGCCATCATCGTCCAACATCATGTTTGATCCAAAACATCCCCCCATACCATCAGCACCACCATACGGTGACTATATCCATACAATGCCAGTGGTCAGTGCCCCAGACAATGAAATCATACCACCTCCCCCTCCGCTTCCTGCCCAGTCATGCGCGAGATCTCATGCTTTCCATCTCGCGATAGCCCAACATGAATATGACCTCGTGTCGCATTTTATTACCTCGACTCCTAGCCTAGCAACTCCAAACACCCTTTCCTGCTACAGCAATACACCTCTCCTCACTGCCGTACGTGCTCGAGACATCAAACTAGTACGACTTCTCGTCACTCACGGTGTGGATGTCAATGGGTGGAGCTCGCCTCTCTACTGCGCTGCCAATCCAGAGCACCAATCACTCTACGATTCCCGGCATCTTTGCCTGGTCAACAAAGGAATCATGTACGTATCCATGGCGGTCCAGCGCGGTGAGCAGGTTGATACAGGACCTCTGCTGGAGGACGGAATCATACCCTGCACTCCCCTCATGGAGGCTGCATCAACCGGTCAGATCGCCATGGTAAAGCTCCTCCTGCAAGAATATGGAGCAGATGATACCGTGGTCGCACCTGACGGCCAGACCGCTCTGCGTCTTGCCGCTGCAAACAACCATCGTGAGATCACTAATTTTTTGCCGGTTCGACGTCTAGGTGCATTCAAACGGATTCAATGTGGGTTTCTCTCCCGTTCGGTGTTCGTATTGTAATGCCTGACAACCGTCTTGTTTTCAGTCAGATCAAGGAAAGCCACCAGGCGCATCAAAGCCATCGCCTGGAATCTCTACGGCATCGGCAAGTGCTTGTTCTGGGAGGTACCGAAATTCGTTCTATGGACCATCCCCAAGGAAACTTGGAGGATCTTAACATGGAAAAATGCCACCCACGTCGGGAAGTTCCTCTTCTGGAGTGTACCAAAATTCTTCCTCTGGAGTGTTTCCAAATATCTAATCACCGAGTTCCCGTGGGTCAGCGTTGGAAAATATCTGTGGAGGAAGATCAAAGGAATTCCCGGGTCCCTGAGGCGGGTGGAGATATGGACGTACAGCCTGTTGATGACTCTTGTGAACAAGGTCAGCGAGGTGATTCAGAGATTTCTTTCCCTATTGCACACGACCGCGTTGACAATCTGGACACTCTCGAAGGAGGTCACTCTTCATGATGTGTGGAATGCGATATGCGATCTTGGCCGAGCAATTTTCATGGATCTGCCGCGAGTTGTTTGGGAAGGAATAAGGGTGGTGTACACAGTCCTCGACAGGACACTCCATCGCACGCTGGACATTGGATGGGACGTGGTAAAACTTATGTTTGTGGGGGTAGTGTATATCCTAATGCAGGTGGGCAAGATGTGTAGGGAAGCAGGTGTTGTTATCGTGCACCTTGGGGAGGAGATCGTCGTCTACATTTGGCCGAAGGCGATGGTGGCTTGATTTTTGCTGCAAATTCACGTGCGGATAACAGGTGCGCGCTTCGAATGCGCAAGCACGGCGGATTGTACGATACAACACGAGTGTTTCCGTGTACTCTACCAATCTACTCATTTTTTCAATCTCTGCGTAAGCATTCATCTTGGAATAGGAGAGAAGTATGCTTCCAATCGGTGCAAGTGAGCAAAATGAACATTGGATGTTGCATAAATGAGCGACGAATAGAGATCAAGATATTCACACCTTCCAGCACAAGTTGTCAGTCAGTTCGGGTGAGTTAATTCGAGCACATGAATTGATATCCAAAACAGACGCGACCTGATGCCGGGTGGTGCTGATATGATAGGAAATTTCGGCTTGAACTGTACATGTGTACGTTCAAGCTCAAAAAGTCCACGAAATCTCCTCGATAGGCGATACAGAAGGCATCGAATGACGACGCAAATTATAGAAAGGCATATACCGCCAAGGTAAGATCGAGTCCAAGTTTCTAGGTCGATCCGTTTGCTGAAAACTTTGCAAATATACTCCCGCGTCGTCGGATATGTGAGCGGTCGCGTCGAATACAACTACAACTACCTACCTCGTTCTCCGTTTCTTATTGAACGCCATATACAAGTCCAGCAATCATGGGATCGCGACATACATGGAAGCAAACGAACCCTAGATCGTGAGGTTATTCCTTGCCGACGTCATCTCCACGGTCGCGTGGAATTAACCTGAGAGATCGATGGATGAAAAAGTCAGGAACATAACCAGACATAGAAATTCACAACGTTTATGCTGCTTCAGCGACGATGCGATTGTTTTTTTTTAATTAAAAAAAGCACCTGGATCTGATTTGATCATTGCGGCAGAGAGGTACTAGCTGTACAACGAATAACGTACGAGCGCATGGCGGTGGGAGAGAGATGGAAGCAGTATACGTCTGATCCTGACAGTGAGTACATCGTGGGAGAAAACGAAGACGCCCTTGAACACGTGATGCTGCGACACCCGATCTGAGCCGCTCCTTCTACTGTGACATTTCTCCACTGATGCTAAGTACGTGCCGTCCTTTGTTTGATTTTCCCAGCATCTAAAAATGACGTAATTACATTCTTATTCATTGTTACGAGATCGGTTCTCTGACGCCTTCCAGTGAGGCGCATGTTCAGCGACCAATGACCATTTCTCTTTGAATGGACTTCCTACACAGGTGGAAGGAGTCCGTCAATTATGTACCGATAATCCGGAATTCTCGTTGAGTATCAAGTTTCACATAAAGTTAAGGTTCGCTTGTAGATCTAGGAAGAATGCACGAAGCTCTATTGGTTGGCGCTCGGCGCTCATCAGCAGCCAACATATTCTCAACCTTCTACGCGTGTCAATGCTTTTAGCTTCTGGTGGTCGTACTTGTCATTCGTATTTTGTGAACGACTATCTGTTACAGCACGATGCTGCACGAAGAGAATCGACAATGTTCCAGCACTAAGATCATCTACGGACTCTCGCCGAGATGCCTCTTGATGCCGAACTTCTCAAGATCAAGGCCGACTGGGGTCTTTGAATTTCAACGTAATTCCTGAGCGTCTTTGGCTTACAGCTTTTATCACTTGTCTGCGATGTTGCTCTCAATGCCCAGCGAGATCCAGAGGAACATTGCCTTTGAAGTGAGTGCTCAGATTGCGATACCAAAAATAAGATGCTAACAAGTTCTCTGATAGGCAGATCATCGAACGCGCCAGCGTCTCCGACGCACGTGCAAACTTCTCAGTGACGTTGCCACACCTATCGTCTTCGGAGCGGTCTATGTGGACCTATCTTGGACGCAACACTCAAACTCGTCTCTCATCTTTCTCCAATCACTTATCTCTGGTCCGAAATTGGCACAATACATCCATCATCTTACCCTCTTTCTGCCCAAAAGTTCCGGGCGTAATCATTATCGTTTCAGTAGTGAAGCACAAGTAAAGAAGAGAGAGGTGAAACTGAATTCCTTCAATGAGATGTTCCTTGGAGCTATTCCATCGATGGGATCAATGAGATCGTTGTTGTGGGTTTTCTTAGGATTTCGATATTTCATTGATCTTGACCAAGTTGATCACAGCTGGACGAGTTATGTTGACACAGGACCAGATTACGCTAAGCTCATGTTTGAACGGTTCGGGAGACTACCCCTCTTATTCAGCCTCAAGATATACAGCTTGGGTGAATGGGATATCCCTTGGTCTCCATTTCCTGACATTCGAGATATCACCTATTGGGGAAATAGTGACAGCGAGCTCCCTGGCTTCCTTGCCTACAGTCCGAACATAGAAAGCATTAACTTCTACGCTTGGAGGCGGCCCTCCCAGGGTGATGAATCCCCGAAGAGACAATCGATTCTATCACTTTTCAGCAGTTGGCCTTCGGGGACCTATAGCACCGTGAAAACGCTAAAGATGCATAGTCACCAGTGCAGCCGACTATACGCACACGAAATGCCCACTCTTATACGCCATTTGCGTTATCTGGAGAACCTACACACATGTGTCACCATACAGTTCATACCCGATGAATTTTGGGACAGGTTGCGCCAGGAAGGAATATACTTAAGGTCTCTTTCACATCGCCAGCAGAGCGTTCAGAGGACGCTGCTATCATATCTAGTGTCCTATACAGGACTTCGTGAACTGTCTCTAGACATATGGGGCGAGTCTACACTTAACGATCTCCAGATGGCATCTCTTCTCGTGAACATCATCGCCTCACATTCTCGGTCCTTAACGATTGTTCACATTAAGCCCAGCCGCAGCGGGCCGTGGTGCTTGGACCATCCTATGTTGGACGCATTGGAACTTTGCCACAGTCTGCAGTCACTGCATGTACATGTTGACGCGGCGAAGACTAGAATGGATGTTAACAACGTGATTGTGAGTCTTCCACTTCATCTGAGAAACAATAGGCTCGATAACCGATCCTTCTCATAGGATAGAATATTATGGGGTGTCGTAACGCTGTGGCCAGATATCCGCGTCTTGAAAATACACGCCGTGTCTCAATCCTTCGGATTTGATGTCCTTCGAACGACCACTGGTCAAATCCATACACGCATTTTGGCCTTTCGTTTCGCGCCGCTACCATGTGAAAGATACGGATTGCTCTTTTCATCCGATTTTGCCAGATATTCAATCAAAATCCAGGATAAAAAGAATAGTATTCTCGCGTTCAAGGTGGAATTTTTGAAGGATTGGGGGAAGAAAGATGCATGAAGGAGATTGCGAAGGAAGTATAAGTTCTGGACTCGACGCGAAGATATCAGTGATGATTGATGCGCAGTATTTTTGAAATAGGCCAATTCTTCAAAAAATTGAAGGAAGATATGCAACTTTCAAATATGTATTACCATGACGAATAGAACTATGCGTTGCGTTTGTAATATGTCGCTGTGGAATATACACGATGGATGAGCTTTATTTTGGCTACCAAGCTCAGATATTGATCCGTAAGTCCTATCTTGCGTTGTTCAAAGGGCAAGTTTGTGAGAATATCTATATCCGAGCCAGGAAGAGCTATAAAATTGCTAGTATAATTGGACAAAAGCAAAAGATCAGCCGAGAAAATCGAAACGTGGATTCGTGGCCACTGTTCTGGAAATATTTAGCTTATCCAGCAAGACCATGATTCAAGTTTGAGGTAGACAAAACTTGAGCATCGACATAATGAAATCTGAGAATGACTCCTGCAGCTTATTCTAAAGAGTATATTGCTGAGGAGAAGGTGATCGAATGAAGATTTCGTTGGGGATGGAGACGTCGCCGACTCGAGTGTACATGGTCAATGCAGGCCATATAAGACAGAAGAGCCCGCAAGTATCGTTTGTCCTTGGTAAATGAGTCTTATATGTCGGGATTTGTCAAATATCGGTGTGAAAATGTAGAACTTCTACCATTTTTAGCGGGGAAGGTGGGGAATTGTGGGGGAAGGAACGACGAGTTGTTATTTATGTACTTTAATATTTATTGAAAATAATATTTTGAACAGGAGGCACGTGCTGTGACGTCACGTTCATTCTACGATCCCTTCATTTCATCCACGACGACCGACAACCGCGACGACGACGACGACAGCAAAGACGAATCCATGCCCGGATGAACGCCCACCACAAGCATTTACCTTCGCTGCCATCGATCACGCCAACACTTTCTTCACTAACTATCGACAAGGACCCAAGTGGCAATGACAGTAATACTGACACGAAAGACGACATAGGAGACCTATGGACTGAAGGGAGGGCACATCGCGGCCGGGTGCTAGAATTCCTTGGCATCGGGACTGGCATTCTTGACGAGGTGCTGGATGAGATGGGACGAGCGGTGCTGCCAGCGTTGACGACGACGAAGACCGTACACGAGCCTTCCAACGCTGGAGTCGTCGGGGACGTCACCGTGACTGAGAAGGATCTGACAGCCAAGGGGAACCGGGGTGAACGCCGCGCGTCAAGTCTCACGACGCCAGGGCTCCTGATTCACTTGGACATCGAGCGCCAGCAACCGGAGCCAATTGAGGATTATGGGTTCTATATTGTTCGCGCCGCTACCCGGAATCGCAGTCAGAATAAAGTAAAGGTTCAATTTAGAGATGGGATTTGGGATGGACAGGCATTGTATGGTACAACTGGTCTGTCGTTGTGGACTCCTCGTGCTCCTGCCCTCACTTTTTCTCTTATAGACACTGTGAATCTTGCTCGGCAGGTCAGTTCCTCCGCAGTTGCTGAACCAGGTCAGATCACGAACGCTATGGAAGGGGAAGGTTTGTTGCTACCATGATAATAATATCCCATTTATCTCAATGCTCTGCAATAGGATCCTGTGTCGGCGGCACTTTCATCGTCACTACTTCGAGACCTGAGTCAGACAAGGAGATATGGCAGAATCGGATCCGCTGTGCAGTCTACCTCCATCTTTCACTTCTGCTTGAGCAAGCCTTCTTACGGGGGTGTGGGGTACCGCTCAATTTCCCCTCATCAGCACCGATGCTTTCGCCTATTACCCCTCCACGTATGACTTCTTCGCCCGTGGAGATGGAATCGGGTTCGTCACGGCGCAATGCCTTCATTCCTAGCAGCGTACGCTCATGGTTCGGAAGTTTTGGCAGCAGCGTTCACAGCCGAAGCCTTGGACCACTCGGTAGCAGGAAGCCAGGGAGCAGAACTCTGGAGTTGACACCCACGAAGAGCTCAGAGGATGCACCACTTCCGAGGCTGAAGCGGCTACTTTCTCACAGACATTCCCATTCGCTCTCTGTTGCTGAGGAACAGCCCAACGAGCATATTCGGCATCGCAATCGCAAACCCCCGACACGACAATCTTCTACGCATAATTCCTTGTTAACCACGAGTCCGAATATCTTGTTTCCACCCCCTCTGCAACCGGCAAGCATCGAGGCTTGGGTGCGGACGCAAGGGCTGTTGTACCTTGAGGATGAGAAAGAGCAATACGCCCGGTTTTACGGAGATGGGGATCGCAGACTCTCGGAGGTCGTCAGGGATATTTTGCATCTGAAAGCGGGAGACACTACATGCCCAGCAATCAGGAAATGGGTGCATGCGAGCGTCAGTATTCTCGCTGAGGTTGGAGCAGAGAGCAATCATTCTTCGGAGGAGGATGTAATGCTTGTCAATGAAGAGAAGGAGGAGAACGACCAAGACGACAAGGATGCGGAACTCTCGCTGTACCCGAGCTGTGCCACATGTGGAACGAAAGCCGATATGAAAAGTCTCGGGAATGCTGGGTCAGTATCTCATTTTTACAGTCATTTCCTCGTTTTCTTGCCTTCTTCTTGACACTTTCTGGCTCTTCTCGCAATGTCATTATCAATCTTATCAGGCGCTTATTGGCAGGCATCTGTCAAAGCGCAAAAATCTACTGGAATAAATCATCGGGTCATTCGCTGACCGCGTTTTCTCTGTACAGGCTTCTGTCGTTCTCTAAATTCCTCGAATTACTTATATATCGCCCGCCCTCGCCGACGATATGCTCCTGTCCAGGTCCCCCCAAGATAAGGTACAACTTCCGGGGCAAAAGGAGGGAGGTGCGGTTCTGGCGGAAAGAACTGAGTGGTGTGTACGAAGTACGGATGCCCCGCGTGCAAGTTATCGAGGGCGACGCTTCTCATGGTGGATCTTTGTTTTCATCAAAAGCGAAAGATGAAGGCGAGGGAAACCTGGAGAAGGTCGAACTACGACGGGAGATCCGCGCTTGGTGGGAGGATATGGGCAAGAGATTGGATACACTGGAAGCAGACGAAGCTCGGCGTTCAGATGAGGAGTACGAAAATGGGTGGACCCGGTCGAAGGCTCTTCCCAGAGTACCATCTGAGTGGGCTCATTATGACGACAACGAATCCGAAGAACCAGGAGTCGACGGGTTACCCGCGGCGACGTCAACCAAGGATGATAACGTTTCCGGATTTCATCCTCCTACTATCCAGACCAAGAGATCGATATCAGATCTTCGAGAATCATTCCACCGAAAGGAACAAGCCCTCTACGCGGAGCTAGGGCGCACGCCCGTGGAGAAACTCAATGACGTCCGCCGGGGATTGTTGAAGGGGGCGAGAGGGGCACTTGAGGAGCTCGAAGGGAGGGCGAAAGTCCCTCAGACAATGGACAAGAATTCGGTGATGACGGTTATGGACGATAAGGGCGCTGTTAGGTCTGAAGGAGGGGGGATATCGTCGAATCCTGATTGGTGGGGAGAAAAGAGCCATGTCTTGGCTGGAGGTAATGTTGTCGTCAGGGAAGATGATTGGGGGAGTGTTATTGCATGGTGTCTGAGGTATGTGTTTTCCCGTTTTCTTCTGTTGTTTGAAATACTGACGATATATCCATCTAGTTCTCCGAAATATCAAGGCGAACTTGAAACTATGTCAAGCCTGGAATCGTCTATTCGACCACCATTACGACCACCGTCGAGCTCATCTTGTCACCCGCCATCCTCGTTTACTTCTAAACCGGCCATCGTTTCTCCCGCATTATCCACCTCCACATCGTCAACCACTGCATCGTTCTTCTCTGCAGTCTTTCGTGCCCCAACGCCTGCACCGGAGTGGCATTTGGAAGATTACGAACTGCATGTTTGCAGGAAAGGCGTTGGTGTCGGCCTCGGATTAGTCATGGGCGTAGGCGGGATGAGTGGTCGATTTGGAAGCTTGGCGGGTTTAAGCAAGGGGAAGATAGGTGACGAGAAGGACGGGACTGCGAAAAGCAGTACGGTCGGAAGTCTGATCAGCGTCGGTAGTGCGAGCGTTGTGGTTTCCAAAGAGGAAAGGGTTGTTGCCCCTGTACTGCCACCAAAAGACAACCTTGAAGTACCGACTTTGGCTACTGTCAAAGACAGAGAAAGAGAAGGCTCGTTCTTTGCGAACGCGTTGAGGAGTGTTCGTCTCCTGGGGGAAGCTGCTGGCATCGACGAGCGACCACATGTGAGATGTGATCTGTCCGTCAAAGGGGCAGGCGGAGCGGTGAAGAAGTGGAGCGTGACGGTCTATTATGCTAGAGAATTCGAGGAGCTAAGGAGGCGGTGTGGGGTTGGTAAAGGCGGGGCGACAGTGATTGACGAGTACGTCAAGAGCCTGCGCCGGACGGAGGGGTGGGATGCCCAAGGAGGCAAGAGTCGTGTTGGATTCTGGCGCACGGCTGATGGGCGATATATAATGAAAGAGCTAGTCAGCAAATGGGGTGTAGCGGATCTGTAAGTATAACCCGTGCATCCTCTGGAAAGTCGAGCTCATAGCCTTTTCTCGCAGACAAGTTCTTCTCTCCTTAGCGCCCGAGTACTTTGCTTACATCAATGGTACATCTGGACGAGATAGTACGATGGTGAAGATGCTTGGCGTGTACTCCGTCGAGGGACCAGGCGGGGAACGAGCGGACTTGGTCGTAATGGAGAACCTTTTCTACGGCTACGCGGGTGGGCTCAGGATGTTTGACCTGAAAGGGATGAAGGGTCGACGGTCGAAGCCTGCCGTCACGCCGGAGGAAGATGGCGAGCACAAAGCGAAGGACGATAAAGGCAAGACACTGTTTGATGGGGAGTGGATTGATATGCAGCATGAAAAGACGATACTGGTTGACCCGCACTCGAAGAAGATGCTCAGAGAGGCGATACAGAGGGACGCGGAGTTTTTGTCGAAAGGTAATATCATGGACTATTCGCTCCTTGTAGGGATTGGAGAAGGGCCGGAACGACTCTTGGTGGTTGGCTTGGTTGATACGATAGGTCTGTTTCGTTTGCCGTGTTTCCAAGATTACTCGCTGACGATCTCTCAGGTAGTTATACGTTTGCAAAGACTATCGAAAGCAAAGCGAAGCAAAATCTCAACCTGCCCGGCCGAGAGAAGGGCGAAGTCACGGTGATTCCACCCAAGGAGTACGAAGAGAGGTTTGTCAAAGCGGTAGATAAGTATTTCGTACGATGTCCGGACAGGTCAGTGTCTCTAGATGAGACGTTAGACGGGGAGCTGGGTACGGTGCTGTAAGGCGTAATCTGGGACGAGTAGAGATATTCTATGATAATGATTAGTACTATGGACTTGGACTCTTGTTTGTAGCGATAGGTATTGAGGTAGAGGTGTAGTCATGGCATTTGTTGTACTTTTCTCGGATGTTCACGCGTATGATAGGTCGAAATGATGAAATACAGAACTGACCCATTGCTTGTACATAGATAGTTTATATTGCATAGTGCCATCCTGCTAGAAAACATGTAAATTTGGGAAGTTGCTCGCTCTTTCAGCCTCAAGATCCCTCGTCATTTTCATACCCTGCTTTGCCTCGTCCGACGTACGCAGCCAAGAAAAGTAATAAATCTGGGACCCAGGAACACTTTCTCGAAGGTGCAGACCGAATGGGAAATTTGTATTGATCTGCAGCTTGAGCATCTGACGGGTGGGGTGTCTGCATTGGAAATCGGCGATACAGCACATAATGGAAGCAGAGACATCCTTCATGGGATATGTATTGGCGGCGACGCTTGCAAGAACCATCGCACGGGTAGGAAACGCTGAGCCTATGTCAAGTGTTTCCAGATGGTGCCAACGGTGTAGCTCATCCAGTAGCTTTGTCTTTACAACACAGTGTCACATTCATGAAATGAATACAGGCGAAAAGAAAACTCACAATGACGTTGTTGGAATAATCCACTCGTGCCCTCTCCCCGTCAACACTTATACCGATGGACACGAGATTGGTGCACAACAGTAGTGCCTCGAGCATAGGAACATCGAAACACCAGCATCCTGCATATGCGGACTTCAGGGCAATGACCTTTAAATTCAAAGAATTTATCGGGATGACGTTGCGAAGAAAGAGTCGCGCATGGTCATCTTCTATGTCATAGGGGGCTGTTGGCCCCAGTTCGTGATGTACCTCTTCCAATTTATCACAAGATCGGAGATAATGAAGGCAAGAGTTGTCCAATCCGAAAGGGATTGACCTTATACAACGGAGGAATACATTTGCGTCAAGCAAGGCATCCCAAAACGCGCTGGAACATTAAAGCCCATGATATGGAAATCTGATAGGTTCCGCAAGTGCAGGATAAGAGATGGAATCGTTGAAATCTCCATACTGAGGTAATGACCGGAGAGGATCACTTGCTGCACAGCGCTATATGTTCCGTTGGGAAACTCGCCGAAGAGAGCGACCACAGGAAACGGTGAAAGGCGGTCAAGGCGAGAGATGCTTACTTTGAGCCTCAATAGATTGGGACTGTTAGCGATGATGGCAGGAGCATAATCCAATGTACCGTTCCCGCCAATAGTCAGATGGGTCAAACTATAGAAGGGCGCGCAAGGAATGTCCTTCTTGATTTCATGCGCTGATATTGAGACGAAACGGAGATTGGGGGTCTTGCTTAGTGAAACGATGATTTGACCCATAAACTTCGAGAACATCTCTGCCCGGCTTGGTTTTTTCCAGCTGTAAGATTGAATATGTGTCCAGGGACTCGTAAGGGAGCTGCTTACTGGAACTCTTTTAGAGCTTGCATCTGCGGAACAGCGGCCAAAATAATTTTCGCTATTGTCTCGAAAAAAGTCTCTCCGTTCTTCAGCAGTGATATTGCTTCCCAAAACCCGCTTAAATTCGACTTGTTGCCGCTAGAGGATGTACGGAAATACAGGGCTCGGATGAATCTGCCCAGTCGTCGACCCTGTGAAAGCTCTTTGAGAAAATAGATCGAGTCTGCTTTCTCTTTTTCCATCTTCGTTAGATCTACATAGAAGCGTTCGTAAACAAAGGGCGTGGCGACATCACAGAGTTTTCCACAAGTCAGTCGGATCGCTGGATAACCGCTGGTACCGTTGAAAGGAGTGACCTATGAAAAAGAGTAAGATGGGGCGCTGAGCTTATAGCTTTGACTTACACAGGTCAGTAAATTCATGACATTTCTTCGAGTTTTCGACGTCTCCAATGTACGTCTCACCTGAGAATTCTCAAGTCGAGCTCGAGCTTGAGCTTGAGATGGCGACATGACAAATATATTTACTACATATTGTACTTACATAAACAAGCATTCGGGCACCGATCTCAAGTCGAGCTCAAACTTCACACGTGTATCTCAGATCTCAGAGTCCGAGCTCACAACTCAAAACCGTTAGCTTACACCTACTGTGCGCCATACCACGATGCCCTTAGCCCATTGCAACTCCTGGATAATTGGAAAAGGTTTCTAAAGGATTTTAAAATGTTACTTGGACGATAGATAATAGGAAAGAGACGGACTCAGCACTTGGTGAGGGATGCAAATGGTGTCGCTTGCTATGTGCATTCGGGGGCTTTTTTCATCAGCACATTGGCATATCAATGAGCACAGGAATATCAGCCCAGAGTGGTAGTCATGGAGAAAACCAAGCAAGAGAGAGGTGCAAGGAGAGGATTGTGGTGACACCAATAAATTCCGAAGGGAATGGTGTGGGGAACAAGTAGGGAGTCTTTAACAAGTCGAGACTCCGAAGTGGTACGACACTATGTTGATGAGCACGTGCATGACACGTTAGGCTTGTTTACCAGCCGGCGTTTCGCCCACGTGGCTGCGCTATCACTTTTGGGCGAAAGCGGCTGGGCAAAACGGAAACGTTTTAGAAGGTCACGCTATCTGTGACTTGGGACTTGGAAAAATTTGATGTCCTCTCCGCCAATCCTGATGTTTGTCCACTCCCCGCCCTCGTAATGCACTCTATATACATTTTTTTCCCCCATTGAACGTCCCACATAGCTTATTCTAAGTGTACCGCCCTGGAAATTCTGCTCGACCATCTGCTTTCATGATGTCATTGTTCTGTCACGCTGGGAACGGTGTCGTTGTCACTCTTTGGGTCGCGAAATAGAGGACTTGATAAGGGCAAAGGTATTGGGCCTGAAATAATAGATGAACGGAGAGACAATGTATACTAGTGCTTCTGCAGCCAAATCAGAAGCAGAGGAGACGTGGAGGCTACCGAAAACGAGAGCTAAAGCAGAAATCAGCGAAAAATTTCTAAGTCCCATGTCACACAAAGTGTGACCCTCTAAAATGTTTCCGTTTTGCCCAGTCCGTTCGCATGCTCACCTCCCCACGTCAAAACATGTCAAACGATGTCAAACAACCAAACAACCGGATAGGGAATTGGCAATACGAGGTGTAAGCTTGCGAATGTCGACTGGCTAGCGAGTCTAATGACGCCTCTGTGGCTGCTTGACGCTGAGTTGAAGCGGAGTTAGAAGTCCCCTTCGACCCGCGGTCATCAAGCCTTCTCCACTGTCACCGTAGATGAGGCCAATTGCCAACAGTCCCATGTCATTATGCTCCATCTAGGCGACAATGACCAGTGCCAGGATCAACCAAGTTGTCCATTAAGAGAGGAAGATGCCGACGAAAAAGCCCCAAATCCACATAGCAAGCGACACCATTTGCATCCCTCACCAAGTGCTGAGTCCGTCTCTTTCCTATTATCTATCGTCCAAGTAACATTTTAAAATCCTTTAGAAACCTTTTCCAATTATCCAGGAGTTGCAATGGGCTAAGGGCATCGTGGTATGGCGCACAGTAGGTGTAAGCTAACGGTTTTGAGTTGTGAGCTCGGACTCTGAGATCTGAGATACACGTGTGAAGTTTGAGCTCGACTTGAGATCGGTGCCCGAATGCTTGTTTATGTAAGTACAATATGTAGTAAATATATTTGTCATGTCGCCATCTCAAGCTCAAGCTCGAGCTCGACTTGAGAATTCTCAGGTGAGACGTACATTGGAGACGTCGAAAACTCGAAGAAATGTCATGAATTGTCAGCACAGATAACAATCTTTTCGGGTAGCTCTGGAAGTAATGCAAGGAGGGACATGATGGCATGAGATACGGCAGGCACGATCCGGCATCACCCTGTGGGCCGATTTAAGGCGGAGTGCGGATAGGAATTCGCCTTAGCCCATACTTTTTGTTGCTAATGAAGAATCGAATAAAATTATGATGTACAATTTGACCTGCAAGTACATCTACATGACAGAGGATGTCCTTCATGCATCATATTCTCCCGAAATTTTGGGTGACCGGCGTCGTGCTTGAGTTGCTTGGGCCTTTAATATCCCCAAAGAAGAGAGTTAATCTGAAAAAAGGAATATCCCTCACTCCGGAAGTGATGAGTGTCGGACTGTGAGGAAATACGGAAGATCCGTGGAAATCCGCAGATCCAGCAAATGAGGTGATGGAGCTTTGTAGCGTTGTTGTAGCGACAGTCGGTGACAAGTTTATAAAGCCGAAAGCAGACATCTCTGCGTGGAGGTTCATGCACTGTATGTGTGCATATTTTCCGGCTTCAATGTTAACAACAGCCTCGATTTTCAGATTTATCAAAAATGGGCACCATTTGAGATTCTTCATGAGCTTGGCCTGTATATATCGAAATGAACATCGCACAGGTGAAATACGGCCAAAGGCAAATACGAAACCAATAGGAACGTCGAATTCAGATAAATTGCGCAGGCGAGGAATAAGAGTTGGAATGGTGGATGGATCCAAGATAAAGTAAGTGCCTGATAGATGGATGATATGCAAAGAACTGCGTACTCCTTCAAGAAATACGCTGAAGAGAGATAACACGGGGAAGTGTGACGGAGAAGGATTATCGTAACGAAAGCTGGATATTCTTAGCTCGACTAGATTCGGACTACTTGCAATGATTGAAGGTGCCCAATCAACCAATTGTACCACGCCCGCTGACATCCAGAGATGTTAGATTATGAAAAGGTGCGCAAGGAAAACTCCGTTTGACCTTCCCGGCATAGATTAAAACGGATCTGATATGTGGAAGGGTGCTGACGCATTAGACAACGTCTCTGAGCGCCGCCCAGTCCACCGATATTCGGCTATACATAGCCCAACTAAAACGCGCGTAAACGCGATTTAGATTCAGTGAGACTATGGACTTACTGGAAGCGCTCCAAGGACTGCATCAGGGGTACAGCCGCTAGCAAGACGTTTACAACGATACAATGAAATCTAGTTTCCTTTTTGAATAACAATATCGCGCCCCATATCCGAGCGAGATTGGGTCTATTACGCTTCGTGAACGACTGGAAATGGATGGCTCGGAGAATACTGGCCAACTGTCTGCCTCTGGACAGTCCTTGAGAAAAGCGATAGATTCGGGCCTATTAGATTCCATATACGGGAAATTTATGTAGAGGTCTTCGAGGACAAAGGGTGTGGCGACGTCGCAGTGAACTTGACAAGTTAAGTGAATTGCCTGATAACTCCCGTATTCCGCCTTGCAGGGACAAGATTAGAAGTCGTCCATGAGCAATTTTGAGGCATACTCGCAGCAACGATAAAAATTTCCAGAAGTTCTGCTGGTAAGACAAGAATCGACATGGTAGCAGGGACGAACAGATCAATTTGATTTTAATTTCGAAGTTTTCGGCCTCCACGTGATACATCGGCTTGACCTTGACCGACCATGCCCATATTCTCATTACCACCAGAGCTCCTAGCAAAGATAGCTTTTGAGGTGAATCTCCCCTTCTCTATGGTCGTGAAAATGTATGTAATCGAACTAGGCAGCTTCGTCCGACCGAAAACGGCTTCGATCAGCTTGCCGATATTTTTGCGCGATAGCCACACCAGCTGTTTTCGAAACTATTGTTATTGACTTCAAGAGGATGTCATTTACTCCACAAAGGGCTATAAATCATCTGAAGCAAATAACTGAAGGCGCGCAACTGGCCAGACATGCTAGAACTGTCGTCTTCAAGTCAACTAGCACCCGGAGGAAGGCATTGAACCGGCTCTGGAATTCCCTGACCAATATACAGGAAAGCCAGATGCGTGCAGAAAGTGTAGAGGAGCTGCTTCTAGCTGCTATAGCGCTTATGCAGTCGCTCCGCCACGTTATGTAAGTGCGGCTTTTGTTCGAAACATTCTTGCGATGTTAAAGATCTGCGATAGCTGGGACAATTTCGAGCCTGGAACGTTAGACCCAGAAGCGATTCAAGAAATTATCTTGCGCCTCAGTAATCTCCCCCTTCTGTCTACTGTGTCTATCGACCAGCACCGGCCGAAATATGACGTTCCTTTCGGCCTATTCCACAATCTTCATGGCCTTACCGTCAGGGACGGCGCAACCATTCATGATATCCCCTCCGTTATTGCCAATAGTCCACACCTTGTAAACCTCTCTATCGATCATGATCTTTACCTAGACAGCAACTTTAACCTCTCCATTCTACATGTCATTTTGCTCTTCAGCAAGTTCCCGCGTGGACAGTTCAGTAATGTCCAGGTTCTAGATTTAAGCGCTATACGTGCGGATCTACCTCCATCCTCAGTTTCATCCCTCGTCCCGCACCTGCGAAGTCTTACGGACCTCTCCATCCGCGACTTCGTTTTACCGGCCGAGTTTTGGGATTCCCTTTGTGATGCGAATATACATCTCAAATGCTTATCACTCGATCCCTGCGAGGTAGGCCCCGCCTTGACGCACTATCTATCTTCCTTCACTACATTGCGGTGGCTCTACATTTCCTTGAGAAAGCCGCCAGCTCACAGCGAACATGATGCCATGCATCCTTCTTGGTTCCTGAAAGCAGTCCGGATACACGCCCTCCACCTGACCGGGCTTCATATCTTACCTTCTGCGCCGGGAAGCTGGTGCTTGAATGAGCTCATAATCGGCTATCTTTTACTGTGCGTTAACCTCCGGAGTATCTCCATTCGCGTCGACAACGACAGTGCTAGAGTAGAAGGCAGCAAGAATGTGGTTGTGAGTATCGCATTCATATCGCAGAACCATCATGAACTAACACACGGGAATAGCAACAGCTTATACGTTGTCTACATATCTGGAACTCTTTGATACGGCTAGAAATCAGGGCTGTTGACGATCGCTCCGATCACCCATCCTATTACCGGGGTGTTCCAGGCTGTGTGCTTCGAAATATTCTTGCCGCGTACTGTCTTCGCCCCACAGCCGCTATGCTCGAAATGACTCTCGAAACGAATTTGGCTGAACTTCGTATGAGGCAACACCCTCTGGAAAGTGACAAGTACGCCTTCCGACCACAATGTTTAACATATGCGGGTCGCAAGGCGGCAAAAGAGCAGAAGAAGGGTCCGATATTGGATGGTGACGACGAAGTGGAACCGATCATGTTCAAACTGGTTAAATGATGCAACATTATCTTAATAGGAGCATCTCCGTTACCGAGACCGATTCGCTGTTGACTTATATCCCACGGCGCTACACCCAGACGAATGCAAGGTTAGAATACTATACATACTTTGCCCTTATGATAGTGTTCGAAAAGAAGGAAAAACTATGCGAACGGAATGAAAGATTAAATAGACTGCGACATCCCAATGGACGTCATCTGAGGGATCTCGAACTAAACTGATTTTAATATCATGCAATATCTAGATCGATTACATGCTCCACAAGAGTATAGAGACATATAATTACATATACGCAGGAAATTAAAGGTCAGATTGTATCGGAAACCGGGTATCCGTCACCTTCGAACTCTTCCTTCAGTCCGCAATTAATTAACTGTACATACATCCATTCAGTAACCTGGGAGGTTTTAATAGCAGAACCGCCTACTCACCACGCTCAAACCTCCACGTCTGGTGCAGGCCATTCCATTTGGTCCAAAGTGTAATCGGGTCGCCTGGAACGGTGTCTCCGTAGTTGTACAAATCAAAGTTGTACGTCGTGTTTGGGGCAAAAACCCTATCATAGCTTATGAGTGAAGGGCGTGGATGTTATTCCGTGGGTAAGCACTTACCGGAATGTTGTCTGGTCGATCTCATCATGCCAAATGTGCCATTCAAATGGTTGAGCGACAGCTAAGAGCTTGGTGCCATTGCCAGCAGCACCCTCGAGCCCAAGGTATTGGTTCGAAGAGACTGACCGGAAAAGCCACGAACGACCGGTCCATGTAAGTACCCACTGCATTGATTTAGGGAGGAAAAAGAGAAGCTGAATGAAAGGCAGAAGCGGACCTGCTGGTTGGCGCCGTTGTGGTCAGGGTATCCAATGACTGGGTTTAACAAATTAGCACGGAAGACAAAGAATAATTGGACAACCTACTCGCTGTGTTGTCCACACCAGAGAGGTCCAAGACAGTCCCTGATTTGGCGTTTCTTATCTTGTACGCGGAACCTGACTCGACCGACATAGTTGGGGTGGTGGAAGAAACGATCGTGAGTAAGGATGGAATGAGTGGCACTTGCTCTTTTATGGGAGAGCACCACTTATGTCATCGTAGATTGCACCATGACGATGACGGACTATTCGGACGTCATTCGAGGCGATTCGATTCCACTCCAAACATTGACAGGAATGAATGAGCAGCAGCGATGATAGAGTGGAGATTGACAATACTGAAGCTTGAAAGACCGCCGACTGTGTTATTAGCGCGGCTTCAATGCATTAGCTCACTAGAAGTGTAATATTAGAAGGCAGTTAATCAACTTTAATTGGGCGAAAGAAAGAAGGAAACCTCCCGCACGAAGCGAACCAGACATTGATTCCCAGCATCGTCATGTGATCGCGCCTCGCGATCCGCGGATCAACCAGCCTCTTCGAAGGCTCTCAATCTCATTGAATTGAGAGCAGCGGGTAAAATTCAGACAACCAAGTAGCCCCTCAATCTTCAATGAGCAGTATTCGATGCTCAGGCAATCCAAAGGATGAGCTCGGCGCTCCGCTTCAAGTAGCGATCATTGGTATGCAGCCCTGACAGCAAGCTCAGTTACGTATAATCTTGAGGCTTGGGATAGCGAACCTCCACGGTGGAGCTGCATACCGTTAGGCACAAGAGGGAGGATGGTGAATGGTTGAAACTTGATAATGGCCGCGGATACGAATCAACGAAAGACTTTTCCTGACGTGTGCAACATGAAGGTTTTCATGGATGAGCTGAACCCATCCCCATCCCCCCCAACGGCCATGCTCATATCAAAGGTCACACGAAAATTGAAATCCTATTTTTGATCATAAGTATTAACAACATGTTTTTGCACTCACCGTTAGACATCTGTGATAAAATGACTGTTCTCAGCATGGATGTTGCTTTCCGCAAGTGATTTAATCCACATGGTGATCAGATGGGGTTCAAGAAAGTCAACATTCCGGGCCTAGCGATCGGCAGCCAGGTTGGCATAGAGAAACATCAAGGGTTAGGCAGATGGTGGAAAGATAACAGAACGGTCGATCAGTTATATTTTGATCGGACGAGCACTCAGCACCCGCACGTGTTGCCATGCGACCACTTACACGTTTGCCCGAGAGCTTGACATCTGGTGATGCCAAAAATATCGCAGTACTAAGTAGGGCATATCTCAGCTCGTTTGGGTTAGAAAATGAACACCGCCATAGAATTGGCGTAAAGCGGTGCTGCAATATGTATCAAGCAATTTTATCAGTGGCGACTCAGGGGCTACGCGCGAATGGGATTAGAATAAAATTCAGTTAATTAATCATGACCAAGTAACTGAACAGTCACTTAACTTAGGCATATCGTCACCGCTCTACGCGCCTCATCAGTACGGATGGCAAAAAACTTCTGAAGTGCTGTGATATTTAATAAACTGTGTAGGAGTCCCCTAAGCTAATGGTTCATTAGATCAGTATCGCAGCATAACGTGAATCCATTCAGTATTTATTTTCGGCGTACTAGATGTCGACTTTATAGGAGAAGAAAAATAACAAAATAAGCAAACGCACATCTACAGTTCTCCCGTAGTATATGTGCTGAGGCCTGAGGACCTTTGTTCTTTCAATCACTTATCAACGACGCATCCACATAAACTGCTTCAGAAGAAACAATACTTCAATAAAATTACCCTAAGATGATCCATATCCTGCGATTTTCGTTAGCCGATCATCTTGGTGGACAGGATAAAATGTCACCGCCGTTATCTCTGGACCGTACTATACGCCTTGTATCAACTTTAGAGCAGCTGGCGTTGGAGGTAGCCCATGGCCGCTCATCACATTGATAATCGGCGTCATAGCCAACCAATAAGCACCTCACTGCGTCGAAATCACTGCCAAGAGACTTCATGCCCGAGTGCTGCACCGGCTAAGATCGACTTTTATGCAAATGTTGCTAGTATGAGTCTTGTCCGCAAGGGGTTGGTTTGGTGCTACGGCGCGAGGGTCCATTGTTGCCTGGTGGAATTGTATCAGCTTTCAGAACAATCATTAAGAGTCGTGTAGGGGAGACAATACCGGCAGTAGCCTGTCACATCATCAAATGTCGGTAGGATAAAAGCAACCGTTATGCATAGGGAGCACCTACATCTATTCCCTGGCTAATTGAGGGTAGACCTAATAATTGATGAGAGGGCACCCTTTACGCCTGCACGCCGTGAACCGTTAAAACTAGTAAACGGTTATGCAGGCAGCGTCCTGTCTGCTAAAAGTGGGAGATAGAAGCAACGAGAATGTTACTGAACATAGAAAAAATCAGAGATAAGCGCGTCCGAAGCGATAGACAGGAAGAGAACCACTAAAGGAAGGGTCTCTGGTGACAGGTGTAAGGTTTCGAAGCTACTCATGGCAGTGACAGTCAGTCACCGGTTGAATTATTCGACGGAATCACTTACGTGTTTGAAGATTTCTTAGTGTAACTATTTCTGCTACTCACTTCTTTTGATTACAGCCCCACAATTCTAAAGCAAATAAAATCGACAAGTCAGAGAGGACCGCAAGGAAGGTTTGCAAGCGCCGAAGTTTCATGGGAATATAAACGAGTGACCAATGTAAGAGCTACGCAAGCCTGAATTGATTATGCAATTTCACACATACCGAAGGAAAATGACAATGTCCTTTATCAATGGGAAATGATAGTCTGATCAGTGGGATTAACCATACCTTAGCATTCCGCAAGAACGTCCAGGCAAAACACGAACTTTGAAGGCTGGCTTTGAACTAAAAGACAGTCATTTTATGTAACAACATCAGAAACAATCAGAGTGGAGATTTTCGGGTTGGTTCAAGCATAGTGACACGATTCCAGCTGCGGATATTGGATTTACTCTGCATATATGGTGACACCATAGTCCGGTTAGCATTATAAATACTCCGTGCTGATAAATGAACTTACAGTTATGACAACTTTGCTTGGACGCAGTTTCCAGACTATTTGTAGACGATATGGCAATCACTTCACCTTGAAGCTTGTCTGTATGTCTAGGCCAGCCTTTGATATGGCTCTGGGAAATGTTAGAATAGCATAATGCTATAAAACCCGTTCATAATTCCCTTTGACTACCGAGCCCCGGCCAAGCACCAGGAGCGATGGCTCTGACTGAAGAAACACAGAGTAGAGCTCATGTTGTCAAGTCGGGGCCTTTGCGTGTTCGAAACTTTATGTTCGCGTGCTCGCTAAAGATGATCAAGAAATGATCAACAATGGAGAGAAATGCAATTGAACCTCGGCCCGGGGGCCTCCGTCAAAAAGCGGCTGGCTTCCAACCGGTGACCTTAGTCACATTGTGACTAACTAACGACTTGATCACAACACTCAGGGCAGAAATCTCTCCATACGCTAGACTCCTCGCTTGTCTGCCTTCGTATTGTATTTCCGCGTCCCTGGTGATACATTTTCATGTTTGATACGCGAAAACTACTCTCACTGTTCAATTCCCGACCGCTTCAAGCCTTTGGGCCTTCGCTTAGTATAAATGGGAGTCCTGTAGCCGTCCAAAAAGAAAGAATTCAAAAGCCATGACAACTGTGAGAACCATAGAATCTGAGAGGTTTGTGCTCACAGCTTAACTCCCCCGTTCTGTGCTGATTCTTTATAGACATCTGTTTTCAACGCAGACCAGGAATGTGCGGTTGCGGTCTGCCATCTCGTACTGACGCAGTCATAAGTCCACTTTGTATATTTATGCATCAGCAGAAGCTAGAACGGGCTTACATAAACTGAGGGTTCAGGCATCTTCGCGTTGTAGATCTCGGTATTGCATGCGTTGAGGTCCACATGCGATGCAGTTCGATGAACATACCCCTTTCTGAATTGTGTACCGCTATATGGAGCTTTCGCGTACACGGTGCGAGAAATTCACACAACGCCTGAGAATCTGCTTACTCTCGGGGATCTCAACCGCTGACGTCCTCACGGAAGCGGATGCAATACGACAATGTCTTCGGTGCTCCCATGTATAGCCGATATTACTTTAAGGCATACGCTCCCACTGCAGCAGGAATGGAGGCCAGTCAAAACCCTATATATACTCTGTCGACAAACGTTATCGGTCGTTCACCATGGAGTCTCTTGGTACTCAGCGCAGCCGATCCTTTCATTCTGACGAAAAGGGCTCCCCCATCGACGAGAAGGGGAATTCCGCCGACGTAGTTACCGATATCTCTTTCCGAGGCGATGTCTACGACGACTTGCGCGTCATCGACATGGGTGAAGATGGGAAGGAGCGTCCGATTGGTATATCTCTTTCTTTACCACTGCTCAAGGGCTAACTAGATTATTGCAGAAACCGACATGGACGTCGCCACCCGTCTTATCTCCCTAGAAGACGACCCTACTCTTCCGGCATCCACATTCCGCATGTGGTCCCTCGGTATCGGGCTGTCATGCTTCGGTGCCGTTCTTGGACAGATATTTGTAAGGGCCGCCTCGACGCTGTGACAATGTGTACCTGACGCAACTTAGTACTTCCGGCCACAAACAGTGTTCGTTTCACAGTTGTTTCTTCAAATCCTAGCATATATACTGGGGATCGCTCTGGAAACCATCATACCCGGGCCGGGAAATCCTGTCGAGAGCCTCAAGACAAGGGATACTGCTTTTTGGAGGTTCATGAATCCTGGTCCTTTCAGTAATGATTTTTCCTTGGATTATCTTGGCAGGCTCAGACTGAATTTTTTTTTTCAGATATCAAGGAGCATGTTGCAATAACCATCTTCTCCACAACGGCAGCGGAATCCGCCCTAGCCATCAGCATATTTGCCGCAGACGACCTGTACTACAACATTCAGGTACGCGATATCAATCCGCCAAGCAGACTGTCATTGTCTAATGGACTCGTAGCCCAATGCCGCAGTGGGCATCTTCACTCTCATTGGCAGCCAACTCATCGGATACGGACTAGGCGGCATAATGCGCTCATTCCTTGTCTACCCCACTTACATCGTCTTTCCTAACCTGCTCCCCACCGTACAACTGTTTGACGCCCTCCACAGAGGCAAGAAGATTTTTCTCCAGAAGAAGCGCGTCCGGTTCTTTTGGAGTATCTTCGTTGCAATTTTTGTCTGGGAATGGTTCCCTGAGTATATAGCGCCAACCCTGACGGGGATCAGTATCTTCTGTTTAGCGAAGAGAGACAGTGCTTGGATTACGAGGATCTTCGGTAAGGGAAGATCGATTTTTTATAACAGCATTGTTCTGACACAGGATGGGCAGGTGGCGCTGCGGGGAATGAAGGTCTTGGGATGTTTGCCTTGTGCTTCGATTGGAACTACGTAGGTTCTGGCGGAGGTAGCATGGGCGCACTGTACGTTTTCTATTGCTTAAATTCAGCGCAATATTCAATTGGTCCAGGTTCACCCCTATCTCGACGCAGCTATCACTATATTTCGGAACAATGATTTGCATGTGAGCATCCTGTTCCTTCGGACGGATGAACATAAATAACCGGTTTTCCACGTAGAATTGCCTTTTTGTGCCTGCTACGCTCGCAACACATGGAGCGGCCAGAACTTCCCGTTCCTATCACAGGCACTCTTCTACGAGAACGGAACATTGTACGATCAGCTTAGCATTTTGAACGAAGACTTTAGATTGGACCCAGCGAAATTGGCGGTCGAGGTGATCCTCTTTTACGCTATCGTTGATCTTGCGATTGAACTATCTCAGGGTCTCCCATGGTTCGCCAGCTCTCAAGTCCTTACAAAGATCGGTAACAACCTAGCCATCGGCGCGACAGTCATGCACGTCGTGTTGTGGTACGGCAAGGATATTCTCGAGGTCATCAAGAAATACAAGGTAGCAAACCCAAGCATTTCGTCTCTTGAAAATTTCTGACAGCGCGTCCAGAACGGCGAAAGTTACGATCCGCACTTGGAGAAAATGAAGGTATACCGCGAGGTCCCGATGTGGTGGTACATAGCCATCTTCTTTGGAAGCTTCGCTATGGCTATGGCTACCGTGTACACCAGTGACTCCGGACTTCCGTGGTGGGGTTTGATTGTCGGTACGTGATTGTGTTCAATCGCATGCAGTTTTCCTATACGACTTTCTCTAGCGATCATTATCTCTGCGGTGTTCCTCCCCTTCGTCGTTACAGTCTACGCAATTACTGGTTTCGTGCCCGATATCCAGAGCCTCGTTCAAGTGCGTCGTCTGCCTCACTCGCCTATGTATTTAGTCTCATCGCTATGCCGTAGATCATTGGCGCATCGATGATGCCAGGAAGTCCTCAGACAAACATGTATTTCACGCTCTACGGCGCTAACACCCTCAATCAAGCTCGTGGGCTCATCAGAGATCTCAAAATGGTGGGCCCAGCTTCGATGACTTTCGGCCCGTCTTACCTCTCTTAAAGGGACAATACACTAAACTACCTCCTCGTGTCACTTTCGCGGTTCAGTCAGCTGGAACGGTCGTTGTACGCATTTCTAAGTCACTTCGTCCTATTCCTTAGTCTCACTTACCATGGCACAAGGGCGGTCTCTTGAACTACGTCATCATGAAAGTTATCATTTCAGCCCACCGGGAAATACTCCTCGATGTGCAAGGAAACAACGTAGTACGTCGTATTTCATCCTTTCACCGAGATCCGTCCATTGACACACAGAACAGTGGTCTGGCCAGCAGGTCCAGGTAAGGCTCTATCCATTACCCGATTGATAGAGAGACTGAGCTTGGGAAAAACAGTCCTTCAATAGCGACGCCGTATCTTGGGGAGCACTAGGAAAACAGCTCTATTCTCCTAGTGGTCGATACGGTGTGAGTGCTCTGCACACATATATATATGCTGACCTCACGCGCAAGCAGATTGTACCATTATCTATCCTGATCGGCCTCGCGGTACCCATCCCATTCTGGCTTATCCATCGACGATACCCAAAATTAGGCGCCAATCACGTCGTGACGCCTATCCTTTGCTGTGAGATACCTTTTGCGCTATGGGTCTAGCTATCTAATGCCTTCGTCCAGGGACACTCGGGTATCTCAGTGTCGGGATCAACACATCTGTATTCACGACCTTCTGCTTGGCGGTGTTCTCGCAGTATTATCTCCGGCGATACCGTCCCGGATGGTTCAGGAAATACAACTTCCTCATGTCCGCGGCGTTGGATGGGGGCACGCAGGTACGTCTGTCTGGGCATCCATCATGAGCTATATTCACTGATCGGTTGCAGGTTATGGTGTTTGTCTTTACGTTTGCCGTTGGAGGTGGTTCCGGTACGGTGGTCAACATGCCCAATTGGGCGTTGGTACGTACCCCAAACACGAGGACACCCGTTCGTATACTGAAGATACCTTCCAGAATCCGACTGGCAATCCGGATTATTGCAAGAGGCTGACTTAAACTCCGAGGTCCCAACAACAATCGAAATATTAATAGGAAAGGTTATTGTACAATATTCAACAGAGAGATTTAAGGATGCTTTAAGAATTGAACGTTCATGTCAATTTGCCACAGCGAGCGTTGAAATGGCAACCACCCGCCAATTACCACTGTTCCTCAGCAGGACGCACTGATCATCGTTCACGATTAGATGTCGAAGCACGACTGAGCTGATTTGCTTACGGTCCAATTCCCATGTCCACGCTGTTTTTTCTTGTTGGGCAAGATTGAGGTACGCCTAGACATGATAGGTCAGCGGGAAAATAAATCCTAAATAATCGGAAGAAAGCGTACTTTGGCGATACTGTCCGGGTTGAGTCCGATCATCTGGTCACCGTTACACTCGACAGCGGATCCCGTTTTGATGACTGGGTAATCCATGAGCGGACCGCAGAGAGAGATAAAAGACGAGAACCACGTACGTCCATCTATGATAGCCTGCGTATGTTCGAATTAACTAGGAACACTTTTATACAAATTCAGGTAGAGACTCACATGTGCGACCTGATAATTCAAAGCGGGAGTCAAGGATACCGAAAGTCGACGACAGTGCAACAGAAACGTACATGAATCCCATCTCTCGGGCCAAACTCTTTTGCCAAGCTCTGCGAAAGGGCCCTGGTACCATGTTTCGCCGCAGCAAACGCACTCGTTGTCCTATTGCCCCTCAAGCTCGCTGTAGCTCCAGTGAATATGAGCGTTCCCCTACCAATCCTCTCATCCGGCTGGGTATCCAGCAGCCTGGTGATGACGTTCTTGGAGAACGAGAAAGCAGCAACGACGTTAGTATCGAGCGTCTCCAGGATTTCTTCCTCCGTAGTCCTCCAAAAACGACTTCCAGACCGCGTGGCCGACGTTGAAGAGCGCGGCTCGCAGGGCATATTGTGAAGCAGGATAATACGATTCGATTGACTCGAAAGCCGAGGTAATGGATGCAGGCTTATACGAAGGAATGGAGAACGCCTTCGCCTGTTTCACCTATGTCTTAGCCACGGAAGGGAAGTCAAAAAGTCGGGCGACAGTCTTACGGTTCCACCGGCCTCTGAGATTTCTTCTGCCAGTGCGTCAAGACCACCGCCGCTACGGGCACGCGAGATCAGCGCGACTGAGTACCCATTCTTGGCGAAAAGGCGCCTGTGAACCGTTGAGCGCGAACGAGCTGGGCAACCTTTGAGGGTATACGTACGCAGCGGCGGCACCAGTACCAGCAGAGTTGCCTACTCCAGCGACAATAAAAAGAGGTTTGAGTGAAGACATTGGAGGGTGAAGACACGGAAAGCAGTGTATTTAATATAGCAGGGTCGGATGCCGTTTATCCGGGTATGACGGCACTGATTCTCTTGGCTTATGAACCAGATATGGTGAATAATCAGAGATCATACGCGACGCGTTGATGCTGCCATTTCGGCCATCGCCTTGAACAACAACCAAGGTCCCACATGTATCCATAGCAAAGGTACAAACCGAGCGTTAGAATTACAAGTACATTCTAAGAACTGTCTAGCAATCCATTCCATTAAGCACGCAAATGTCCCCGAAAAAGCGAGCAAGCAACAACAATCCTTCTACAGCACACACCAGTCCTTTTTCACACCCACAATCCACTTCCGGCAATGAAGCATCTCCCTCTGGAATTCTCGTCAGTAAGAAGCTCAAGCTCGACGGACGAAAACCAACCTCTCCGATCCCCAGAACATTCTGGATATCTAACAGCACGCCCTCAGCTTCCTCTTCTTGCCACTGTTCGTTGTCATTGCGGACTTTCCCATGAAAGAGAACATCCAGAATGGCCTCGCTTATCGCCGCTGCCGAAAGCAGAGATATCGGGAAGCTCAAGATATCAGGCTCTATATGAAAATGGCAAGGTTAGCGTTATAGTTGGATGAGGAAGGCGAAACGGACCTAGGATGCAAATCATCAACGACCTCCAGGTCTCTCGCAGCACCAGGTCCCACTCCCCGTTGTTTTCCGGACACGAAGGGAATAACTCGCGTAACGAGGGTAGAGCTTCTGGCAGCTCGTCGAAGACGCCCACTGGTGTCCCACCGAGCATGAAACCAAGGGCAGATAGCAGGTCAGCTTGAGCATCCTATGACGGAGCTCTCAGTGTGCGACAATAAAGAACGGGAGAATACGTACCTCCAACTCGTCGAACCCCATCTCATGCGGTGCGAGCGCCTGGAAGCTGGGTGCGTATACAGGGAGTAGCGGTGGAAGGAAGTCCCTGTGATACTAGAGCAAGGCGTCAGTAAGTGGCGAATAAACGAGAATACAGAAACGTCACCTTGACGCTAACGGCGATTGCACCGACAGCCATATCCCATATCATATCTTCGAAGCCGTTCCAATCGTTTCCTGTTGCCCCACCAGAACAGAAGAAAAATAGTAGGAAAAGGTACGCGGCATGGAATCGGGTCTCCCTTGAAGTAGAGACGGTTGTGAGTTGGTCGTATAGATCCTTACCGTCTTGACGCCGTAGGGTAGCCTATGAATCATCAGCAAAAATGCATACGTCAGCAATAAGTTATACCTCGAGAATCCACTCTACGACTTGCCGCCGAAACTTCTGGCCTACGCCAATCACATCTTCCCAATCTTCGAGAGTACTCTCTTGCCGGCCTTCTAATTCCCATGATCGCTGACACTGACGTTCCCTCAATACGTAAAGTTGTAAGCGACGTTTAGCCTGAGCCTCGAGCGACAGTGGAGGAACAGCTGCGTGATTTGATGGCGGAGCGATGACAGGTACAGGATCCCTCGAAAAAGAATGAACAGGGCTAAGCCTCATAGGAAGAAACCATTCGGGTGGTAGATTCGCATTGTTGTTCTTCCGTACAGGTTGCGGTTCTGGCGTTGACGGAGCAGTCGGTATCCATCCGGCATGTGCGCTTGACTGACCGAGACGAGGAATAAGAAATGTAGCAGTCGGTGTGACTATGCGCGTCTAGAAATCGGTCAGTTTGTTTTTTACATGAGGAGGGTAGCCGAAACGGACGTGTGTGCTTGAACTTGAACTGGAGCTGTTGAATGAATAGGATGGAACGTCGGTTCGGAGTGACTGTGCACGCCGAAGACTTGCTGGTTGCGAAGCTGAGTATGAGCGATGAGTCAGTCGGGCCTTTTTCTTCGGCGAAGGGGTATCATGATGTCGTCCAGAGCGTGAGCGTTTAAGACCTCGATGCCTTCATCCAGCTATGAGAAAGAATCATTTGAAAAAGATTTATTGACGTACAGGGGAGCTTGTTCGTCCATAGAGTCGGAGTATCTGATGCAGACGGCGTCAGTAGAAGAGAAGAAAAGAAGAATAGACACACCTGTCGCTGTTGCGTCGGACCCGTTTGGAGCTCCGAGTGTCTTCAAGAGAGTCGTCTCGCCATTGCTTTGAATTACGTTCTCCACGTCGCATGGAATCGATCGTTCTATGTTCTGAGCACGGCGAGAAAAAGAAATCAGAGTCCAAACTCGTTGATGAGGTAGAAGAGCATAGTCTATTTAGGCCTGGAGCATACGAAGAGGGCGAAAACTGAGCGAAGGAGGGAATACTGGACGATCGCCGAATCCAGGAGGTACGAAATCCTTGGCGATTTGCTTCCGTTTCGAGAAGTCGAGACCGGAGGGCATCAGAGAACTCGTCGGGCTCGGGCGTCGTCCGCGTCGAGGACATTTCGGTCGTTGGCGAGGGAAATTTGCTTGTACTAGACTCTAACTCGTCGTCATCAGACTCGAAGGCTCGTCCGCGGTTCTCTAGATCTTCAGGTTCCTCTTGAATGGAGCTGAGCGATTGAGTACAAGATAGAGACACGGATATTCGTCGCCTCGACATGTCACAGCTGCAAGAAGAGATGGAAAGCGTAGTGGTGGTAGGAAGGAAAAAGGAGAAGCCGTGACGTGACTTGCGTGACGAGGAAGCGCGTCGACGATCCCGTGCCTCGTTTTATCGCGTTATTTACTGTTATTTATCCAGCTTCGTTTAAATGATTGCTACCACGGCTTGAGCGGCATGATTCGCTTGAGAGGGTCGCCAGCTCTGAAGTGCCTTTTATATTCTGAACTTTGGTAAAACAGTCACATATAACGAGGCGATACACTGTGATCTTCCTCACTTCCTGTATTATGCCAGCGGCTCTTCCTATACTGACTTGGTACGTCAAAACACCTTGCGGCTTATCCCTGATCTGATGTTCTGTTCCATCACAGCAATCATATTGCAAGGTTCGACAAGAAAGGAATGCAAGGCTTTGTCAGGGGTCGTTACCACCGATATCTGACCTCCAACAACGGATCCCTGCTGGCCATTTAAGACAAGACGGTCTGGTCAGGCAAACTCTGCCTGTACAAGGCAGTGATGTTCCTCCGGCGGACATCGCAGCCTATCCTATCGATTTCCTTAATACGCTATGTTTTCGCTTGGATATTAGTCCCAGCACCCACCGAACGTGCTCCGCGCGAGTCGCGACGAAATATTTGAAGGAAATCGATCAAGGTCCTGCTAGCGTCCAGCGATTCTCAGCACCACATCGATCATGATACCCTCGCTCACGGTCACGGCATTGGCGACCTTTCTGCTCCTAGGCCTCCTCCTTAGTGCGTACATAAAGCAGGCATCCCCGTCTCTCACCCTGTTTGCTGGTGTGATGGTGCTTTAAAGTCAAGGCCTTTGGACGGAAAGTGACTATGGACCCCTTCCTCTTGTACCACCACACAGTATCATCTAAAGTTTGCATTTCGACGCCTTCTTGTTATATACAGTTTTGCAAGAATTGTTATTGAATAAATTGTACAATAGATTGATCACACCCGTGCTATATGATGAACTGATGGTAGATCACACACAGACAAACGCATTTGCAGTCTACAAATGTAATGTACAATAAGATGAGAATAGGGAGCTCCTAATTTCCGTAACGAGGGAATTAGAACTGAAGGAAGTTGGTGCCATATAAGAATTGTTGAGCCGCAGTGACGCCTCACTCAATCCAGAACGATTTTATTGCATTGCTGAAGGATGTTCATCAACGTCGGTGACCGACCCGGGAGAATCGACAGAAGAGTCGAGAAACGATCCGTAGCCATTGTCGCCAAAGTCGAGAGGAGACGACAGGATGGACAACCAGAAATCATCAGACATCTCTGGAACTTCTGGGTCATATCGAAACCCTCCGGCGTGTAAAGCAGGAAAGTGTTTCGAAATGAATTCATCATTCCATTCGGAAAAGATGAGTTCGTCAAGCAAAGAGTTTGGTGGGGCCTCCGTTGTTGAATCTGGAAAAGGTGGAGTCGTAGCTGACTCCTCCTTAGGATTATCTTGACCCTGTGAAGCGCTGCGAGAGCATCATTAGACCTTCAAGATCCAATATTAGCCAGAAGGAGCACTTACTATGATGACGATTCGGGTTGTTGGTTCGTTCTAATTGGAGTCATCAACTTCCGCACTATCATTGTCAAGGAAAGACGAAATACGAAATAAAACTCACGTGTCCGCGTGCATTTCGGAACACATTCGATGTATTGCGAGTCCAGTGCTATCTCGGAATTTCAAGTCGCATTCGTCGCAACTATAACGTTCCTCTTGGTTCTGTAGCCACAAGCAAGCATTGGAATCAGCGACCATGGCACAAGTGCGAATTATATCGATGAACATGTTCTGCAGGGAGTCCCATAATGCTATGTTGGATTGAATGCCGGGGTGAGAATTGTGGAGAAGCTAATCTCGATGGCCGCGACGAATCCTTTTATATATGCACACCGGGCGCGGTGGCGTTTCCAACCTTGGGATGCCATGCTCTTCGTGGAATAAAGACCTTCGAAGGACAATAAGCATTAGTCATGTTCCATAACTCCTCGAGACAAAGACTTTTGATTTAGTGGCTCAAAGATCTAACACAGCCACAAGGCCAAAAAGGCGCTTCTTCACGGCTCCCGTTGATATTTTTCGGGCTCCAAAACATAGAGGGAGAAAGAGCTCAGCTTCCGAGTAGAACCAGCGCGCAGGACAGGCTAACGGACTCCAGATATCCAAAACCTGAAGGTCGCTACATAATAGCGTTGACAATTGGGAATGGTCGTGACGTTACCAGGGAATTATGACCCCGCGACTTCTGCATACATCACAAGGGCGCGTGAAAGAGGCAGTCGAGGTCGTGCGCGTAGCAACCAAGTAGCAGCCACCGTCTTGATTCCCGAAAGATCAAGCTCGGAAAGGGTGTGGTTTCATTGTCATTGCTGTGCAGGTTATATCAAAAAAACAACACGGAGTTGGCAGGAGGTATTGGTATCTGTCCGGGTAAGAGGTGTCGAGGCTAACGCAGCGCAGTGGCGACTATTTTCGGATGGTCAAAATAGAATCAAAATCCGAGATTCCGATTTTGGACGAGGCAAAATTCTTCGATATTTCCTTATTAGGGAATTTCCCAGATTTTGACGGAGCAAAATCTAACATTTTGAACTTTGATTCTATTTTGACTGCCCCAAAATAGTCACCACCCTGCGGTGTAATAAACGGACGGTACTAGACGGGACGATTCCGCGGTGCCGGTCCGAGAAGTGATGACAACTTCCTCTTTTGCTCGTACCACTGTTGTACCACTGATCGATTGTTTCTTCCAGCGATCTCCAGTATAGCTATATTCGCCGCGTGAGTGAAGTAAGTGTCACGTCAAATCCCTTGGCCTTACCGTTCATCACTACGGCTCTAGCAACCCTCTTTGAACCCTCTCCCAGTTCGCGGGCAGGAGATCCGTTGAGTCAACGTCGGGGAATAACTTGACAACGACGGGGTGGGTTTCAACTCCAAGGTTGTTCTCCATGCCTTCCTGGTAACAAGTAGTTCCGATACTGCTTTTGTCGATGTGGACTGAGATGAATCCCAGTTATCGGGTGCGGGTCAAAACGGTCGCACGGCAACATGCGGGTGTTGCACCTCGATCAAAATACAACTAACCATCCTTGACCCACTCTGTCACTCTTTTCACCATGGAATGCACATGAATGCTTTGCTGTGACTGACAATCATTCGGCTCAGGATGATGTTGACTCTCTCAAATAACTTTCGATCACGGTGTGGATTAACAAACTTCCGAGATGCAACACTGTGCTGAGCCCTCGGCTCACCAGTATGTATAGGAATGCTTTGTGAAAACCGGGCTACCATTGAATGGCCGTTCTGTCTTTGGGCCGAAATAAACCTGGTTTGAGGCTCTTACCTCGATTAGCGTTCAGCTTAACCTGTAGTCGAAGCTGTTACTACGGTTAAGCACGAATACCAAGCGACATGGTGTAATGCTCAGTGTGCTCCCTAGTACTAATTACCGTGATGGCACCGTCTACCATTGTCAACT
The DNA here is from genome assembly GCA_030407055.1 of Armillaria mellea. Classification (NCBI taxonomy): domain Eukaryota; kingdom Fungi; phylum Basidiomycota; class Agaricomycetes; order Agaricales; family Physalacriaceae; genus Armillaria; species Armillaria mellea. The sequence goes on from JAUDZF010000018.1 coordinate 488,032, forward strand.
AGATACCTCACCGAACGGAGATTTCGTCTCGACTCGGACTCCCAATGTGCCACATACTGGTGGTTAAGCGGCTGTCTGCTTCCATGCAGATTCCGGACAGAATCGCATGCTGCAAGGTATCTCACTTCAGCTATGCATTTCACCTACCAACCGAAAGGTATATATTCTTGGACAACTACATTGGGAAATATCACACTCAACTCAACTTATCTCTGCAACAACATGCTCAACAAAGTATCTATTATCCTAAACGCTTGCCTACTAGCCGCCTATGCGCTTCCTACGGACCCGCCTTCAAATTTGAACGCATCATGGCCCGAAGGCATAAAAAGCGTCAGACAGGTCGCACATGTCCTCGAAATCAACTACACAATATATCCTGAGTCTGCTGAGAATATCTGTGCGTATTCCGTCTTTGTACATCATGATCTCTGAATTAGTGTCTGTTACGCTTTGATAGGTTATGCGTGGCACTGTATGTTATGCCTTTCAAGGCTATTTGGTGAGGCTAAAATCTGTCTGCAGGCATGAATGCACCTCGTAGAGTAGCGCCTAACCGAGGTGCTGCAACCGCCGATCGTAGGTTAAACAGCTGCGGAAGTAGTCCAAACCGGTGTAGTCCGAGATTTACGCCTCCTCATGCTCGTGGATATCAATGTGACGAGTGGCCATGGGCTAATTCCAATGCCGGCGGTAGACATGTCGCTACGAGGTGTATACCTGCAAGAGACAATGGCGGTATGTTCTACCTCTGCAAAGCGCATCGTAGCTGATGTAGTTTATGTTAAATCTCTCTTCAGGATCCGGTTCAGTCTGGGGAAATTTCGCCAATGTAAATTCTCTGATTCTGGAAACTTTGCTTGTGGTAGCATTTTTCTTACTGATGATCCATAGGGCCACGGGCCACAGGCACAGGCATTCTTAAATGATCGTACTGATGTACGTTCTGGGCCCTCTCCTGCGCTCTCTTTACTGAGCCATTGCACAGTTCGCAGAAATCAGGGTCACGAATATCCCAAGAAATGCTCATTTCTGTCTGGCCGAGCTTCCTGGACGTGAGTCATATCCTTGATATGTCTTTACGTCCTTGATTGTTCACTGCCGTGGTCGCAACAGATACATTAAATCAAAATGATTGCAACACGCTGGACATAAATCAGCCTTATTTGCAGAGAAGTGGTTGATCGAGCCGCAGTCCTCAAGCTTCCCTATTTATTAAAGGCTAAGACCATCATAATTTTTTTCTATTGTCACTGTACACCACTGTTCACTTCAGTAAAAGAATATCCAAGTATAAAGTGGTTCGCAATGTGCATTCCCGTTCCAAATTCCAGCAGTCGAGTCAAAAGTATTGGCGGACTCGAGCATTGTGAAGAACTGTGGACTTCGTCAGTCAACAACATTCAAACCACGAGTGTAACGGACACACTCATATCCGTACTTGCAGCAAAAACATCTTCGTCAACAAATTGCGCTGGCGTATGGAACGTCAAGTAGTACTTTGATAATGGGGGAACTAGGGACTCTCCAATCGTCTAAGAAAGATCCCATCAGTAAGACGTCGACTACGTGAGAAAATGATCCATGGACCTGTCCATGCGGTAGCTTTCAGCTTGCCCCAAGCAGGCCAGTGGACACCCACACTTACAGACTTTAGCGGGAAGATGAAGGCTGAGAGACCAAAATATTAACTGAGTAAGAGATGCTTCATTTCACGCACCGGGCGAGTCTTCGTGCTGAAAGAATTTTTTTGATATAGAGTTGAGGATGTTCGTCGACCAATTGCTACGGTCTTGAGGCGAATTCACGTGGATAGACATGTCATACTGGTCGATCGTCGTCAGTTCACATATAGGTACTGTGAGGTATACTGTGAACTCTCACATAGTCAATTCCATTATCCACGAAAGGTGCTTGGAACGTAACCGCACACACGGGTAGAACTTTTCTCGTGTCATTAAAAGAATATTCAACAGATGATTTAATCATATGCATGTAACATGCTCCGCCATAGCCGTTCCACCGGAAGCCAAGCCTAAGAATTAGGCTAGGAGAACCCCGATCTTAGAGTGCGGCGATGAAGCGTACCCGCCTCCCGAATGTGTGACACCCCGCACAAGGCACCCATCCGTGAACCAGCGCATTCAGCTCAACATTGATATCCCTACATTTCCCGGTCGATATCGCATGGCAATGTCTTCCACCTGAGGCTAAGTCAAACCAAAGGTGTGGGCCATCGCTTCATTTGACATGTTCGAGTCCACTACCCTGTCGGAGCATGCATGTGTTATCTTCTAGGCTGTCAATTTCCTCTTCCAGTCTGGTGAATCTCCCTATCACCATCACGTAGCTAAACCAGATCCATTCCATCGGATCCGCATAACAAACGGTGAAATATGTATGACTGTTATATATCACTATGAAACAAACATAATACTCTGCTGTCGCACACAGATATTACGGGAACTGGGTAATGGAATTTGCAAGGCTGTACACACACTTGACCGTCGCCCTTTCAATAATCAACCACCAGTGATATGGGTTTCCGATCAGCTGAGAATTTGTTCGTGTCAGTTGTTTGTATACGAGTTACGATATGAGGCATGTACCAGGACAACGTGCTAGCCATTCCAGTCAGGGACATAGAAACTCGACCATCTGCAGTTCGGGTTGCGGCAGTCACTGTGTTGTACGGGTAGATAGGTCCCATCAGACTGGAGGATGAGCTCCCAGTCACAGGTATTCACTGGAACGCCGTCGGACACAGCATCGAAGTCATTAATAGCGCTAGAGCTGTTGTTATGGTGGTGGGACAGAGCCATAGAAGCACTGTGCAAAGAGAGTTAGTCTACGGGTTGAGGAAGACCTGGGAATAAAGAGCATCCTACATGGTGCGTTGTTAGGTCGAGAATCCACCGGGTGAGGAGGGTGGTCACATTTCACCCCTAGTTTTTATATTCCCTGTCTAGATCTGAGTTTGTTTCTTACCTGGCGCTCTGCATGTAGCTGCTGACTTGAATATGCGTCTTTGGAGGTAGGCTAGGCACTAGCCGGCTCAGTAATTGTAGCCGTTACTTCACGGAGTTCCTTGACCTTATCTTTCTAGGCGACTCGTTAAGTTTCCGGTGAGCAATGATGAAATTCCACAAAATTTCAGACATACGGTGGAGGGACCCGGGCCCCAAGAACGTTGAAAAAATGTTCTCATGATCCATCCGGTCACAACTGTTGGAGTCATAGGTAACTCATGCCTTGTACGATACTGTGGTTATGGTAATCAAAGCACAGTCGTCCTTGAGGAGCGCCGCCTTCATCCATTCCCGCACTCTATTCAGCCCAGAATCATCATACACAAATTCCGCAATCGTCCCATTATTGCTCCAAGGATATGTCCTACTAGTACCACGGAATTCCATCGACGTCCCCTTCTTTCTTGCAGCATGAATTAAAATCGATAATAATGGGCGTCGCACTGTCGGTATCAAGGAGAATGTTTGAGATCGTTTTCTGCAGAATGGTTCCGCGCATCCGGCAATTAATAAGAACGCCACAAGAAGATTGAATTGGTATGATCAGATTACCGAAACAGGAGAATCGTTTAAATTCCCGGATTGGGGATCATCGATTCGAAAACCTTCCGGGCTCGGAGTGCAATCTAGATAAATATATAGTATGCCTTTGTTCCGTTGTTCCATGACAGACTGGCGCGTAGTGAGGAATTTACATAGACTACGATGTATCACTCCGAAAATAGTAAACTTTCTGATGCTCAGAAACTACTCCTAAAACTAGCGGCATACCACATATGGCTATGCGCACTGTCCCGATACAGTCCCGTCAAGTTTCATGATTGGTTTATGGTAGCCGGAAACTCTCCGGAAATTTTACTTTTCGGAGTGTCGATGGTCAAGATAATCAGCTTTGGCTCTACACGTTGCGGATCAGCTCCGCAGGTGGCCGTTCACGGTAAGCCTCCCTTACACAAGGGGAAGGCTTAATCAGTGCAGACTACTCGGCCTGGATCCGTTAATCCATTGAGTGAGTGGTGTACAGATTCGGTCCGTAACCATTTGATAACGATCCACCCCTCTCCAACGGTCCTCGTGGGCGCCAGGTAAAGGTTCTTACTGGGATTTCTGTCCTTCATGCACATCTAGTAGCCATATCTGCATCTCGACCAACCACCTCGTTTGACCTCGACCTGGGAATCAGTCTGTGCTTCACTTTGATCTTCCTTATTTGCTAACGTGTGGCAGTCTGGTGGGTCCGCCTCACGAGAAGTCGTAGAGCATCTGAAGAGGTTGAACATTTCCGTACTGTAACTTCACTGTTGTGTTCCTTTGTACAATCACTAATTAGGTTCTTGTCGGCCTGGGGGCAGACACATCTGGTGCAACATTTGATGTGGATATTGGAACCGTGAAAGCCTACGAACCTGTCTTTGGCAGCCTGACGATCTTCTAAATCCTTTCACGATCTTTTTGCTCATGTCCATCGCATACACTTATAATTAAGACCATCAACAACATGTTCGACGCACAAAACCTAATACTGAAGACCCATGCACACGTTTGTCTACATGACAGCTGTGTTCAAAATTGCTCGCCGTTAGTCTCTTCTCTCGAAGACACGGGTATACCGATCAGCAAATAGGTACAAAGAGACGGCATCACACGCGACAACGGCGACAGTGTAGCCTTCTTTAGCCAGGAGACGACCAGGAATAGTCAGGCATTCATAGTTCAAGCAGGAGTCAAGAAAATATATACTACTGCTGCGCCTGTACTCGATCCAGAACCAAGACCTATACCACGCCAAAACGTCAGCAATGTCATCCATCATCACTGGGAAGGGAATTCACCTGCGATGACAGCTACGGTTTTGTTCGCTGTGTTAAAAAGGGATCGTGATGAGAAATCGAGAGAACGATGAGAGCCTGTTTCTTTATGAGCAAGATGGCGGAATTATCAGTAAGAAGGGCATTACCAAGCGATCTAATGCTCTGTCATGCCATGAGTAATGTCGGAGGCTGACAACGTGCTGAGAAACTGATAGAGTCGTGTGGCTGACACTGGAGCGAAAGAAATCTTGGGAGTAAAGTGGCAGTATTGGCTTGGTGGCGAAGAGGCAAGGAAAGGAACGAAACAGGAAGACATTTGAAAATCGGGAGGGTTGTCCTTGTTTGGCAGCATCAGGTCGCGCTGGCTTGCCGAACCCAGCAGCATTGCCTAACGTCTGCTTTCTACTATACTTTTCTGCTACGAACACTGTCTACATTACCAGGAGCACAGCTGAGCTGAACCAGATTTGTCTCTCACTATATCCAGTGCAAATACAATATTATATTGTGAAGATAATTAAATTGTAAGTACTCCTAAAAACAAGCCGACTCATTCCACTTCTTTCGAAAGGATCTACTTACATTGCTGCATTGAAAACACAAATATGCGATATTCTCCAATGCTTTACAGTTTACTGTCTTCTGGAAGGCTGAAGTTGGAGAGTGTGGTGCAGGTACTCCTTGTTCTTCGGTGTATCTTGGAGAAATTAGCGCCTATTTCGGCTGCAATTAATTTGCTTTGAATTCATAGGCGCTAATGGAAAGTCGTGCTTGCCCTAAATCAGCCAGGTGATCCTGGCCGATGCCTATCTGATCTCTTGCTATTGACCTTCATGTCGCTCTTGCGCTTACCTGACTCGGTGCTGGAAAAGATCGTCATCAACGTGAGCTGGACTTCTGACCAGATTATTGGGTGTTAATCCTTGTTGCAGATTGATATTTGAACAGGCAGCCGCCAGGCGATCCGATTAATGTGCAAAAATCTTTGTGATGTCGCCACACCACTTGTCTTCGAAAGATTCTATATAAATTTCATGTGGATGGAAGAGGACAAATCTCATGCAATCCACTTTCTCAACGAGCTTTCACAGGGACGACGATTGGCGAGGTTCATACGAGCCTTGTACTTTCGTATATTACCCTCAAACTCTGGGTCGAATTCCAAGGGTCTCCAGAATGTGTTAGAGTCATTATCGAAGAACAGAGACACATTTTACCGAACCATAGGGAAGCTTGTTTTGGCCGCTGTCGCACAGATGGACGCTTTGGAAAGGATCCAGTGAGTACAATTCTCATCGACTTCCTGGGGATGTATTCAGTGTTGTAGTTGGAAGACGATGGGAAATGCAGTGCTGCGGCCAAAGATAGTGGATCAAATCATTCATTCGCTAAGCAATCGTCCCCATATCCGTTTCGTTTCGATATTATCGTTAGGAGGGGAGAGGGATATCCCTTGCGCACCTTTCCATGGCTTGACCCATCTCGCCATTAGAGGGGGTGGCTCTTTGAATTATGCTCCCGCCATCATCGCCAACAGTCCCAATTTATTCAGACTCGAAATTGTCATGGATATGTTTTCCTCGACATCGCCCTTTCCTGTGCTCTCTCTGTTTGGTGCAGTTCCCCAATGGCACATATAGCTCTGTGCAACAAGTCATCCTCTCAGGGAGATGCTTCAGTCTAGAACCAACAACCGTTCTCTCCCTCATTCCACATTTGCGGAACCTATCGGAATTCCACATGCCAGTGGGCTTTAACATTCCCGACGAGTTCTGGATCGCCTTGTATGACGCCAGGGTGTTCCTCCGTCACAGTACATGGAAAAGATGTTTCGAATTGGATAATTCTTTCCTGAATTATCTTGCAGCCTGTCGTAACTTAACAGAGGTTTATCTGCGATTGGGGGGAAGAAATGCATTTGACGAACAGGACGAACAGCGTGCACAATTCTTTCTTTCTAACATCATCGCGATGAACTCGGGGAGTTTGAGAGTTATCCTGCTTCAACCCAGATATGGAGGATATTGGTGCCTTGATGCTCGTATGCTGGAGGTTCTATCGTCATGCACCAATCTTGCATACATCGGTATATGTGTTGACAAGGAGAGGGCACGAATGAAACACGAAGACAACATCATTGTAAGTCCTCCTTTTAATTGTCTCCCTTTTCCATAGTTTGACAAGGCATATTGATAGATAAAGTTACTGAACATTCTACGACACTGGAATTTTCTGGAAATACTGGATGTAGGCGCGGCGACACCTATTCATAGGATGATGAATCCAGCAAGTCCCGTTGAGCAGCGCTCTATGAAGGAGGTTTCCGTTGACATTACACGTTGTGTCACGAATTACAATTGTAGAGACCCCACCTCTCAGATGCTCAGGCTCCAGATTCATACGGACTCTGTATATGGCTTTCAGCTTCGACGACAGGATCGCAAATCTCCGATATATAAATTTACTTCACCGAACATCTCGGATGCGGATACGCCTGCCATGAAAAACGCGCAAGGTATTAGGGCGATGGAAAGAAATTTTGCTATTTTGAGTTTTTATGAAAACGACGAGTAATGATATGAGCTATATAGTACGTTTTGGATATGTCACTATGCAATTTACACTGTCTGCGGGCAATCCTTTTTTCACCTAGGCTCAGCATTTGCGAGTACGAGCTATCATAGGTACCGCTGAACGATTCTTTCTTCCAGCGATCTATGGCTATACTTATTGGCGGCGTGAGCTAAACAGAACAAAGCCCTTGAACGTACCGTTGTACTCATAACTACGTAAATTTCTAATTAATGCCTCCGATCTGAGTCTTATCATCAAAAAGAAACGTATTTGTTTTGCTAATTTCCGTGGCTCTAGCAGCCTCTGCCAGTTGGTCTGCGGGTTATCTATTCGACGAGCTATACCTATGTAATTCATCTACATCCGATAGTAGCTCACATTATAATGTCACGCACTCAACAGTGTGATTACAGCGGTATGAGCCTTTGTGGCCACAGCACATGGTGCGCCATGTCAGGACTGTGGACCCGGCCGTTCCTTATTGGGACCTGGTGCCGGTACCAATACCTTGTAAAACCCCTGTCTTAGTCATGCACATGTCTCAGAGTTGGCTGACTTGGGACTTCCATCACCTTGACCGTTACGACCATGCCAAAAACTTCGACCAAGCTTGCTAATCCAGATGGGACAGATGAAATTGTAAGTCGACGCCCAGAGATAGACCTTGTTCCTCACCTCGTTCCCTCTAGCTACGCAGCGAAGCAATGAAGAGGTACAGAGTCAGGACCGTCGACCTAGACACACTCCACCATGTTCGCACGGAGAGAGGCGACAAGAATGCTCTTGTCAAGTATTATAACACTGGAGATGTCGAGGCCCTGGAACAGCAGTTGAAGCAGGATCCATCGCCGAAGAAGAAGACCGCGAAGAAGAAAGGGGAAAAGTCATTAGCTGTCACGGAACTCGAAGACTCGGTACAGGCATCGACGTCCACGCCATCGCTTCCAGGAACCTCGAAGGGGAAAATGAAGGAAGACTCGAATGAAGCTCCCGGCCGGGTGAAGAAGAATGGAAAGTCCCCAGCAAAACAGAAGTCTAAAGATGACAACGTTGACTCGGAAAAGGCTCCTTCCTCCTCCAAGCCTCGGAAATCGCGTGTCAAGAGGAGTTATGATTACGATGATTACTATGACGATGATATATTGGAAGAGGGTATGTTTGATGGAATGGCCAGCGACGATGCTGCAGCAATGCGTGAGTAGTTCGTCTTTCTTGAAAAATATGTGTTTGACTTCGATTTCAGTGGCTAGGCTGTTAAGATAACGACGGAGGTGTCTGTGCGCCTTCCACTTTACTGGATCCTGCATGTAAGGGATGCGAATTTATATGGGGTTAATGTTTCATCATTTCTTTAGCTCTATTTACATATGGTTTGCGGCGAGCTACGTATACTCCGATTTCGGACATTTTCTTACTTATCTTTTAGTTTCTACCATGCCTTCGTGTCTTTGACCTAGCTTTCTCCTGGCAATATACGCCCGACTCGTACTCATTTCTGGGTTGAAGACCCATCGCATGGCAGATCCTTTACACTGCATTTTTTCAGTTTCTGTATATAAGGCTGGTTGACCATGTCCCCTTTACTGGGGAAGGGAACCGTACTGAGAACCCACCAACGTTGCGCAAATGATAATCAGAAATACACGGCGACCATCTAGATGAAGGGGTCTAAGGAAAGTCTCTCCGACCTTTGATTGTTGCTGTCATGTTACTTTCTCTGTATAAGGAAGTGTTAGAGTGTCAGTTAGAATTTCGTACGTCCCTTCAACGATTGTGGTACCGTCTGGACAGCGTAGGTGCTCGGTTGCGAGGGAGTAATTCATACCGAGATGTAGCGGAGCAGGGAGCGATCAATCGAGTCACGGATTTATGCGATGAAAGGAGAGAACCACGAAGCCATCCGATAAATCCTGGCAAAGACCACTATTACGAGCACTCTTCACTAGCCTCGACGTCAACTTGGGAACCTTCCTTTTCGCATATCGACGATCTTCGGGTCGCATATATCCATTGAAATAACAATGTCTCGAAGGGCCGTTGGCGGAGACGGTAATCCAAAAATGAAGGACGATAGTAATCCAATGCGGTAACGAGAAATTATTTGCGAGAGTGTAGAGGCTCATTTCCTATACCGGGTTGAAGGTAGAGAACATTGGTGATGGACACAGTCGCCGATGCACACGGTGGGCCGGACAATGGATGTGGCGACAGCGAAGCAATGATCATCTCATTGTTGATGACGGCCAAGAAAAAATCGCAATTCAGTAGATCGTCACAATCATGGGAATTTGTCCCCTCAGGCAATTCATGAAGTCGGTGAGAGGAGAAAGATTCTTCATTCATGATGCTACGGAGAATACACCTGGTGGTATAGTACAACATCATGCGACGTTGACAACACGTATAACGTCTACCACTTCTCGTGCGCCGGACGTACTAGGAGTCATGTATTAGTGATGAAATATCATAAAGGAACAGTAAGAGACTTACAGTCTAATTCCCACGTCCAGGCTGAACGAGGTTGCTTGATAAGGTACAAGTAGGACTAGGAATGAAGCTTAGCACCATGCCCAGATGCGACGAACGATGAACGTACCTCTGCTATCCCGTCTGGAGACAGCCTAACATCCTCGTTCTCTTCCCATTCGCGATCGCTACGACGCTCACGGGCTGAGCTCGTCAAGATGCTACCATCAATGATAGCCTATCATTCACGGTCAGCAGCCAGGAAAGAACACCGAAAGGATGTACTCACATGGGACACATGGATGTTTTGCTTCCCAAACTCTTTCGTGAGACTCTGCGATAAGGCTCTCAATGCATGCTTTCCAGCCGAGAAAGCGCTGGTCGTGACGTTCCCTCGAACACTCGCCGTGGCTCCCGTGAAGACCAACGACCCTCTCTTCCCCTTCTCGTCAACTTGGTTCGCCTGGAATGCTTCGATGACGTTCTTGGAAAATGCGAATGCGCCTTCAAGGTTCGTCTGTGAGACACCTTGGATCTCCTCCGATGTGATGTCGAGGAATGGTTTCCATACGTCGTGTGTGGCATTGTAGACGGCGACACGGATGGGCTGGCCTTGGTAATGGGCGCGGATTCGGGCGTAGGCGCTATCAACATCTGTGGTGCTATAGGATGATATAGGGAATGGGTCGGCAGTTCCGCCGGCAGCGTTGATCTCGTCGGAGAGAGCCTTGAGAGAGTCTGCACCACGTGCGACAAGGGCGACGGCGTAGCCTTCTTTAGCCAGGAGATGACTAGGAGTAATCAGATGATGACAATGCAAGCAGGAGTAGAGAATACATACGCTGCTGCTGCGCCTGTACCCGATCCCGAACCAAGACCTATACACGCCAAGCGTCAGCGATGTTGTCTGCTACCACTGCGAAGGAATTCACCTGCGACGACAGCTACGGGTTGGTTTGCCATATTAGAGAGGGAGAATGAGAAGTCGAGACAAGAACGAGAGGCTATTTATTGGTGAGCAAGATGGCGGAATTATCAGGTAAGAATGGCCTTACCAAGCCATCCTCTAATGCTCTGTCATTCTGCGAGGTAATGTCCGAAGCTGACACAATGCTGAGCAAGGTGGAAACCGATAGATTCGCGGGGATGGCGCTGGAGTTGGAGAAAACTTAGGTGTAAAGCGACTAGCTTGGTTGCGAGAGGAAACTGGAAGACGTTTGAAAATCGGAACAATTGTCCCTGTTTGGCAGCGTTGTGTACGCGCCGGCTTCCCGAAGGCCGGCGTGCCGCATGATTGCCCAATCCGTCCGCTTTCTACCATTCTTTGCTGTTACGAAAGCTGTCCACACTAGACACGCAGCTACGATTAACCGTATCTGCCTCTCACTAAAGCCCCTCCAAATGCAGTATTATATTGTAAGTACTCCTAAAAACAAGCCAAAAGTCCGCTGCTCCTGCTCGACTCACTCCACTTCTTTCGAAAGGATCTATATCGTTGCATTAAAAATACACATCTGTGATATTCGAATGCTTTACGGTTCCACGCCTTCTAGAAGGCTGGAGTTACACAGCATGGTGCAGGTAAGTACTCCTCTCGGTGAATTCTACATACGTGCGTGGTTACTCTGGTTTCGCTACTGGTTGTCTCTTGACGGTGCATGATGTCTACTGAGGTGAAATAAAACACCCGGTACTCTCTGTCCGAAAGGGCCGCACGTCCCGGAATAGAACTTCGTCGCGATTTCTGACTGAGTCAACGGCAATCTCTCATATGATAAACGACAAGCGTCCAAGTTCCTGCGATTCTGCGTCGAGTCTAGGGGTCCAGTTCAAAGACATGACTTACAGGGCGATTAGACTGGAGCTCAATTCTGGAGGAAACAATGAGACAGAAGCATAGATTGGCAGAGTTCTACGGTGGTGCGTTGAATCAGACACTGCCTTGCAGAACCCACTACACTTCCCGCCCCTATTGAAGGCCGTCTTGGGATTTGAAACAATTCGCAGGAACATCGAGGGCACTGGTCACTGCCTCGTGTGTCTTAGCGGCATCTGATTAGTGTCGAGCGCTCACTGTCACTGCAGCACTCATTTCATATAAAAAGCAGGACTAGTTTCTGTTATTTCTGTATCCAACCTTTCCCTCAAGCAACTTTCATACTCCCACTCATATAATCAACATGTTGTCAACCGCTTTCCTCACGCTTGCACTGGTTACCGCAGCTTTCTCGCACCCTACGAAACGACAGAGCGTAGGGGGAGTGATCAGTTCTTGTACTGTTCCGAACACCGTCGCTCTGACATTTGTACGTATAGCTCTTCGTTTCCTTCAGTGTATTTAACTGACCATTCCCAGGATGACGGACCTTACATCTACTCGTACGTCTCAAATACCATGTATGCCGCTCTGTTTACTCATGGCGGTATTCAGGCAAAACATCGTCGATCTGCTTGACGCCAAAGGTGCCAAGGGCACGTTCTTCGTTAGTACGTACCATCTCGACTTTTTCCTTCGATCTCCCCAGATCTAACCCACATTGGATCTTTTTAGACGGCAACAACTGTAAGTTGTAGCAATCTTCGAGCGGCATTCTCGGCACTTATATGCACATGTACTTGCAGACGGCTGTATATACGGAGACACCGAGAGAGCAGCGTTACAGAATGCGTACTCAAAGGGTCATCAGATCGGATCGTGAGTAAAGCTGTATTGATGTCTGAATGTGAGGTTGATTGACGCGTCTCTGAATACAGGCACACATGGGCGCATAAAGACCTGGCTACGCTGACGGCTGCCCAAGGTATGTAATACCATGCTACCGCTACTTCATAACCTTATCTTGCTTCCAGTTGAAAGTGAATTTAATCTCACTGATAGTACGTTTCTCACCCATCGATATCGAATTCCAACTCATTGCCAATGCAGCGGCTTTGAAGAATATCCTTGGAGTGGAGGCCGCGTTCATGAGGCCACCGTATGGCAGTTACAACGATGTCATGCTGCAAGTCGCTGCTGCTCACAAGCAGAGCGTAATTATCTGGGATTTCGAGTAAATCTCCCTTCTGCCTATCCGTGCCATGACCTGACTCCTGCTTCTAGTTCCGGTGATTCTGTCGGAGAGACTGCTGCGAATAGCGAGAAGGATTATGATACCCTTATCGGGAAACATCCCAGCACGATCTTGACTCTGAACCACGAGACTGTCGGTGAGTTCTTACTCTCATTCCGTTTCCTAACGAGGAATGATCTGACTCTGGTATCTTCAGAAACGACTAGGTGAGCAGCTGCGATAAACACGATAATATAAATCTAACTAATACCGGCTCATCTGCAGCACGACTGTCATTCCGCATGTCCTTGACGAGTTGATAGCCGCAGGTTACAAACTCGTGACTGTCGCTGAATGTCTCGGCATGTCACCATATTTGAGCGTTGGTGCGCCTGGTACGCAAGACGTGCGTGCATTTCTCATAGATCGTATATCTCTGTTGGGTGCTAACCCGCTTGAAGGCTACGTGGACCTGTGCGAACACAGATTAATGATCGCTTATTTTCGGTTGCATAGATCTGAACGCTGTATCGTTATTTATTATCCAATGTTTTGTAAATACCACCATTTGTCAACGTATGATAGGAATGAAGGAGTCTGTTTCAAAACACCGTTCATCAAGTCGTTTTCCTCTGTGAATTTCAACGTCATTCGTACAATCAATCCTCTCTTAATCCTAGCTCTTTCTACTTTTCCGTGCGTTCAACATGTAAGTGAGCATTTATTGTTGTTCGCGGATTTGTTCCTTCACAGGTCAAGTATTTCTTTGTGGAAGTTTCACTCACTGTAAGTTCATGGCTATTTCGCTACTTCTCCATCTGTCCGACAAGTAACCTGGATTAGTACACATTATGTGGGCAAGTGTCTCCCTTTTTGCTTCCTAACCGAGGATTCCTGTATCATCTTCTGAAGGATATGAACACTGTTCCGCCCCGTCCACGTCACTGATACTCCAAAACTCCCTGGAGGAGGAAGAACCACAAGATGAACAGCTCGAAGAAAGCAAACGCGCTCTCCATCTGCAGAAATTTACAAGGAGGATTGCTGAGGCTCGCAGTGACGCGTTGTCGTGTTTAGGGGTAAGGCGTGACCGGATTGTTCCGTGTCCTCTAGGCGGAACTTTCGGCCACATCATCCAAATCAACTTGACCAATGACTTCGATGGTCCTTCCTGCTACCTCCATTTGAATCTCTCTTTGGCCCAGTATCGAGTCTAGCTAAACTTATCAACAACTAGATAAACGTAAGATCACTACTTGCTGTGCCTGTCCATTACAGCCGACTCGCAGGATAAATTTTCTTCGCTCGTATGATTGTTCTGCTTATTGGAGATATGGATGAAATCTCTTGGCGTAGAGCAAGATGTGGCTGAGCGCTAGTCGCATTCATCGTGCATGGGTTGGAATTATGCACAGGGAAACGTTCGTCTTGTCATCGCTCTTCTGGTATTTTTACTGTACTGATAGTGCAGTTCTAGTTTAGCGGGGGGGGGAGAAAATTTCGGACTCTCCCGACGTGTTAGTCCATAACGGCAAGAGATCATCGAATCTTCCCACTTTGATGTGTGGATTCCATAACATCTTCGTTCACCGTGGTAGCGTCATGCAAAGTTAGAGGAAATCTTTGTATGCATCGTAGTTACAAGACAAGCTCTGACTACCATACAAATCATCCCGCACCAAAATGGTCCAGTCTTTTTTTTTACCATTCGGTCATCATCGATTGACGCCACAGATCATATTTCGTGGCTTGAATGAATTCGATACTCGGGACCCCAAAGTCGCATCAGGGATTCGTCATCCTTGCCATCACAAATCATCCGTGCTTTCTTTGCACTCTATTTTCGGAAGAAAGGCATAGGCTCTCAATATCAATGTTCCTGCTGGCGGCGGACCTTGCTCTAGCCTTTTTCCACCGTCTCTTCAATGCAACCATTCATATCAAACTCGTGTTTTTCTCTCGCGCCTTCATCGCTCAATCCATCTCGACCACGGGGCCCGCCGCGTTACCATGTCGTCTTGCTTTGTAAACTCGGGTCCGTCGCTGACTATTTCAAAAACGTATTTTTTTCGAGAGCCTTCGAGCAGCGCACCGAAAAGCTAACTTTTGGGGCCAGCACCAGCACCACACTACCTCCGCGCTACCTTTTTTATCTTTGCTCGTCTGCAGTAACCATGACTTTGCGCTTCGAGTACAGCGGTTCGCATATTCCCTATCATCAAACCCTGCTGTGATCCCTTCACTCCGTGCGACTTTATGGAATACGAATTCATGGCGCGTACCTACATCCAGAGTAACGAGAATCTGGTTCCTTCGAGGCACGTCCCCTCGCTCTCCCTGGGTTTCAAGGATCCACTCGTACGGGACTGGTTCATGGCCGACATGAGCCGTCTGTGCTCGTTGTCACTCACGGACTTCCTGTCTGAACTACGGACAGCATTTCTCCCGAGGGACTGGGACCAGAAAATCCGGGATTCCATCCTGGGGACGTACCAATCAGTAGACGAACCCGTCACTGTCTGGGTATCGCGGCTCCGCTCGAAGAACACCGTCCTCCGGAACACGCCCTATCATCTCAGCAATGAAGAACTCCTCGCGCATTTAAAATCTCACCTCACGCCTCCTCTCTCTTGCATACACCGACGCGACGCTGATTCTTTGAGGGAGGATGACCTCCTGCAGTGGATCCTGTTGATCCGATGCTTGGAGGAAACAGCAGCTGATGATGATTCGGCGAGCGACGCGACGGCTACCACACCCGTATCTGCCATACCAGCGGATCCACCCCTGCGCAGGCGCGACTCAGACTGTCCACCAAAACGCGCTACGACAACGACTCCTCCCCTTTTTCCTCTCTCGCCTGTCGCTCATCCCAATGAGGGGCCCAAATCACCATCTACTCCCTCGCACCTCCCTTCATCTCCAAGGCCACTGATATATCGGAGGATAGGTGTTCGACATGCGGGCGGGGAATGTCCGTATGGAGAGCCTGATCCTGCGAGTTATCGCGGTATCATGCTTCCGGATGGGGAAGGCCTGGCGAGGGACGCGTCTAGACACTACCGTTCAGATGGCCCGCCCGAGTATGCAGATGTTTCTCTTGACGATAGAAGGAGAAAGTATGGGAGGGGATGATAAAAGACTGGTTGGTGAACACAGTCATGATTTATAGAGGTTCTGTCGAATCTGATCTGTATCTTTTGTTTTGAGATCGAACACCTTGTTTTCGTACTTTCTCGGAGTTATAACATCTCTATAGTCTCAAATAAACCCTGTTTCACGGACAGAAACATTCCTGGTTCTGCCACGATAGTAGTCCGGGCTTTGACAGCGTGCGATAATCATAGTGCGAATGGATTCGATGGGTAAGATCGTCTGAACACGGAACGGACACTTCTCTCTATGGCTCTACAGATAATATTATCAGCAAGAAGTCAATTACACGTACGGGGAAATAAGGCGCGCCCTTGGCTGGACGAAGAGAGAATTGGACAAAAAGACATGCAATGACAGGCATACTTATGGTACAGTTATCCTCCTCCTCCTCGGAGCTCATTGGTACCTCAGCTTCGTCTGCGCCTTCCGCAACGATAGTAATGCGCGCGTTCAGAGAGTCGCCAAGCAGTGTTGTACCGGGAGCGGATTAGGTACCCTCAAATCGCCTGAGCACGCGAGGGATACTCTACAGACGCACTATCACGACTGCGTGCGGAGGTGAGCCTGTACAACGACAAAGCGGAGCCTGTGCGCGTATGTTGGGATGGTAGTCCAGCATATATACTGCTCTACCTATGCATTGTCGGCCCGACGTTGACTGTATGCGAAAGATATACCGCGCACCGGTGCAGACTACTAAGCAGAATTTTTGTGGGTAATTCTGGATGATCGACTGGTCTACGAGAGCCGGCAGGTTTATATTGTAGTGTTCCTCTGGCGGTGGCGAGGACGACTCGGGCTAGACGCGAAGGAAGACCCTGACATCATTACTCAGGGGTCGCTGACAAACACGGCTTGCCGGCGGGATAGAAGAGTGCGCGTCTCAACGAACCTCGACAGGTCTGCAGTCCTCTTTCCGTGCGCAGTCCAAAGCTGCCCCCACCCATTCATAAATCAGCGCATTCGTCATCTCAGCCTTCCGTCGACTACTTTCTCACCTCCACCACCTCGCTTTCTTCAACCGGACATGCAAACCCGCGTGGTATTCATAAGTCTTGGTTCGGGCACGGGCACTCCCACAATCGTCTCTTCCTGCGCCATCGCCCTCATATCATGTGGCGCTGACCCGATGAAAGCGAACGCTGCGTCTGCGTTAGGCCTTGGACGAGTTGTAACCATCGCCCATGCACTCCAAGTCGACCTTCATTGGAGCCGCGGCGAGTGTTCGATTGGATGTCCTGGGAGTCTGGCGAAAGAGTTTGGATAGCAGAATGATATGTGTGTACTTTACTCTCACCAGTTCTGGTCTAGAGACTGACCGTCAACACTCTTCCATCCTCGTTCTTGGTTCAGCTTTTATCCTCGCCATTGATGCGCCCTTTATCTATGCTGCTCATTTTCCCACGTAATCCAAAGCTAAGCGTACCAGAACAACACCCCACGAACGAGCGCATTCAGTGTACCGTCATCTCAGCCTTCCGTCTCTCCGACTGCGCAGTCAACACCGCCCTTCTCACCTCTACCACCTTGTCTTCCTGCTCAGCTCCCCCTTCCTCTCCGACCGATCCGTAGCAGTCGAACCCCGCATTAGCCGTCCGCCTCAACATAGTTTTGTCTCGGGCGCGGGATACTAGGATAACTCCTGCTTCCATCTCAACGCTCTTGCTGCCCGCAGTCATCTCTTGCCTAAGGAATCCTGCACCACCAACCTCATTATCTCGTGGCACAGACTCTCTCGAGGCTCTCGGTCATTGTTAGCGGGATTACCGCGTCTTGCAACGAAACCACAGACAGTGCCAAGTCAAGGCCGGGAGAAGTTCGGCTAGTCTCATGATATTGGTTCTATTGTAATCAACATAGGCAGTGTGTACATATATCTCACCGTGCTACAGACATGCTCAGCTTGCATGCTATCACAATCGCGTAGCGGAACATTCTATCTCCTCTACTTGTATATATAAGTATAACTACGGGTTGCGCTGGAGGTGAGACTGCTTTGGGAGTCTCCAGACCGAATTACAAGTGCTTACATCCGAAATGGGCTTCAACGTTCAAGAATATGAGTAATTTCCCCTCGGGATATATGAACTTGAGCCTACTTCGTCCGGGCATCAATGAGGCGGACGTACACCACTATCTTCCAACTCCAAGATACCCCCTCATAACATGCCGCACCATCATATCCTCAATCCCCGTGCACGCGTCTCGATGCTTCTGCGACCCCCGAATGTCGTACTCCCGCTCTGTAAACACGACTCGGTGAGAACACCCCAAGCAGGAGACCGACCGCGGCCGGATCGTCGCGCCGTCCACCCACTCGTCGACTTCCAAGAGCCGCCTGCCTGCGTCGGCGGGGATCTCGGGCAGGCCGGGGGTGTAGTCGAAGAAGAGCGTTTTGATGAGGATGAAGTAGTCCTTGAGGGACCTCCGCAGGGCGTAGCTGAAAGTTCGGAGCTGCGCGTGCATGAGTGTGAGCGTGTCATCTGGTGCGACGGCAGAGAAATCCGGGGGCTGGGCGCCGAAGATGGGGGCTACAAAGCGGCTGGCTCGGTTTGAGAGTGTGGGTGACTCGGAGCGAGATTGGAGCCATGCAGAGTGGAGAGATGTGAAGTCGAAGATGAATAGGTGTTTGGTGTTGGAGTGCGGGTGGGGATGGCTGGCCATTGTGGATGGTGGGTGAGAGACTGGCGTGGTCTTATAAATAGCGCCAAAAGATTGAGCGATCACCCGGAGGTGGTGCTTGCGATGCCACCCTTTGTTTCATTGTTCTTGAGTTGCATTGTGCGAACTGGGAATCGGGTGTTAGGGAGGGTGCAAAGGATAAGGCGCATTAGACAAGGGAGGTTCATTTTGTCGATGCCATTGAAAGGTCCTTTCAGAAGAGAGAGATTTCTGAAGGGTCACATGCTGGGCTGTCGAGACATGACTCACGAGTCCGCAACCTCCCTCCCTCTTTCTAACGGAGACCTGTGATTGTGAGCGCCGAGTAGGAAATAAATACATTCGCGTTCCAAAATCCTCGATGTGAATGGTTTGAAAAGGAGACTCTATGGGTATGGGGCCGGGAGAATTTCACGTTTGCGTGGTGCGTTTTTGCGTTTTGGTGCGTTCCGTGCGTGAGCGTAGTATGCGTTTTTTGTGTTTTGGTGCGTTTGAGATTAGATTATTATCGCCTTCAACCTCTCACAAAGGCATTACTGGCTATCTAAAATCATGTATCTGTATATTAGCTCATATCATAAGTGAAACCAATGCTTGTAGCATGCATCGTACCTTTGAGAATGCTCGGAACATTGTCCTGTCGGAGAGAATTAAAGTCTTAAGTCCAAACGCATCTCGCATATCAATCAAAATTTGAACGCACATCTCGCAAGTCCGAACGCATGCGTTGCTGGATCTAGCGCATGCGTTAGGACAAAAAACGCATGCGTTCAAAATGAAACGCAACCACACATCTGATTGTGACACATTGTGACAGGTGCGTTACGGTGCGTTGGGGATGGTGCGTTCGACCTAAGTTCAACCCCGCATCGTGTCCCTCAGTACTTCTGGTTCGGCGAAGAGCACTTGGTGCTTCATCATACCGTCAGGATACGAATAAAATCGTTTATTCTAGCAGGAACGTCTTCCATTTCTTAAACCTGAGTATCAATACTGCGACTACTTAAGGATGACCAGAAATCAAGATCAATGATCTGACTTTGACTCGGACTGGGATGGTCGCCCACTAAGTAGCGTGTTACACTATTCAGATACTCATATTCACAACGTGAGCTTTGTATCTTGTGCATAATAATACTAGATACTGATTGTACATCACTATATTTTGATAGCAGGATCTAAGCTTTCTTTTTCCGAGTGTGCTTCGCTGATTGACTACATTTTGCGCCACCATCCTGTAGTAAATCTTCAGCAGTGTCGGGATCCGATGTCGCCTTATGGTTCCTAGATATCATCCGAGGCTTAGTGGTCTTGTCCGCATTGACTTCTTCTCTTGCCCGAAACGATTCCTGCCATTCATTTTCATCGAAGTCTGGCCCAGGCTTTTCAATGTCAACAAGGTAAGAACTCTCTATCATTGCAAAGCGATTAGAAGCCCACCTCAACTTCGGATTCTGTTCCTTCTCTTACACCTTTATCATTCTCTCCTCCGAATTTCCAATGATACCAGTTATCTTGATAAATTCCAATGTCGAGGCCCCATTGACAATCTCCTGCAAGACCAGCTTCCTCAGGGCCACGTGCTATTATCCTGGTTAGTTGAATCGGCTGGTAATATAGACTGTGGCGACGCCCAGAAGCAAAAACATCAAGAACGAGATAAATTCCAAGAAAACGCACGACTGTCACCCACGCACACGCATCGAACGCATGAACGGATTTTTCCCAACGCATGCACAAAAACGCACAGGCACACGCATTAACGCAAATGCACGTAAGTTTAACGCAAACGCAATGAATGCACAAACGCATCACGCAAACGCGAAATTCACCGTGCCCATGAGTATGCATTCGTTTCATCCTCGACGAGATAATTAATACCCAGAGTAGTGAAGAGAGCTCTCTCTCTCTCTAGCGGGCAAGGTTGGAACGCGTAGCGCGGTAACAACCCATCCACCGGACATGCCGTTGTACTCCTTTCCTCTAGTGGGTGGCTCAGCACGGTTGAATGGCGAGTTCGTAGACTGTACTCAAACGGTTTGCTGAAACTTCACGGAGGTGGGGAGGTGTAGCAAATGGCCCGAGTTTGGGGTGGTGTAAGTATGGAGTTTGGCATCCGGTTTCGGTTGGTTTTATTCCCTTATATCAGTTGGCGGGAGGGGGTTATGGAAGGCTCGTCTTGGTACCCGAACCCGAGGCGAAGATGGAAACACAGCGTTCGTCATGTTTAGAGGACTCCCGCCTGTCTGAATCTCACCCTCGACAGTTCGAACTTGGGCGTGGCATATTCGTACTGGTAAATCCGTTGTGAGATATGAGATGTGTTGTTATCTCTTAACTTTGACGATGCTATTATACACGCACACAAGACCTCGAACGGCGTCCCTATCGAGCTAAGGAGCATGCGGTGTATCCAAGTCAGAGGAATCAGTATACCGGAATGTGAAGCTCAGAGATGAGGCGTCGAGAGCGTGCCATACCAGCGGATTGGGTTATGCGTAGAAGCAGAATAAGTAGGTGCGAGTGCCCTCTACCTGGACGAAGTTGTCATCGCGGGGCAACACAAGTAAACCTTTTTTCTGGCGTCGGTAAAAGAATATTCAACACATGTGCTCAATTGAAGTTCCCTCGGATCTACGTCTCACAGTTCTTCACGACGGACTACTGGGAGGCTAGATTGAGTCAGTTACACGGCGGACGTTGTGAAGAACTGCGGTCCCAGTGAATTTGGTATATGCTAGAGATGAACGTACCAAGACGCGCCATGTATTGTAAATCGCGTCGCAGAATGTTCCCCGCTGGTATCTAGTGAAGGATACGGCGAGTATTTGATAAACCGATACAGGCTATGTGCGAAGCCGATGTGAGAGAGAATAAGCGTCAAGAAAACCGACACACCGTGGCGTAAAGTCCATGTTCAGCACTGTTTCTGTAAGGGATGTGAATTTATATGGGGTTAATGTTTCATCATTTCTTTAGCTCTATTTACATATGGTTTGCGGCGAGCTACGGATACTCCGATTTCGGACATTTTCTGACTTATCCTTTAGTTTCTACCATGCTTTCGTGTCTTTGACCTAGCTTTCTCCTGGCAATATACGCCCGACTCGTACTCATTTATGGGTTGAAGACCCATCGCGTGGCAGATCCTTTACAGTTTCCAGATTGACTGGCCTGCTAAGGCGCATTCGACAAAGGACGTTCATTTTGTCGATGCCATCGAAAGGGTGCTTTCAGAAGAAAGCGAATCTGTACGGCGCTCGAGTTGCTGCCCTAAAGTCAATAATATTTATCTGACTCGTGCACAACAATCATCGACGTCGTAAGGCGGGAGCTGGATTCCACCACTCCTTGTGCTTGTAAGGGGCTTGAAAGGCACCAGATTTTTAGGTTTCGACGAAACTGTAGGAATAGAACGATTCTAAGCATCCAAACGATCGGTGGGAGGAGAACTGATGTAAAGGGAACCGTTAGCGTCAGTCAACAGCGGCGGTTGCCGGAGATGTTCACAGATCTCGTTCGGTGCATTTCTTGGATTCGGACGAACTTCTGTAACGAGTTTTTATCTTGCACCTTCCACGGAATCAGAGAAACGTTCTTCGACCATTGCTTGTTCAGGAGATCTAGATTGCTAGAGGCACGCATATCGAACGAAGCGCATACACCAGGGAAGGAATAGCATGGCGAGCAGTTAAATGTCTGATGTTCACTAGTCGTGTGATGCTAGGAACGATGGTAGGTCTCCAGAGTTTGTCTAGAGCAGGAACAGAGCTTAGTGCCGAGACGGCAGATCATCTTCTCAGATGGGAGTCATGGGAGGATTCGAGGGAGACGCAGACCATTGATTTGGCGTCCATCATTGAGACGCAGGCGCCAGCTTCGCCGTACATCGCTTCAGCAGGTCCGGAACCAATAGTCAGAATAGCCTGGCTCCCGCGCCAGGAATAGGACATATCAAGTTCGCACTCGGACTCGCAGAAGATACGTAGAGTTGCTGTTGACTCCCACGTCAAGAGCATAGACCAAAGAACTTGGATATCGGTGGTATTCCAAGGTTACTTTCCACGTTCATATTCTTATCGATAAGGTGCGGAAAGTGGATATGCACAAGCGGGATCGATTCCTGCACATGTCAGAGATATATATAGAGATTAAATAAGAAATAGACGCCCTGAATCGATGTAAATGATTGAAAGAACTCAATACTTTATCGCAAAAAGAGTCCATACCATCGTGACGGCTCTGTTTGCGTCAAAGTGTCCTTCTCACCCTGTCTCGGGAGTATTCAGTGACGTCCTTGTACGTACCTGGTATCCTGGATTTATTGATTCAATTATGTCTAAGAGCAAGAGATACGAACCTTGCGCGGACGTTGAGCGCCCGTGTTGTGGGTCCACAATCTGATACACATATCTTCCTTTCAGACAAAGACATGCGAGGGAGACTAATGGTAAGAAGTAAAACCATCGTCGCAAGGTTCGCGCTGTGAGGATCTGAGGATAGCTTTGACGTGCGACAAAGTTTAGGAAAGAACTGATAACTTACGAAGGAAATGAGTCTTGGTCCCGTCATCCGTAAGTCTACAGCGTTACCATCATGACTGTAGAAACACAGAAAAACACTAGC
Source organism: Armillaria mellea (assembly GCA_030407055.1). Taxonomy (NCBI): domain Eukaryota; kingdom Fungi; phylum Basidiomycota; class Agaricomycetes; order Agaricales; family Physalacriaceae; genus Armillaria; species Armillaria mellea. The sequence continues at coordinate 511,405 of JAUDZF010000018.1, forward strand.
CTAAACCGTCCTAAGACTAGCGTCGTCAGAACCGTGCCGCCGGGTTAGGATGTGATAGCACAAAGCTACACTATTCAGGGACTGCGGCACATTACGGCACAGTGTCCGAAGCCTGCCCTAAAGAAAGACCCGCTTACTCCCGGCACGTCTTCCACTACGTATCTGATCTTTTGCGACAAACGAAGGAAAATCTCTGGATAAGGGTTATACTCACGCTTCAGGGTATTAATTCTTGAAACCATAATTACAGAAGACCAGGACGGACACTCGCCGAGGCATGAACATTGAAATGGATCACGGCATCCCGGTCACGTCGAAGCCCTTGACACTCTTCTCTCAAATCTTTTGATCTCATTCCCGCACCGTTTACCCACGTTCAGCTGGCCTGGAGCGCCGAGAAATCTTGGTGGACTGCAGGAATTCCTTCCTCTGCATCATTGACACGATCCTCCGAAGATTCGAGAGGGACTTTAAAATATTTCCCCGGCTCGAACGTTGCTTCAACAGTTTGAAGCTCTGTGCTGGAATGACGGGGAGCTTCCGGCATTCACATCCATACGTCTGCAGTTCACAACGCAATGGTCCCTATCTCGACGTCTCCGTCTGGGTAGGAGGAAATATATCTTCCTGGCGTTCTTGTGCCGTGGTCTTCTCCGTCGCTATTGTTGAGTCAGAGTACGGCGCGATGCTCTACCTGTACGGGCTTTCTTTCAGTGGCTTCCTAACAATCTCCGCCTTTTACTCTCGGACCAACGATAACATTCCGTTCTCCGTTGCTTGGTGTGCGCATTATCGAGGTAATTAATTAATATTCAAGCGAAGAAGTCATTCTCAGAATTGTTCCAGATGCCATGGTGAACACGAGTTCGTCGAAGCCGCAACGGAATGCGACGAGAAGGAGTGTCTATGGAGATTATAGGCTGATCTCTCAACTATGAAACACGCCGCTCTCGCTCGCTTTACCGGTCTTCCCGACGAATTACCCAGCAATTACCCGCTGCCATACCATCTATGTACCATCTGCGTACGCCGCCCAATAGTGGCTCAAGGGACTGCGGGCTACGCATTCCTCAATTAACGAAGCCAGGCCCTCGTTACTGACTGTTATTACGAACCTCAAGTGTTCCTTCTATTCAACGACATCGAAACTATTCACTAACGTTTCCGTATGTAGCCCCCCGGAAACTGCGGAAATCGGTGCGCCCGTTCCTCGGAAGGTTGGAAGTTGAGCGCATTTAACTATAAAAATACTCCTGGAGGCAAGTGGTATGCGTCGTAACGGTACCGGTTCCATTCAGAAGAGTAAGACTCCGTGGCTGATCACAGACTCTCAGGAAGCTACGTTATTAACGTTAATTGTGGAGTGAGACAGGTAGATGTGCTGATGTTCGCAAACCACTTGATGGTAACTTCTCAGCAATAAATTCTACCGAGAACGTTCTATTGGTTTCTTTTACCAACGTACACCATTCTGGGTTCAAGACAGATGCAGAATGTCCAGCTCGTCTGATGTCGTTCGGCGGTCACAGAACTGCGCCACAGTCAATCATTTACGCCGAGTACTTGCAACCATCTGTTCGATTCATAGTATTTGTCCCCCCCCCCCCCCCCCCATGTTCCTTTTGAAATACGATGGTAAGATTTTCGAGTACGAGCCCACACCGAGCAGATAATATACGCCGTCGGAAACGATGATCCGCACAGCCCTGTAATAGCTGTTGTTCTACTGTTATGGCTCGCTGACGATCAATTGAAGAACAGTATTGACACTTGACGTGAGGGCTGACTAGCGTGAGTCACGATCTGTTGTGTGCTTATTCCCGACATGGTTGGAACTTGACACGCCATGCCACATTTCCTCCATTTGTGCTTGTCCACCACGGATGCTAGCCTATTGCGTAGCAACATTCATAATAGGTGGCGTTGCTGATGGGTCTTCGACGCGTAAGGCTTGACGTGAGCTTTATTGGGATGGCTAATCATCCAATCTGATCGTGTTATGGAATACTGTCCGCGAGTAACGAGTTCCCCCGTGCACCGAGACATTTCGGGTCTATGATAACGCGATTGGCTGCAGACGTTGCAGCCTCGTAAAGAACTGTTCTCAACCAACCGGTGATGAGGTGAGTTCGATCTCGTTAAATAGTACTTGTTGAACAAAAAGGGCATTCAAGTAGGTAGGTAGGTAGTATTACACGGCACGGTCCAAGCGATTCTGTTCTGTACCGAAGTGGTATCGACTTCCTGAGTGAAATAATGTCGGAGATGGGTGAAGGTATCACGGGACAGTTACCTCATTTGTACCTCCTTGAAGTTCACTAAGGGAATTTCTCAAAGTAAGAAACCTACAGCCAGTCAATCACCCCATTGTTAGTGACTGGTGACCTGGCGTATCCTATAGGCTCAGCGAATAAAATTTCTTCGCTAGTAACTAAAGGAGAGCGTATTAGTACGCCACGTTCAAAATGTAAGAACTTCAGTTCTACATCTGTGATCTAAACTATATAAGAATTACCACAAAAAAAAAGATGAATAAAGTGGTTACGAGTTTGACTGCATCATCGGAAAATTTTGTCAGTGCTCCTCTGCTGACGCTGGTAGTAAAATTTGTTTACACATTTCCATGAAGACGTACGTCGAGTCGTCATAGTCTTATATTGCCGCGCAAGTAAGTCACACAGTAAGTTCTAGAAGAATTCACTGCTAAGCAGCACGAAAACGGCCAGTGCGAGACCAGTGTGTTCTCCGCGTGGCGTGATATTCCTCACATCAGCTGTGATCTCGGCGAAAAGAGTGCTGGTCATGTCCTAAGATATCCCTGAATGTCAAGAGGAATTTTAGGATAGGAAAACACGTGCAATTGAATCATGATGAACCATTAAAAGAGCGACGTGCCTTAGCGCGGCAAATACGGCCCGTGACCGGAACGCAGAACACATCTTTGACAGTTTCTTTTCCCGCGTCTATCTGCAATGGCAATGGTACTCTAATCCCATCTATGGCTGTAGCCTCTGTATTTATAGGCGCTAGCAAACCACAGAGCAAGTGACCTGGGAGTCTACTTCGACCTCCATTTTCTGGTTCATCAAGCTGTCTCTCTGTCAAACGAAGATTACACTCTCGCTCTTCGCGCCGAACCTCTAGGAACAGACAGGATATCTCATTGCACATCATCCTGTGCATCGCTCTGAAATCAAAGGTGCCCTTGCTTAAAAATGCTGTCCTGTCCCTGTGTGCCAATGTAGTCGCCGAGTCGCCGAGTCGGCCTTGATCTCTATGACAACAAGAGGTACGCTCTCCCATAAAAACCATCCATTAAGAATACTCTTGCGTGGTGCCTGCTAGAGAATTCAAGGATCCCGTTATATTTTGAGTCCCTTATCTTTGCCTCTCCTGTTCGGGTGAGCGACTATATGCGGACCATGTTGCACCCACGAATTATCTGAGTTGATAATATGCCGGCACAGCTAGTAAGTGGTTTCTTCACTATTCGATCAGTCTAATCCATGTATGTCGCAGCCAATACAGAAATTCTATGGTAAAGATATCGTCTTTGTGTAATTCCTCTTTCCTGCTTGCGAGACGCTTCAATTAGTGAATGTTATCTTTGTCGAATAAGGGAACAGTACAAATCAGGAGGCATAACGGCGACCTCAATCTGGAACTGCAGAAGTATGTCTGCGTGGTTCCTTGTATACAGAATACTCATTCCGTGGATTATAACACCAAGGCGAGATCAACGGAGTCTTTCTGTGCAGCATCACCAATTTCGCAACAATATATTTATAGTGTATGCTATTCGACCGGTTAAATGACATTCCCAGACGGCTTACATTGACGTAGACTTTCCCGCTCCCTTCGTCAGGATATTTCTCTTTCGTATAAGAGGCTTGCGAGAGGCGAGTATGATGTTTGGAAAATACGTCTATTGACTACACCCAAGGTAGGTGAACGGAAACATTATGTTCACCAGATAGTTCGGGTTTCTATCCGCACGGGCCTTGATATGTCGTAGGTTGTTTTATTCCTTAAAAGGACTCCCAGCTCTTTCGCATATTCTTCATGATGCCTTAATTCTCTCGTAGGACGACGCTTGAAACAAAACATGACATCGATTTTATAGTTATCGTATCCTGGGTACGCGAGTAGTCGAATGAAAGAGACTCGTTCGTCAAAGGGCAGAAGTTAGGTCACAGCGTATCTCTTCGAACTATTGAACCAGACAACCGCAGACTCGAGTTCCGCTACTTTAAATATAGAACCGCCAGCAGTCTGCGTTCCTTGATATGTCGAATTGCAAAAATAGAAAGCGATGTTAGTCTCTGATCATGTAAAAGAAGTTATTGGCGTATACAGTACTGCCTTGACCGATAAAGGCGTCACCGGTGCTGGCATGAGTTAGAATAGACAAATCATTGCTGACCATGCCTCGGTAGATGATTCTGCGACATGTTGAGCAGAAAGATATCAATGTGGAAAATACGGCAACAGGTCCGCATAAACATTGAAGCCGCTGAAGTGTGACATTGTGTCGGAATACATGTTTTGGCTGGATATAATTAAATGTTGGCAATAATAGGTTTTCGTGACGTACCCATCAATTGGAGAATTCCTCTAACAGCGCCGACGAGCTCGTACGAGGCCAGTTCCGATTTCACACGGACACGATTATTGGGGCGGGAAAATCCTGATCCATTCGTTATACCTGTACATAGAATTCGGGGTTGAAAGTGCATCAGCTGCATTCCAAAATGCCAAGGTATACGACGTCGAAGGCAGACTTCAATATGATCGGAACTCTGCCGCTGCAATACCGGTTCGAGGGAAGCAGCGCATCATCACCGGTCTATGATTTCATTACGACAAATTAACGATGCAAGATATTCAGAGGTGACGACGAACCAAAAGCAGACAGGCTCGGAGAATTTATCGTAATGATCATAAGGCCCCTTCATTTCGGTACATTTTGCTAAGGGAATGGAAGATCTACATACGGTCACCTTATAGCCCGATGCGAGGAACCAACATCTGCGCTATCTGGCGACGTCGCCTCAGGACCGCTGTTAGAAAAATTTACCAGAGATGGAATCACGTACGAAAGATTCTGATAGCCGATTAGACCCTGCCTGGCCTCACAATTAACGCTGATAACGCACGCTCATGCCGCAGCGGTGGCATGCCAGGGTCGTAGGTAGCCGACGCCCGAGTAAGCGTATTCCCGACGTGTGGTCGCTATGCACGGTACCGTCAAGGCATAGCACTTTCCTGCAGCCGCGCCTATATATCTAAATGAATCAAGTTTACGCCACCCGACCCGTAAAACTCGGAATGTTACAGAACAAGATCTGGGTGAGAGACGTTCACATGCCTTCGGAATCAGCGCCGCAGATTTTAGTGTCAGGCTACACTCCCCCTGGATTAATCACCTATGACATTTGACAGATAGTGGGCTCCTTCAGGGAAGCCAAAAGCTTCGCGTCTTCCATGTCTGTCGAGTCCCAGAGCTCAGATTCCTACGTAATTACGGCCAGCCGTAGACTGCGGAGGGGGGAAATTACGGGAAACTGATCGTAGACACCACAACTAGATAATGCCCGTAAAGAGTTGCGCTCGTAGGGATACTTAGCACTAGAAAGGCCAGATAAAATGGAAAGGCGGTCATCGATGTGGACCTTGACGGTTGGATCAGAGCGCATAAAGTTTTTCAAAGCTGCCGACATGCCGCTCGCCGGCAACAGCCGGCGGCTTCGAAGGCCAAGGCGAGGTTGATGGCCACGTTCCCTACTCCGATATCGTGTAGACTTGTCTCTAAGTATCGTCCACGCCCTGACTGGCCTGACCTTCCGATAGCTAAACCTGATATGTGATGCTCTTTGGCCTTGCTTTGGCCTCTTCCCTTTGTCCAACAGGACCTCGGTGTGAAAGCCACCTTCAACAGTCTTGTCTTGTAATCTACGATCCATTCTTTGTCTATCCTGGAAGAAATGTGGTCTGTTACACGCCGAATGAATTTTCGCTCTACATATTTAAGCTCTTTTAGTGGACAGGACTTGGATGTGATCATCACAAGTGCTGCGTCGATGGAGAAGATCGGTGCGCTCAGGTCTAGGGGACATCATTTTGTTTTCGAACTTTATCATTCAGCTCGTCAGTCAGGGCATACGCATAAGTTAATTAAAAATAGCTTGGAAACATTCACTTGCTTAGGACGGACCATGGATACCAGATTGTGTCTCCAAGAAATTCACGATCCACCAGCCTTTCTACGTACGTTAGATGCACCACCTGGAGGCACTTCCTTTGTCTCTCTTCCTATCTCATGGTACTCTCGAACCAGAACACTAGCACTTGCCATAACCTAAAAGCGTACGGCAGCCTCAAGTACGCTTTCCCGATCCCAAAGTCTGACCGTATGCTGTACAAAATCGAGTTTAGGTGGGCTAGCATGCTGCAGGTCCTCCAGAGCGAACCAGTCGTGGACTTCAGATCCCACGTACCCGATTCCTCGACAAATGATGTCCCTTGATGCACACCAAGAGTATAATTTGACCACGATTAGTTGCCGGAGACTGATGATTTAGAGTGGTTAGTGACCCTCGGTTTTTTTTCAATCTGAAGCACTCTCTCTCCGCTCACTATATGCAAGAGTAGTCTGACGCATCAGTCACCGTGGAAAATATAGCCTGAGACGGATCCCAGAGACGTGATCCATAAACCGATTGCTAGAACGGTAGAATGTGATTAAAAGTGTCGCAAACCTGTTGATTTCTGTAAGATCTCTGACATCAAAGCGCTTACTGCTCCTCAAGCCAGTGATATCAAGGGCTTTGAGGGTAGCCAGAAATCATTGTCAGTGGTCATAAGGGAAGTTGACCTTTATCAAAACAACACTTAGCCAATAGCGGAAGCAAAATGCGAATACCTTGGAAAACCAGCATGGGGAGATATATGTGATTTATCGTCCAACGATCCAATTCTCCTGCCCGGAATATGGTTCCTGCTGGATCGACTCGCGGAAGACTTGGGACCAAAGGGAGAATCCTGCATCCAAAAGGAAATCACGCGATCCGTCGGCACGCATACCAGCGTGGAGAATGGTTTACAGTTCTTTTGGGGACAACTCGTTCACATATACAAATAATAGAGAGATTAACAGACATACGTTCACACACTATGATGAAAGAAGCGTAATATTATGTCTGAAGAGCGAGTTTAATGGAACGTTGGATTTTCAGATCAGAATCAGGTTCGGTCGGACGTTGGTTATGAGGAGGAGGAAAACGCATGCAAGAAAGTCGATAGTAGACTAAAATTTATCATAACTAATCTTACTGTGCTGAGTACTCTTCTCTCGTCCGGGAGTCAGGTCGAAAGGAAGAGGCACGTGGGAGTAAAAAATGCGACGTGAGTCGTGACTCCACAAGCGCATCTGTCAAAAGGCTCGATTGTAGCCCATTTATGCACTTCTGTCTCGCCCATGTCCATGACTCAATATCCAGCACATAGATATGTTCAATTTTGCGGCTTCTGAGAGCTCAGAGATGGCGGAAGAAAGCACAAACGTATTTTGAATTGAACGAATTGATTCCACGGGAGGGAACGGCCGGGACAGATCGGACCACATTTCTATTTATTACATCGCGTCGTTCGCTCACGCAGTCGTCTCAATTAACTGAAATACTAATGTTCTTAAAGGCAGACGCTATGTTCGTTGCCCTCAGCACGATTCATTTTCTTTAGAAGCCATCGACCCATGTGGACAGGAGTGCATTATTAAAGTCCTATCTCGGTATCGTCTCGTGATGACATGGTTTAAAATCTGAAAACAGACCTGTGATAGTGAAGGTGAGCCCAAAATCTCACGCCTGTTGTTAGATGGCTTACCGGCGGAGGCTTTCGAGATATAGGACTTTCGTGGCGGAATCTCTTACACCATAATCCCGGACGACCCTTGGTCGTTATCACGGTGAAATCGCATGACTGCGTTCCGATTTGGTGTCTCTCTCGCGTAATTAAGACGGGAAGAATGTCTCCGCAAAATCAGAAGCGCCACGAATGTGGCTGTGGCTACAGAAAGGGCCGAAATCCGTGACGGAGAAGCACCGATGGAGAAAGTAGGACGTCGCAATGCCAAGCAGCACAGAATAATAGCATGTAAACTCTGAATCTTTATTTGCTGTTTGTCATACGTCAGCAGCCACAATAAATAGATTATTCGACGTGTGAAACTTCACCTTTCTCTTCCGACTAAAATGTGTTAATTAAGAGTCGATCATTGTTGCCTGGAAAAGGGCATCACGACGCTTGTGCAGCACTCTTCCCCGGGTCACCCCCCTGCTCCAGTCAGTCGAGGAAGCTTACTTATCTCCGGTTGATGAAACAAGAACGTGTGTAGGAAATCAATACAACGAGTTGTCAAGACGTACTGTGTATCAGAGGCGTAAACGATTGATTGTGGCGTGCCTCCTATGACAGCAAAACGACATTAGATGAACAGGATATTTTATATACCACTGTTGAAGCGCGTGCTGGTAAATAGAATAATCTTGGTAGAATTTATCGCTCACCGCAAGTTATCAGAGATCTTATTCTTGTCTCCTTGTACAAATACTCTAACGGGTGGCAAGTCATACCATTAAAGCTCTTTCCGACCTCGGCGACCTAGAACCGGTACCGTCACGAACCACAGCACTTTACTCCAAGAGTATCATTATGGTTAAATGCACACCACTTCCAATTCCAAATTTCCGAATAACGGGCCCGGATACTACCGGTCATTCCAAGATCCTATACACAGGAACTTCAGCCAATAATTCAACGTTATTCACAAAAATCACAGGGAAAAAGAACGCACCGTGCTTGTTACAAGTAATGAGCGATTGTTTCTAGTAACGAGGGACTAACTTCTTCATTTGAAGTAGCGTTCTTGTTGATCCCACACCTTCGATAATAGCAATTGAGCGCCGCATCTATATGGTCCAGCCGTGCAAATTAGTGAGCACAGCCAGGACAAGCTAGGATTCGTAGAAAGAACACGACGTGTACCTCATTTTCAGTCTATGACTTCCGAATCTCGGGCTATAGTGGTTTCGACAGGCAGAGTCTTCATTCCGAGATTCGGGAGATTAACCTGCAACCTCATTATGGGTTGCTCTCGTATTCCACCGCCATTTGTTCTCATTATATCCAGAAGTAATCACAACGATGGCTTCATCGCCTCTAAATTAAGCCATAGACTTGTCTTGAAAATATGCTGATCGAACAGGGGGTTCGTTATTGGCCTGAGTCTAACATCGTCTCTAGTAGGCGGAGATTTCCAGGCGTGAAAGGTCAGTGGGAGAAGGCTGGTGGTACCATCACACAGCGGTCTGACTTAGTGACGGCAGTATACGCCGGGAACAGTTCTTTTCGGCTGTCCAAGAAGATCAGATGCTGAAATAAGGAACATTGCATGCGAGGCGCTCTAGAAATATGGAACCTGCAGATAGTGCAAAGTCACGCAGAGCTTCCAGCATGATACCTATCGACACACGTTTGTTGAAGCCCTCAAGTTGCACTGAGAAAGATGGCACATTTCTCCAATGATCAATCTTGAATTCTTTGGGCGAGGGAGCAAAGTGTCGAACAGAGGAGGATAGGTACCATGGAAAGATGTAAGAAAGGCCTGTATGCTTCGTTAATATTTATTATCTTTTCCAATCGAAAGTAGAGCAATAAAACAGACAATGAAAGAAGCTGCGCTATCGAGTGATCAAAAGAGAAGCTGTTTATTTGTCAAGGCTTTTAGTGACATTCTGTGCGCATGATACCGCGCTGCTGATGTGCCTGGATCCCTTTCACGCTTTCCCCAGCGTCATGCGCTTCCAGCTCTCTCTTCGACAAGGACTACTCTCGGTATTAGTAGTGTTGCAACGCTCAATGTTGTAATGTTCATCAAAGACACTTCGTCACCAAAGATGAGATACATAAGGCTAGCATTCTTAGGCCAGGTTGGTCTCTTTCCCCTCGTGATGGTGACATACTTACGGCACTGAGAAGACTTACTTTTCGACGGTTCATTTCTGAAACACGAGCTTTTGGCCTGGCCCAAGAAGTTGCGTTTAGGCCTTTTCACTGTAAGCACTTTCCCTTTCGCCGTGATATTCATAGCCTGCCAATAAATTGTAGTGCTTTATTTTCTGCCGATATTCTAGTCCTTCTGGAGATATTCGCATCTCTGAAAGGCCCGCGTGTCCTGTGAATGATCCATATCATTAATGTTACGAATATCAACAAATGGAACATAACATCTACGTCAAATACGCATCTTTCCCTTGTGTTGGTCTGAGCCGTAAATTCAATTCAAGCTAGAATTAATTCTATATAGACGTCTGCTCATTGACACCGGATGAGCGAAATGTTTTTGTTTTTCCGCCTCAATAGTATGTGTTCTTTTGTGCTCGGAGGTGTTATTGGGTACACTCCTTCTGTGCAGAACGCTGTACTGGCACCGGTAGTGACGAGTTCTATGTACGGAATAAGGAGAATCCATCTTGCACGTATTCCGTATCTGATATATGGCGGTGAATCTCGCGTTCTGTACGGATACTTCATGTGGTGATTACTCACTGCTGCCATCCCACATTACCTGCTAATTCTGTGGCCTGCTTTGTCATGATTCGTCTATATAAAATTGAAAAATGATCCTTAGTAAATAACACCACCGTTCGCTTCTTTTTAAATCCTTCCTTTGCTGTTGTACATCCCATCCGTTGAGATATACCTGAAATCCCGGTCACCATATGCGTTCAGAATACCTGCCTTGAGCGTACTTGTGTCCCGTTGGTCGTGATTAGGTTCGTGAGTGTTTATACATGAACCACAGACGAAATCGACTCCGGATAACCATATTAATGTCTAAACTAATCATGTGCCGGAGTACGGTCGTGGTGTAGTTGATTATTCAATTTAATGTGTTGATATAGTCGAGGGACATCATTAGTCACACGTCGTATAAAATGGAATGCGGGCGCCTACGCTAATGGAATCAAAATGTATATAGCCGGATAAACAGGTGTGTGGCTGCTCTACAATCTCTCGTAGTCCAGGTCCAAGCCAGCATCTTATCTATTATCATTCTGCTCTATCACCGTAGAATCCAATTGTTCTCATTCTTGACCCCTGACCCTAAAATGATGTGAACACCGTTTTTCGGTGGCGCAATATGCGCGCGGGCACCGGATATTGTCTCACCACTGACAGGTATAACAACCGGAGGGATTCCCACTCTTGCCATAAACCCCATGTAGCGTTTACACCACGAAGTCCCCCGATGAAGCTTACTTTCGTCGTTCCTTCGAGGATGAATGCCCCACCCATCATGGTTTTGTCGGTTCGCAATTTTGTGATGTACTCGAAGGACGCCGGAGTCTTCTTTAAAATCTAAAGCTGAGAAGTGGCTCTCCTTCAAGTTCCGAGTTTAGAATGGCACTCGTATAAGCGCAGATATACGTTCTCAAGTTTAACGCTGAGTGCAACTTCCACAACTTCATTTCGTTGTGAGGACTGCTGCCGGCGATCATGACGTACGAAGAAGAGGGTTCAAAAAGTTGTTGTGTTATTTTCCTCAACCAACGAATATCAATCAAGGTACGTATTTACACGGCGAGTGATTCTTTGAATGCAGCTTGATTATATACATCAGATTTGAGTTTACTGGGATGGAACTAAGTAGAAGGGCTGCGTGGCAGGATTCTTTATACTTGTGCCTCCATCGAAGACGTAACACAATAAACGACGGTCCTCCACGAGCTTTAGAAATGGAAATCGAATCCTTTTTCTGAACTTCGTATATATGCGAAGAAAACCCAGGACTTGTATGACAACTTTCAAAGATCTTCTGCTCTGCAACAGAGAAGGCGTGTAGGGATATAAATTAGTATATCGGGCCATCTCGTCATGTCAACCCCTACGGCGGCAATTGATATTATGGTCGTTAATATTGACACAAACTCAACGCCTCATCGATCCTTGGTTGAAGAGATAGTAGCTCGGGAGTATGATGTTTGTGGATTCCTCTACTGCAGAGAATCCTGATACGGACGGGGTATTTGAAGGAAGGTTTCGGAGCGGAGCCGGCTCTGATATCAGTGCTGCCGTAGACGTATGCTCATGACTCAGCGTTTGGAATCTAAGACGCCATCTTTCCCTCATTTTTGATCAACATCCAAGTCACCGTCGTAATATCAAGACCAAGCACATGGATTACCGCCCATGAACCCGGGACTTGTGCACAAGAAGTAGGTTTGTTTTCCCTGCGCTCCAGCGATGTCTTAGTTAGGCTCGGAGCATCCTAACAGAGGACACGACGGAGATAATCACGAGAACGCGACCAATTGCTGATAGTTCTCTCACATTATGGTCTCCAGCAACATCAATCACTTCCTGTCGCTATGATTCCTTCAATCTTCCCGCCATGTGATTTGTTAAGAAGAAGGCTCTCCCTATGATTTGGGACGATCACCTTGGCTACTAGAAATATGTGTATACCTATATATTCCTTTGAGGTCACAGGCGGAGCACTTCCAGTAACTACCTTGCTTAGATGTTGATGAAAGTAAAGTATCTGTTTCAAACACTACGGAATGCCGTAAGGTTATTAGTAAGAGGCCTGGTAGAACGAGAGAGTAGCTTCGACTAAATGGCAAGCCATCCTATCAGAAGAAACCCGTCGCTTAGAACGGCAATCCATCTGACAGGGTCTTTTCATTGAATATCAAGGTTATATGGGCTCTTAAGATCGTTACCGACGCGTGCGGCGTATCCAGAATGAATCCATTGTTTGCGACCTAGTCCTTCTTTTGCAGTATACGTTGTAGCACATTCGTCAAGAGGAAGTATTCAATGTCGTTGAATGTCAGAATATGATGCACTTATATTGAAAAATCGCCAAGCTGCTCAATGAGAGAGAATGTTATTTGATTACTTATCAAAAAACAGGAAGAATGGTTAAGCCCTCCCTTCGAATCATATGATTCTCTAGCTTTGTGACGGATTGAGCTCTGGAGTAGCCGGGATAATCAGGAAAGAAGGCGCCTACTTACAAAGAACGTATCCAAGCTTACTGTCATGAATCGTAGTATCCAAGAGCCCATGAGACCACATAGGATGGTCTATTAGCCAAGGGTACATGCAGTGGAGATCCTTCCTGGTAGGTTGTCTATAGCCGGCTTCAAAATGTAATCAGAAGCACGACCCTGAATGCGCAATAAACAAGGATACGGCATGGCGGATCGGAAAAGCACTCAGTCGCCCTGGAATGCGATCGAATCATCTTATCGGGCTCGTACTCGATCGGTGGAATGCATCGTCGCCGCGACTGCAACGAGGAGCAATAAAACATGACACGTTCCTTCACAGGAACCTACGACAAGGCGAAGTAGATGTCAGATTAACCTAACGAAGTTCTTGATTGACGGGAATATACTCACACCACCTTTAGCAGGTCTCTGCAGACACGACTTGTCGGACGAGGGTAAATCAGACCTTCTATTTAGATTCATTCCCATGCGTAGATGTTAAGAGGATGTCGTGAACAGTGCTGTGGCATGAAACACAACGATGCCGTGAAAGGTGCCTCTCGATCAGAAGTTTCCCATGCACCAAAGTCAGAACTTATTTTTGTGCTTCGGAGATGGCGGTGACACTGGGCGGTAGATCAAAAAATTTAAGAGCATGCAGAGATTGAACACATCACGATAAGAGATTTTGAAATGCTGTACAATCCGACGCGTAGACCAGCAGCGTCGCACGCCATCATTGGATCGCCCAGCGGATGTTCAACAAAAACAACAATCGGTCCGACCAATAGAGTTCCAACTCGTCTGCGAGCTCGGATTAGTCACGAAACATTGATAACAACCAAGGCAAAAAAAGTGATCTGCGTGCCTTCATACGCAAAAAGGAATTTCATGCTCTTCGACACCTACACGAGCCATATTCGGCGACAACAGCAGGTCACCAACAAGATTCGATGATTTAACATTTGGAAGAGTCCAGTTCCTGAATATGGCTTGTGACTTACACGAGAGTATTTCTAATAGCCGAGCAGACCCTGCCTGGCACTGATTAAGATGAACGCTGAACGCCGATAACAGGCTCGTACTGTCTTATGGAAACTCACCTCGAATCATTCCCCAAGTATCTCTCGTTCCGACAGTCGGTATTGCCAGGTATCTAGGTTAGGTCCCGTCATTCTCAACAGCACTTTTCGCCAGTTGCGCTTAAATATCTAAATGAAATGTCGTTGTCACCTCTCTCGGGATTATATCGTTCCTGAAAAATGACGAGATAAAATTTCATGATAGATTGAGATGATTGTAATGCGTGCAAAATCTGCCGTTGAGGTGAAAGTTCGACGAGGAGCAGAATCAGAAAAGGTTTTTCCAGAATTAAGGAACGAATACCAAGCTTCATGCACCTATAATAGGCCTTCTTCAATTCAGAGTTGTTCCGTGTTGACCGAAATACGCCACATCCATGTATCACAATCGATAGCGTCAGGACGTCAAGGACACAGCCGTTACTGATCGCCCGGTCAGTGTATGATAAAAGTCTCTGATCTGGTGATTCTTCCACACTGATCTACCTTTTTCTTGATTGATGAATCAAAATCGATCAACGTAACAATCTGCCCTGAATATATTTAATGGCCCCGACGTCTGTAGACAATTGCTAAAGGAAATAAGGGAGCTCACTTTGTGACGTCTTCGTGAGCGGCAGTAAGCATACCCTGTCTAACGCCATAACATATCTAAGATTTGAAAATCGTGAAGGACGCATTCCTCATTAGAGGAGAAGCTAAAAGTGTGAATAGACGAGGCACCGAAGCAGCCGAATATACAACATCAGGTCTAGTGTACACCAAGACGGAAGAAACGGCTTGTGTGTAAAAGCCTTCACCCGGGATCAGGCTAATTTTCCGACAAATGGAAGCATATTCTTCAGTGCCGTGCGTGAGAGGTCCTCAACGATATAGCTCGTGAGAGAGATGGCCAACAGAAAGCACTAGAGCAAAATGTCAGATCTTGACGAGTAAGAACTAGGTAATCCGAGACACGAGCGATTGAAGGTGTTAATTAACTATTCCCGGTTTTCACAGACGACAAGGATGTCGAAGCCAGAAAATCTTCCGTACGCGGGAGCCAGCAGTCCGTGCGATGAGTTTGGAGACTGTACATGTCGTCGACATCTTATCGCTGGATGGGTTCGCGGACAGCCTAGCTAGGGTAGATACGTACGGACTACCGCCACATAGGTTCAGATCCAAAGTCAGAAGAAAGTGAGAAAAAATGAGCTATCAGGAGGGACAGCTATCGCTAGTGGATTTCTATCAGAGACACAAGGTGCGAATGGACACCTGAGGCTGAGTGATGAAGGTTCAAGCTCAAGATTGCGAACAAGGGCATCACCATGCTTGGCTAAGGGCTTCTGTGGGTGATCGGCAACTACTAGTACCCGGCAATTATTAGTCATTGCTTGTCACGAGCTTCGCGGAACATTTTTCTTCCCCCCACTGCCACCAGCATCAAAGGCTCTGCGTCCTTCGGACTTCGACACAGCTGGGACATATCTCAAGCTTGTAATACAATTTATTGTTGCACACAATTAAATGATATTGAGTCCTAAGCATTAGCCTAAAGCTCACATGGAATGATCAAGAGGACGAGAATGGCAGCGAAGACAGTTAATTCTCGTTTTCGCCGGGGTTAACAGGGTATGATATTGAAAGGGTTTTCCGTGTCCGTTGACTTATTATTTCAAAGACATACTCATTGGTAAGCGTGAAGATTATCCTTTTACGAGGTTCTAACTAGTATACACGTGTTGCCATTGCCTCCATCATCTTTGGGGACAGATAATCCAATCTTACTTCAACAGTCTCCCCAACCAGGACTTAACGTGGAAAGGGTAATAAGTGGCAACATATTATTTCCTTACTACCTTACGCAAGTTCAAACCCAAGATCGCCTGCTTGGCAGCATGAGTGTGCATTTCGTCCTCTTTTCTAAGTCTGATGTCTATATTTAGATTCAGATTGACATGCTCAAAATGTAATCCCCCAGAAGGAGGGAAGCACACGGTATGACGGCCAAGTTCAGGCTCAGGCCACATGCCCTTTTATTATCTTCAATCCTGTACACGGGAGACCCCAGGCTGATCTTACTTATTTCTCAACCTTACGACTTACAGGCTCCATCTCCTGGATGAGATGGGCAGGCGGGAATCGTCCTGATCGATATTCCACAGTAACTAATAGATATATGTTGGCTTGTTTTATTTTGACCCTGGTTAGCGTAGCTTAATATAGCTTCGCGTTTTCTCAATGGTGCTCGCATACTTGTCGATGGTAATAAACCCCCTACATGATGTAGTCCACGGAAAGTCAGCAGTTTCGCTTATGAAAAGGTAGGCACGGGACGGCAGTCCGCGCTCGCTGAACAACGAACCAGAAGTGGATCGATGAATTCTAGGGAGAACGGAGATCCATGACGAATGATCGATTTTTCAAACCTGTGACCTTATCGTTCAATGCTAGCGCCAAGAACCTATAATGTTTCAAGAAGTTGGACTCACCTGCCGTATCGCGTCTGTTTTGTGCCTCCCGGGGCCGAAGTATGCTAAGCGAAATGATCCCGCTATTACTCACTGCAAGCAGCTCATGATGGGACAAGACTCAAGTATGAGACTTTGACCGTCAACATGGGATCTTTGGTCAGAAGTGGGGCGCCTGAATTTGAAACGACCGGCGCTTATGGCTCGAGAATTTCAAACCCTATGTCCGAAAGCAGAGGTAGGCCATACCCTCCTCGATAAACGGGAGCAGCTGATCAAAAATATCTCGTAGGCGGAACTGCTGTCAATATGAACGCACCGCCTCCTTCCTATGGGGTTCCGGAATGCGTTCATTATCAAGGCAGACAGACTTAGAACTAGCGGAAGATTACGTGTATGTGGTAATGGTGGTGTTCTCCCGAGACCCGTTGATATTAACCTCAGGTCTCTGTTATCACGTTAGTGACTCCGCAGGAGTGACGCAGAGATCAGATGGACAATCGACAACGTAGACCCGAGGATATATGACTGAACAGTGCCATCTAAGGAGGGCCTAGCGCTGAAATAACATACCGTCACTGAATATATCTAGTTAGGCAGTGCAACGGATTGGGTCCGGAAAATGCGATCAAGAAGGTATGTCGCCCACACCAATGCCATGGAAACGTCCTATACCTAAATGAAAGTATCCCATGTCATTTCAAGGTTTATTCAAAGTGGAGATCGCGAAGGTTGAACGGACCTCCACCGTATGACTATTCTTTGAAACAGAACCCATCGCGGGAGAGATTCATGAGTTATACCACTTACCACCCCGATCTCGACCATTGCTAGTCCAAGTTTGACGTCTTGTTAATTTAGCGAATGAATACATCGAAGCTTCAGTAAAGCAAGGTCTCGCCCCCGCGGCTAGGAAGCTGCGAAGCGATCGGGGTGTGAGGGAGAACACATCAACAAATACCGTCTCATCAATGGCGACATAATGTAAAATGAAGAGGGTAACGTACATTCCATTGAAAGAATGAAACGCCAAATCCATTATGGATGCTATTGAGATACGTCAGCGTCTGCAAGAGCACCTTGGAGTTGAATGATTCGATAGGCGTATATATTGATCTATAATGGGACTATACTTGCCTTGCGGGAGTCAATTGTACAGGTGTAGACTCCCGAGAAGATACAGGATATTATCCATCTTCGACATAATGAAGCCATAACAATGGTACATACCTAAAATGCCATTCGTACTATTAACTAGTGACATCGCGCGCGGCCCGGTAAGTATACTTCTGTAAAGCTCAATCGCTAAGAGCCTAGATGCATTGCCTGGCACATCTAGAGAATCTGTAGCGGAGAATATATAACTCGGTGCAGAAGAGACACACTTAGGCTCTGGTTTGCAGGAACAAAGTTTGAATCAACTTCTTTCCTTCCTTCCGTAACGGACGGATCCGAAAGTGAGAGCTGACGGATTAACCAACTGCGCCCCGAGACATAGGGAGCTCGTGTTAGTAACGTACCCGGGTGCACTTGCTTGTACTGATGGGGATACATTTCGTAGAAATACCGTATAGAGGATAGCTTTCTCGCCATCACAGTATAACTTAAGAACAGCAGTCGTGTATATTCAGAGAGAGGAAAACATGCGCAGCTGACGTAGGAAAAAAAAACAAAGTTTAGAGGGTGGCTGCTGACGAGCCTCGGCCCGGCCAGAATTCATCATCGTCCCAGATCTTGAACGCACCAAATTGGGACATTGGGAAGGAGGCCCTCTGGAACGCATGCTTGATACTCATATATGTTCCGCTGAGCAGTCGGGAACGACGATACGAGTTGACATTAATTACCGCGCTTGTAATCGACCCTCTTAATCACTAATCTATTACACTTTCGGATGAAACCTTAGGGGGCGAGCGCTGAAGGAGTATGATTCGAATATTGAAGTTATTTTCCATTACTCTGATTCACCATCCCTCGTAGCACGGATTCCATCAATCAGCCAGCACAGGGTCAACCGCGCGGTCATCAATCTGATGCAGTGGTGATTGATGATCTCCAGCAACCAAAGATCATGATTTCCGGCCTCTATTAAGACGTCGTGATTCTGTTTCTGGGGCAACTTGTGATTGGTAAATTAAACAGAAGCTACCATAATCACAAGGAAAAGAGAAGAGATCCAGTAAGAACGGAGCGGATGTTTTCAATGAGAGTGAATGGCGGGGACGTCCAACGGCCCAAGGATGTCCAAATTGCGTCTTGACTAAGAAGTCGCTGTCAATTCTGCGTCGCGAGGTATCTCTCCGTCAACAATGGAGGTATACAGTGCCTCAGATTTCATGTTCTCTTCTTATCGAACGAAACCGCGCATGTAACTTCTTCGATGCGTGGATACGCATATACACGAGGGTGGTTTCGAAGATAGAGCACAGCACCAAGGCATCCCTGGATTAATTCGTGGCCCGTATGTATACTGAGAGTTCATTTGTCGAGCGAAACCTCGCGTGTACCTTCCCCGATCGCTAGATACCATGCATACACGACGGCTGTTTCGAAGACGACTCGGAGCTGCGGCACGCATCCAGACACCCCCTGGATAATTAGGACAGGAATGGTAGACAGAGTTTGCGGTCGTGTGCATGCAGTGCTTCCCGTTGTTATTTTAAAAACATTTTGAGGTTATTGATATGGTGCGTGAGGAGATGACGGAGCTTCCAAGGATGAGAAAGATATGTAATAGGCAGACCGCTTCGGTTCCGTTTCTGTGGCAACTTGTGACTATAAAATGAAGCAGAAGCACAGGGAAGAGCGGAAGGCCCAGTAAAGAACGGGGAGGATGTTTTCATTAACTGAACGGGCGGCTGCTATCCAGCAAGTGCGTGACGAAGAAGTCGCCAGAAATTCCTCGTCGTGATGCCACGACCAGAGATATCTGTATAACGTGCGCTCATTTATCAAGCGAAGCCCCCGCATGTACCTTCTTCGATACCTGGATACGCCCATACACTTGGCGCTGCGGCAGAACCCAGACATCCCCGGGACAATTCACAGTCCATCACCCAATGTTTGTATACTGCGCTGTTTATCTATCGATAAACCTCGCATGTACCTTCGTTACGCGGGTTGTTTCCAAGACGGCTTGGATAGCGCCCAAGCATAATTCGCAGTTGTATGGAATGGAAGCAGGTAACCACCCAGTCGTCGGTGAAGACGTTGTTTAGGAGATGGTAGATAATTGGGAGAGGAATGGCGGACAGAGTTTTCGGTCGTATGCATACGGCAATTTCCCGACGGTGCCTCCTTGAAAAATTCTTGAGGTTATTGACATTGACGTTTGTCGACAGAGCTGAGAAGGAGATATAATAGGCAAGCGCGCTTCGGGACCCAGAAGCTGAGAGAAACAGCCAGAGAAGCCGCAATGGGCTATGTTCATCGAAGACGGGGGACACTGCAGTGCAGGAAGTAAAGGTAGTTGCCACAATAAATCACAGGTTCGTTCTGGACGCTCCCTCACTGATAAAGCCACGATTAATTTGTGATGCGTTTGCTCGAGAACGTTTGGTCCCACACGGCCCCATTCACATCCACATGAAGCAGGGGAGAAAAAGGTCAATTGACATTCGACGAAATCTACTTACTCCCCACTCAACGTCTGCCCGCCGTCGACCAAGACACTGCTCCCGACCATGAATCCATTCCTCGGAGAGCTCATCATAACAATGAGGTCCCCAATCTCGCCTGCCTCGCCGAATCGGCCGAGTGGGCAGCCGTCGACGATACGCTTCGCAGCCTCGGGCGTGGCAGCAGGGTGGGAGGCAAGGCCTTCGGTGTAGATGTACCCTGGTAGGATGGCATTGATACGGATACCGTTCGAAGCGTGGTCTTGGGCTTGACGAAAGACTCAGTATAGGAACAAAAGGAGAAGGAACGAGACCTACCCGCAGCCTTGGTGAGGCCGTTCGTCGCGTACTTCGTATGGGTATATGCGCCTCCGTCGGGTAGAGCGATGACAGCTGCTGCAGCGCTGAGCACGACGATGCTTCCCCGTTCAGCAGGACGCTTGGGAGACGTGATAGGCGTGACGAGCCGTTCTTGCTTCTCCATAACGCTGATCTGTTCCCGCACGAGCCAGAAGATGCCATTGATATTCGTCTGCTGGATAGCGAGCCAGTCTTCAGTAGGTATCGACGAGAACTTTGTTTTCGTCCCCATCGTCTGCAACGAAAAATAGTGAGTGCACGGCTTCTGTAACCCTCAGAAACAGGCGACTTACCCCGCCGACGTTGGCACAATAATCAACTCTCTCGAAGTGGTCGACGGCGGTCTTCATGAGGTTCTTGACAGAATCCTCGATGCTGATATCAGTGGGGACGACGAGGACGTCAAAGTCGGGATTCTCAGCGATGGCTCTGCATTCTTGGGCAGTCGCGTGAAGGGGGGTGGGTGTGCGGCCCGCGAGGACGAGCCCGCGGACGCCGGACTCGGCATAGGAGAGGGCGGTGGCTTTGCCGATGCCTTGGCCGGCGCCGGTGACGAGGGCTACGCCGGATGTGTAGAGCTTCATGGTATGAGGCTGGAGAATATTCAATGTGCGAAGGGTTTTATGGACTATGACGAGGACGAGGTAAACAGCGGGGGCGCAGATCGTATAGAATCATGTGTGATTGCCTTGCTCAACTCGGAGTCGTAGCGGCGAGCCTTGGTGTTTTGCAGACGCAAGGCTTAGAACTCCTCCTGCTGCGTAAGCGTGGCGCAGGGATTCAATTATCGTCGAAACATAGTGACCAGGGTCTTCATTTTGAATCCAACATATCGCGGGTTAATTTGCTTTCAATTGCGGTAACCACCTGCTTGCCAATTCGTCGTCGACCCTTCCCTCGTGTTCTTCTGAGTAAGCGTTTCATTGGTCCAATTGGAGAACGATGTGGGTGGATTTAGATTTAGAGTTCACAGAGGGCGGTGGCAGTATCAATCCATCACGAAATTGAAGACTTCCTGTGTCACGGTTTGGGAGTAGAATGAAAAGTTGGTATTGTTTGTCATCGGCGCTGAAGAAGATTCGGAGTTAGCCGGCACCACCTTCCTTCTTGCTTCGTTGGGTCTCGGTGCTTTTCTCCTTCTGTGCAACGAGTATTACGACTGCTAATCTCCTCTGGTCTGTATTCTGACGCGTCTTTGGCTCCTAACATCCGGACCCGACCCCCGCCGTTTCACATTTCACTTTGCTTGTCGATCATCCAAGATCAGATATACTCCTCTTAACACTTCATCACATCTCAAGCGTATTATACTCATTCTTATCTCGCTCCGTAAACCTGTGCAGCGATCCTGATCGTGCTGATCAAGGACTAGACCCGCAGCGACGGCACGCACCCTCCCTCCCGCTGCTGAAACGCGTTTACGATGATCGTGATAGATAAGATTGAGGGTTCGCACTCGCTCAGGTTCGCGTTTTCGATCAACCCGCTGCCCTCCTCCGACTCCCAGCGTATCAAAATCTCTCAGGCCATCCAATTCACCCGCTCTTACGGCAACTCTTTTTGCCGCGGTGTCTTTTCTCCCTTTTATTAAACCCCTCGAGTCGGCAATGAAAATCGTTCCACGTTTACGATCACAGTTAGGAATTTAAGCTCGACAGTCGCACACTCATTACTCTTTTCATGAAGGGTTGAAACTCGGAGGCGTATTTCGCCGATCCCTCTAAAATCCATGGCTCGCGCGACGGCTTGTCCTCTTCCCCCGGAAGATTAACATAATTAAATCACCCTGCCCCCCCTCTATTAAGTCGCACTCTTCCCCGCCGCTCAATCCTAGAGCGTCGAACCTCCGAGATGATCGAAAACATAACTAGAGGGAGGAACGGGCCTAGAGCGGGGGTGTCAGCGTTGCGAGGGAGGATTTCCAATGGTCATCGCGAACAAGTGTGGCGGGGCCTAGCTTTCCCATGACGACGTATGAGTGAAAACGTAGTCCGATAACATCAATGGTAGTCACCGGAGAACACCTCGCACCGTAGGATTTATTGCGTTTAATAGTCGCTTCAATTGACGCCCGTTATTAAATACTTAAACTCCCCCCCCTCCCGTCCGAGCATCGTCGTCATGCAATCATCGGTGGCGTCGAGCCAGGGTACACTCAAATGCCGGATGACGGAATGTAAGAAAACAGAGGAAAAGCATCGCAGAATTCCATTGTGTGACCACGAGATATGTAGTCGAACAAGTCTTCCATTTCTCCCCCTCCGAGTTGTATGCAACAAGGGAGGAAGGGGCAAGAAGCCGGGAGAAATCCATTTCCGGAAAATGTCCGCCCTTAAACTTCGTTGGTTCGTCGTCGCTGTATGTCACACATCATATCAACGTCAATGCCGTGACATGTTTTTCCCACAAACACCCTTCTCTCGTTGATAATGGCAACCAACGGTCGGAACACTCGGTGGTGGGAAGGGATAGAACCCTCTTTCATAAATTTAACCTTACGGGACCATACTCGCCAACAAAGCGTATACTTCCCACATCGAGGTACAAGCTCCCCCCCTCCAATAATAAATTGTTACCGATCGCTAACTCAATCCGAGATTGGGTTATGACGTGAAGGGCCAAGGGACAGGGTGGCGATAAAATTCGGCTCTAGGTCCCGCGGGTGCTGTTACCATTAATGTAATTTCGTCGTTGATCTGAACGCTTACCCTGGCTCTGTCCTCTTTTTTTTTTCTTCGTTTTGGGTTTCCATTCTTCCTTCTTCCCCGACGACTAGGATGTGTTGAAGGAGGAAGCGATCCCCCTCTTTTCTCTTTTTTAATTCGTCGTCGGCCGGTTTCTCTCTCTTTTCTCTCTTCCTTTCTTGTTTTTTTATTACCCTTTTGGTTGGGAGCAGCAAATTCTGGATGTCGAGGGAGGAGCGATCGCCCCCGCCGACAGACACTACTACTCCTCGACAAACTACTACTGCTACTTCGTCACGAACACACGACCCCTCTTCTTCTGCTTCACGTCAACACGCGCCTTCTCCCCCGCAGCAGCAACCAGAGGCGAGCACGAGCACCGGCATTACGCGAACCCGTCGCCGCGAACAACCAGATCCCGAGCCAGAGCAGGAACGGATGTCGAAGCGCCTCCGCCGGGGCTCTGTGGGGAGCTCATCAGAGGGCGACACGGAGAAAAACCCAACGCCCCCGCCCCCAACGCAGAAGAAGAAACGCACGCGCACTCTTACGACCCCCCACCAGTCTGCAGTTTTGCATGCTCTCTTGGCTCAGGTGAGCGTTATTCGCTGTGTGAGATCCAGTGCTTACATGGTTTGCAGTCACGATTCCCTACGACAGCGATGAGGGAGGAAGTGGGAAGGTCTATTGGGCTGAGTGCGAGGAAGGTTCAAGTGAGTGGCAATACCCTTTCTTCTGTTCGATGTTGACTAACCTATGCTCTCGTCTCGCAGATATGGTTTCAAGTAAGCACGCCCACTCTCGTCGGTATCCACGTCTAACCTCGCTCTTAGAACCAACGCCAAAAAGCGCGGCGCCCACGGAGCCAGAGCGACATACCCTTGACGCGTCCACCGCAATACGGCCCGTTCCCGACCTCCTCCCACCCTCTCCCGCCTTTGTTCCCCTCTCATTACGGCTATCCTCCCGGCACCGCCCCACCGCCGCCCCCGCCGTACTATGAGCCGTCCTCGTCGTCGCTTCTCGGACCCGGCATGCCCGGCAGGTCCTTCCCGCCGCCGCCTCCGCAGCAGCAGAGCCCATTCCGGTACTCGCGCCTGCAAGAGCCTTACCCACCGCCGTCTCCGCCGCCTCCCTCCCTCTCCCGCCGGATCGACTACTCCCGCACCCTGCCGCCCTTGTCCTTCCCCGGCGAGAGCCCGCGCCCGTCGTCGTCGTCCTTCCGTGGCGCGAGCCCGTACCCCAGCAGGAGCCCCGGTCCGTACAGCCCCGCACACTTTCGTGGCGGTGGTAGTCCGGCGCCGCTCCCTGCGCGCAGCACGTATCACCGCAGTCCCTCGCCAGAACGTATACTCCCCCCGCCCGTGCAATGGGAAGGCGCTGCTCCACCACCTAGGTTTAGCGGGACGTGGGCTCGTCCAAGTTCAGGGAGCGGGACGGTACTGTCGCCTGTGCACGTACGGCGGTACTCTTATTCGCTGGATGAGCCTCCTACTCCCACTCCTGCTCCCGCCCCTGCGCCTGCTCCGAGGCGCTCGGGAAGATACGATCCTGTCCGTGGTACCGTCGTTCCCGCCGAGCCGACTCCACCTCCAGAAGAAGACCAGTCATGATTGAAAATGAAAATACGTTACCCATTTTTTGCCCACCGCTTTCACGAACTATACGTCACGTCCTCGCTAAAACGTCTTTGCTATCATCATCTACTATCATTCCCTTTTTTCCCCCTGTTTTCTGTACCACGTACTCACTCATTTGCAGATAATAATCAATATCATTATAATACCCCTTCACATACTAACCAGCAGTAATTTATGTCGTATTCGGACTACATATAAACTATTGATACATCATGTAGTCCCTTGGCCACTACAATACCACTATATTATGTCGCCCGTCCATGTCAATCACCGTGCTTCCCTGCCTCGCTTGCGACGTTCTAGTCCACTTTCCAGCCGCGACCCCCGTCTCTCCGCCACACAGGGTCGTCTCTCCATCGTCAATCCTCCCCTCCCCGCAACATCGGTCTTAGCCGCGTCTGGAGGGAGAGACGGGTTGTCCGTTCCGAACCAGGGCAACCAGGCACCTACGCCTGTTGATTGTTATTTCCCACCATCCGACAATCGGGAGAGCGGAGTCGGGCGGCAGGCCCAAGAGGCTCATTCGGCATATATATATGTATTGCGTCCGCGACTTTGAAAGAACCGTGTTAGAGTGAGAAAAAAAGGAGGGAAGAAAATCAATGTATTCATTCCTATATCTTCTTCTCTTACATTAACATAAAATAACTGCTAGGCCTTTTCGGCGACGCGTCACTTCCTTCATGGAAGGAAGAGTTGCTCCGTCGGATATTCGACGTCATTACAATGCCGTAGGCGAGGAGAATCATCACCATTCGCTCGTCCTGGAGAAGGTACAATAAGATTGAGAAAATAGACCAGACTGCGACCAACCATTGAGATTCGTTAATCCGCGGCGCACGCCGTCATTTTACTCATCCGGATTGGAGACGAATCCTTTCGAGTATGCGAAGGCAGTATTTCCGATGACCAGAGCGATACGGCGCCTCGTAATGCAAACTTTCTTTCCGTTCTGAGCACACAACCGCGACACGGGAAGGAAGGCTGCTATACCTTTCCCCGTGCTCGAAACGCCCCTCCTCGAGGCGTCTACATCAGCCAGAATCTTATACATTGATCGATTACTTACTTACATGTGCACCACGATTGAAAAGAGCACTGTAGCGAAAAAGACTGTTCATCTTCTAGCCTGTGGAAGAACGAGCAATACGGCGTTCTCGCCCCAGAGAAAGAATGAGAAACAACTTACAAGGGTACATTGAGTCCTGAGACATGAGGCAGTGCTCCCTCAGCTTGTGGCCGACATCAGGATTTGGAGCGAATGGAAATTCACATCAGTTCGTGAGTACGTCCGAGGCAGAAGCTGCGACCAAACGGACATGCTATATAGTTCGACCTCGCCAAAGGGGATTTTTCTGATAGATCGTCAGACTGAAGAGACACGGTCCAAGACCAGCGACGACCAGTAACTGGTAAATAGTGATGACACGGTTAATATACAGGCTGAGGCGAGCGTTCATTCTGTGTTAGAGGTCGTGTGGTTACTGAATTTGCGACACTAATGATGGAAAGCAAGAGGAAGAAAAATGATCCGGCATATCGGGACTTCTTGACAAACAATGAACGCCGGCGTAGTTGCCGGTAGCCAAACACGCCGTTCACCATTCTTGACTCACTGTTACGATGACCCTTGCTATATTCTGCTTTTCCTCTGTAGCTGACTTTTCTGATTCCGTCGGCGACGCGCGTGCCTCGACAGATGATCCCCGTCGCGTAACATGCTGTGTTTTCCTTTTTTTTCAAGCGCTCAGCCAACTCTCAGCAGGCCAGGCCTTCCTCGAGCTTGTCCAATTTATAGGCTGGTCGCCATATATACCTTGACGTTCCCAGAAATAAACTTCCTGAACGGATGGTTCACCACAGGCAGGCACAAAGCCTTTCTTTAGATCGCTTTACAGTGCTAGAAGTGTCTATAAACCGCTCACGTCTCGAATAAGTACCTTAGTTCCCAGGACCTTCCGATGTCTGTTTCTTGTTGGCGCTACCTCTCACGATGCTGGTGTGTTCTCTTATCAATAAAGACGTCCCCATGCGCTACGCCCCGAGGATTGTGCCCCTTTGCGCCCGGATTATAGACCTTTACGGCGCCGTTGTGTTTTCAGCTTCCTTCGGTGCCTATTCTCGGTCTATTCTGGATTAATCAAATCAAGGCCGTCTGTTTTCGTTAGTTTTAGCACTCAGAATCGTGTCCTTCAAATCTGATACGGCCATTCGACAAGCGGCAGGGTGTGTGTTCGTACTTCGTCACGGGGCGAGTCCTCGACTCACTCTGACCTAAAGACATCGGTATATTCAGGCCGGATTGTATGTTATACCGTGTTGATGGGTGCTTTGATTCATCAATCAAGAAAAAGGCGTGGGCGTGGAAGCCATCATCGGATCGGAGACGTTTATCATACACCGACTTGGCCATGTCCTCGAGCTATCAATTATGATACATGGCCTGTCACGTATTAGTCGACATGAATTGATACCGAGCTGGTAAGTAGCCGTTCCTTAATGCTCCAAACGACATTTCTGATTTCTCTCGTCAAAGTGGCGTTTTCCTCAACGGCCGCAAGATTTCACACGCCCTTGCCCATCATCTCAATCTATCACCAAAAACCGCATTTTCTCTCGTTATTTTTAGTAAGTGTTTCCTCTCTCTAAATGATTCCGGGACAGGCGACGATGACAGTTCATTTAGATATTTAGGCGTGACTGGCGAAAAGTGCTGACGGTACCGCGACCTAGATACCCGATTGTCGCAAAAGAGGAATACTCGGGGAATATTTGAGGTCAGTGTGTACTCCCATCACGGAGTACGAGCGTGTTATCAGCGTTCATTTTAATTCTAGGGCCAGACAGGGTCTACTCGGCTATTATAATGCTCTCGTCCTGAGGGACGGGCGACGAAACCTTCCCAAAGGATCTATCCGTCGGGGAGTAAGGCGCGTGTGGTGCTCGAAATCTTCATCTCCTTCTTTTGCCAGGGCTGTTGTCGAAATGATGGCACGCAAATCGCGTCTCTGGCTCATAAATTGTTGTCGGTGTTCCGTGCCCAATCCGAGGTCCCATTAAAGGTCCCTTGTCGTGATTTGACTACCTCCGAAACTTTCTGATCCACCTTGCAGTGTCGCCGTCATCTTCTAAGGGGGGAGACTTTGAGTTCTCATTTCTGTTCTGATCGAGAAGTACCTTTGACGGCATCGCTGAGGTCCATATCACGGCACGGCTAACGACATCCTTATTAACATCTGCACTTGAAAGGAATACACGTACTTTGATTTATCTTCGTGCAACAACGCATGGATTATAATCTTAACATTAAATCCAACACGTTCCCATCAACAGAATTGCTGAGTTGATCGGACGTCCACTCTGTAGGCTGACGAGAAAGCGCCTTCTATTTTTCACACTGCTTTGCGTTGCAATCATGCTTTCCGCCAAACGAGTGCACCTACATACTCGATCGCGTTTCAGGGTGATCGAGCGCTTTCCCCGATCCGCCGCGCCGTGTCATTTTTTTATTGAAAACACCCGCCTCCAGGGCCGACGTCCATTTCTTAAGGGGAATGTCGACCGCCAGATCATCGATATGTCACTGAGTGCGTTGGCTCTAGGCAATTCTCCGAGCATAGAGTGGCGAAATGATTGTCCTCTACTACGGTTTCAAGGATGCGAGTCATGGGTATAACTTTGGATGTACCTCCATGAAAATTGGTATACATCCATGATGTACTCCTGCCTTCCCTCCATCACGGAACAGAGGGCCCATGTATTTTCCAAAGAAAGATTTGCCTTTGGTCCCATCGTTAATAACCAATATGACGGATCAACTCTCCCTCATTGAGCGGTTTGATGACTTGTTAACGTGAGTGCATCACGTCCCTATGCCATCCTACCATATTGTCTTGACGAATCTGTTGCCCCGGGAATATCCAACCCTTGGCGACACACGTAAGAAGAAAAAGAAAGGTCGGATTGCAAAGAATGTATTCGTCTTGGCGACGCAGCATGTAGTGATAATCATCTTGCAGTCATGATATTTATTGAAAGCATCCGATCTGATGGATCGTCGTTCCAAGACGACGAGCGTTATGGAGAGGCTTTTCCCTATACCTAATTATTGGACTGCTAGGCCTGTTACAACTTGGGGTGATTCGGAGTCGACAGTTCAATGAACTTCCACAGAAGCCAATGGAAACAGCAATCTTAGGAGTCTCTTCGATGTCGAGACTACCTTCAGAAGTCAAGATAATCTTACGGATGTACGCGGAGAACCTTCTCGTTAACGAAACACATGGCGGAGGAGATAACAACAATGTTGCAGGAATCATGGCGACCAAGAAATGATTGATGCCGTTGGAAATCATAGTACCCGACAACCATGAATGATTGCGTCGCGACCTAGTGATCATCTCTTGTCACATCAAGGTTAGTATCGACCCTGAGGAATATGTTGATGGAGTCGAGAGTGCGTAGAGAGTCGTCGCTGCCCGCAATGTTGACCGAAGGCGACGAGGAAATATACATTGAATTCAACCCATTATTACGATCAGATCTATCCAAACGCTTATTTATGGTCTCCAGTCAGTGATACATCAAGTTCTATACCCTAGGATGTAGACGGAAAACACTGTAATCCCTGACCTGTGCTTTTTCGTTCACTGATCGACGATGCACATTGTCTTTGGATTGTCGTTGTCAATATTGCCACAGGAATAGTGAGTAACACTCAATAATTACCTCGCCCACCCTCCAGGATCGCCTTTCAACGCGCATAGACGGCTATGAACATGATACTAAACGGAACTAGATTTTGCGGGGCTCGCGGTGAGACTCCCACCAAGGGACCTTGTTCCGACTTCTTGTTCCAGCTGTGACATATAGATTTTGGTACCGTAAGTCCAGAACGTCACTGTCGCGACGAAGTACCTAGAAGTCTGGCGACGCCTAGGAATAACCTCGCCTATACCTCTTTTTCGGAAGCGATGTTTTAGTCAAAGAGTCAAGACTCAAAACTCATAGTTCAACCATTGACGTTGCGTTCGACAACTAAGCATAAGACTCTTGATACACACAACCACCCGCCCTCAAACAGTGACTGCAGGCACTCTGCGCCGCCATGGTTGAAAGGAGCATCACGAAAGATGGCACATCGGGCATCACAGACATGCCGAAGACCATCACTCTTCTTTGCAACTTCTTTTGTGTTCCTTGTCCCATGTCCAATGCTTGTCCCTGTCTTTCCCTCTTCGGCTTCCTTACCCTCACCGCTCAATTATAGATCCTCGTTCAGCAAGTTTGGGCTATATTTTGAGACTTACCTAGAGATACTGAGGACTGCTGCAAATATCCTTTTCAAAATGCATCGTTCCGGTGTTGATCTGGTTTTTCTGTCCGATACGATCTGGTTCGACTGTCCGCGTTTTGTTATTTCTGCAGCATCCGATATGCGCTTGTAGTGTCTCCATTGTTGAGCTTGGACTGACAGACATATGCCCCCAGCCCTCCTGTAGCGTCTACCAAAAATTCTGCCGTCACTACGGGTCGATTCAGACCGTGGTGTGACTGCTATGCACATCTTCCCTGTATGAATGGCTCGATCCAATCAATCTCCACCTGAAGTTAAGTTTCCACGTCTGACTAGATCAATATCGAATCAGCTTACTCCGTTAGCAAATTATCGTGGTATTTATTTAATCTACGGGCGGGGAAGTCATCTCGAAACAACTTCCAGGCATGATGCACACTAGTTCCACGAGATCGCGGTGGAATACGGGGCGATCTGTCACGAATCTGCATGAATCAGGATGGTCTCTTTTGGACGTGTCAGATTGTCACAGCTGTTGTGTCTAGGATTCGGACGGCATCAACCGCGAAAGATGCGTCTCTCTCGCTCTTACTGTCAATCACTATAGTCATTTTAACTCAGCCTGGGGTCCTACTTAATAATTTTGCATCACACGTCTTTCAGTTACCTCTAGGCCACACATGGACACCGCAGGAATACTTGCATTGCATACCTCACCTGATGGTTCTAGTCATTGCTACAAAGACGAAACAGCCACCAATTACAAACAATGCGAGAAATTCAGCTATAACGTGACCTTGATTCGTCCGCTTACCTTCCTGTATATAGCCTCCCTTGAAAATACGGAAGTCTTTGAGTCCGTTCCTCTCGGAAGTTGTGCGCATTTAACTATAAAAATACTCCTGGAGGAAAATGCTGTGGCCCGTGGCGGTCCCGGTTCTGGGTGACCGAGTTCCACGGCATGATTCCGTGGCCTATTAACGTTAATTGTACATAGAAACAAGTAGAAATCTTGCTGTTGTCACTCTTGAACATTCAAACTATCTTCGGCGAAAAATTCTAAGGGGGACGTTCTATTGACCAGCAGGCACAGTGCCATAATCAACCGGTTACGCCTCTGATACTGACAACGTTGTGACAGTCCCTTCCATCCACGCTTCCGCTGTCTGTCTATATTACAGAGTTCCTAAGATGGTAATCTTTCCGGTATCAAGCCGCTGGAGCTGTTTGAGATGCTACGGCGAACGACGCACAGGTCATGATGATGACTTTTGTTCTTGCTCTGATATGCAATATTTACCCGTCGTAAGAAGTCGAAGTGCTCGTACATTGAGAATACAGTTTCTTACGGCTTGCGTGATATGCTCTGTCTGTATTTTCTCCATTAGTACGTCTCCGCTGCGGATGCCAGCCTTTTCTGTGTACATCAGTCACGTCTGCTTCGCTGGACTGGGAGACAGTCAATCGCATTAGGAGGTAAACATGACCTTGGCCAGTATCATCTAGAGATTTTAGACCTTGTCACCTTTTTGTCGACTAACTATGCCCAACGAGAATGGACGAATAATACACTTGGTTCATTTCTTTACAATATAAATTTTAACCCCCACAACCAGCGTAGTATTCCTCGCCACCTTCCTCCTAGCCCCATCATTGAGTAGAGTACACACTGTAGCCAGCACCCGTTCGTCATATGACATTCTTGCTTGTCGGGACCTCCGCTACTTTAACCTCCGTGGGAGGTATCCTTCCAAGGCCCCGAGAAACCCAAAACTGAATTATTCGTAATTCAAGTCTCGAGGCAAGAATATGGATGGAAAGAGATACGAGGGCTTCTGCCATCGCCCATGAAAATGCAGGATTGTGTGATTGACCAATAGTGTTAGTCGTCCATGGACCATCCCAGAAAACGACATACGGTACCCGATACGCCAGCTCTATTCCGAGACTAAGACTTGTGATGGAGTATAATTGGTCGATTGCATGTCGATTCGCACATGATAAAAGCTACAGCTTGGTAAACCATGAAACGCACAGGCATCACATTGGGATATAACCTCTGTCGCTCGAAGAAAGAAAGAAAGGAGCTCCAGTCATGGAACGGGGGAGAGTACAGCGGCTATGGGTGCGTGAAGAGAAAAAGATGTCTGGGTCTGTATTTACCACGTGCTCAGGCATATCGCTCTTCGCTGCCCCCCCTGTGCGGCACTTCTATCCTAAAATCCTATTGTCATCACATGTTAAATAACACAAGATATAGAACCCTTGGTAAAAATATTACATCCTGGGACATCGCGGTGGTGCAGCGAGCTAACTGCACGCGAATATCGTGGCTATGCAATTTCATATGATAGTAATGATCACGCACATTCGGGGCCCTGTCGCTGATCTTAGGGCAGAGTCGCGTCTCGCCTAACCTCGCACGAAACTGCGACCCTGTACTCACAGACGAGCAAGGAAATTAGCGTCCTGTAGTCCACATCACTCGCGAATATGAGGAGTCTCGGGATGACTGAGTGCTTGCGAGCTTTATCGAGCAACTTTGAGATCATACAGAGATGATAAGTAGACTGGGACCTAGGCTATTCGCATGCAGGCTATGAAAAGAGTTTGTCTTCGCTGTTTGACAAGAAAACACCACGTACGTTCTCTCTCACCACTCCGTTCCCTCAGTCCCGCGTCGTCATGCCAGTATTTCTACGAGGATATCCACACGTTCAGCCCGGTCAGCAAAGGCGACGATGCTCCTGAAATCAGCGAGGTCGATGATAACCGTACTCTGGTCAGTAAGGAACCAAAGAGCACGATTATAAAATCTCACCTTGAACCTATATAATGCGTGCAGCACATTAACCCACGGCCGCCTGACCGTCACGGTGAACGCAATCACTCTACAGATCCAACAACTCTCTCACCTCCTCACATCCACCCTTTCGACAACGATGCATCTCCAACCGACCAAAATCGAAAAATTTGAACGTCCCCTCCCTAGTCCTGGACACATTCCGCGGTTCGAGATCTCCATGCATAACACCCGAAGAGTGTAGCTTCTTCACTGAATCGACGAGACTTTTCCTTAGATCAAGCAATCAGTTAAAAATGAAGTCGGAGAGACGACGAGGATGCCTTACCACTCCACCACACCCAAATCCTCCTTTACATTACCCACTCCGAGCCATATACATCCTCAAGACTATCGCCAACATTTTCAAGTAAGAACACAAACCAACCACCGGCTGGCCTCTGGAACGTCCCATAAAACTGAGGGACGAGGAACACCCCTTGAGCACCACATCGTACATGTACAGCTCACGCAGGACCATCTCTGAGTGATGTTCCGATACAAACTTCATGATGCACAGCTTGTCTTCACCTTCGACACGGCATGTGTATATGCTGCTCCATCTACTCACCTGAATCCGTTCTACAAGAGTCACCGTATCGATGTTTGTTGATGGAATGCGGGACGCACGAAGCAGGTTCCGCAGGTGCGGGGGAGATGTTAAAAGAGATTTTGTCGAGGGGATGGAGCCCTTTACTGCCAGGGCACTCTGAACATTCGAAAGGGGTCGCGGTGGATGACCAACAAAAGCAATATGATGTATGTCGCTACAGTTCAACCACGGATGCCGCAACATCATCTGGTAAGGTGTGTCAGTGATCGTCCACCGTCCGAATGAAAGAAGCTACATACAGCATTAGTTCTGATTTGAAGAGAATACGCGGGAATACTACTTCGCTTATCTCGGTCCTCACCAGTATCCCTATCATTATTCCTGTTGCTTTCATCATCATCCTCTTCGTCTTCCATTACATCTGGTATCGCGTTCAATAGCCGAGGCTCTAAGAAAGCGGCAGGTGGGCTCGTGACGCTGCAACCAGGGAGTAGATTGGCACATAGCATTGCGATAAGTATGGCAAGGAACGGCTCGGGTGGTATGTTGGTCTGAAACGGCGTAAGCCGTTCCTCCGTTGTTGGGATTGGAAGCGGCTTACTTTGAAGTTTAAAGGTAGGGGAAAGAAGGAGAGTAAGTCCCGGACGAGAGGGGTCGGCAGACTTAACTAGCAAGGGCAAGTAAGCATAATTGGCACGGGAGATGAGGAGGACTTACCAAGCTGTGCAGCAATCACGATATACCCACCAAAGAACAGGCCAAACTCGGCGTCTGCAACAGCCATCTGTAGTGCGAGCTGAATTGCATAAGATGAGTGGCATATTGTGATATTCGACGAACACTCACTTTCACGATCACGGCCTTAGTACCAGTTTGCTTCTGAGCGGCATCAAGACAGAAAGATCCAGTCAATGCCTCCGCCTTTGTAAGCAGCACTCAATACGCCTTATCCTCGTCAGAACAGACGTTTACGGGCACAAATTCAACGTGACCATCCTCGGTCTTCTGCTGTTGGCCAACAATAAAGGTGTAATCGCCTATCTGGGAATGTTCGGGTACAGCGACAGGTACGCGGTTCACACGGATGCGACCTGCGAGACCAGCAGCTGCAGCAATAGCCTCGACGATAGGTTGCACTGCTTAAGCGACATAGTTGCCGTGATGGCTCACCTGTTTCTCGTCCCGGAAAGACACCATTGCCATAGCATCCAAGCCATTCTGCATCGACTGACATGAGACTTGTCCAATACCGAGATCATTGACCAGTCCACTGATGAACTCTTTGAGGTTTAAGAGAAGATCGAGGTATGGCCGAGAGGAGATGAAACGATATTGCGGAGGGGGCGGGTCTCTGGCGGTATAATCTGCAGTCGAAGTGGAACTTTTCGCCTCCGAATGAAGTATAGGCTGATCTGGAAAGAACGTTGGGAGCTCCCTGATATTGGTGGGACAAGCAGCCTCCATGACGGTGGTGTAACCAGTAATCTTCAATATTTCAATCTGCGACCAAATCAAAAAGCACGTGATGACCGTGTCTCGGACTGGTAAGATTACATATGTAATGATCTACGCGGTAGCGGAGGCGATGTGATTCAGTTCATTCCATAGCAGAAGTTTCAAAGGGCGCACCTGAAATGCACATACCAGTAACGTTGAAAAGGAAGTTCAAGCTCAAATTTGAATAAAGGGCCAGACGCCCCGTCGGGTCTGATCACATTGCACCAACCGCCAAAGCAGAGTGGTTGCGAAGTACTGAATCTTAGCAAGAAATAATTATCGAGAAGATTTCATGGCACTCAGAGCATCTTCTTCTACAGTACGTATGCGTACAGGATGCTGGGTAAATTACGAATCGGGTACGGGCCATCTTGAACTACTCCCCTTGCCATAAGCGACATACTATCTTTATTTGTGTGTGGGGTCTACAATTGACTTCGTCTCAAGTAACCATGGTTACTTACTCGTTCAGACCGCACAGCACAAGCTTGTACTCAGGGTGTACTTATTCTCAAGCAAGTCATCGAAGGTCTGATTCTACGCCGTGTAATCCTTGTCCCAGTGATCTCGTGATGATACAGATATTCAGAACCAGTGATTCAAATATTATTCTTGTTGGTGACCTGCTGTTGTCGCCGAGTATGGCTCGTGTGGGTGTCGTAGAGCATGAAATTTCTTTTTGTGCATGAAGGCACGCAGATCACTCTTTTTGCCTTGGTTGTTATCAATGTTCTGTGACTAACCCGAGCTCGCAGACGTGTTTGACCTCTATTCGTCGGAGCGATTTTTCTTTTTGTTGAACATCCACTGGGCGATCGAATGATGGCATGCGACGCTGCTAGTATACGCGTCGGATTGAACAGCATTTGGAAGTCTCTTATCGTGATGTGTTCAATCTCTGCATGCTCTCAAACTTTGGGATCTACCGTTCAGTGTTACCGTCATCTCCAAAGCACAAAAATAAGTTCTGACTTAGGTGCATCGGAAACTTCTGATCGAGAGGCACCTTTCACGGCGTCGTTGATTTCTTGCCACAGCACTGTTCACGAGATCGTCTTAACATCTACACATGGGAATGAATCTAAATAGAATATCCGATTTACCCTCATTCGACAAGTCGGGTCTGCAGAGACCTGCTAAAGTTAGTGTGAGTATATTCCCGTCAATCAACAACTTTGTTGGGTTAATCTGACATCTACTTCGCCTTATCGTAGGCTCCTGTGAAGGAGCGTGTCATGTTTTACTGCTCCTCGTCGCGGTCGCGGCGACGATGCATTCTACCGATCGAATACGAGCACGATAAGAGCAAGCAACTCGTGCACATTCCCAACACGTAAGTACGCCGTCCTCTCTTTCTCTCCCAGCACATCATGTTGTCTGTCCAATGCGTCATACCTGCTAATGTATACTTAGCATGTGAGGTAACCCAAAGGTCACCGCTCTCTAAATAGTTGCTGTCCTCGGACACCGACTCTAGAGGGCTCGGCTGTCACTAATTCTATCACATTGAATGCGAAATTCTTGTAGATGGCCCTGTTAATGGAAACGAATTTACACGAGGTGATTTAATTGGCTTTAACAGCGTAGGTTGAGATTTTTTGGCATGCATGATGCACGGATGTACCGAATCCCATGTCAGGGTTTAGTACAGATCTGAAAGCCAGTTTCCGTTCCTTCACGGATCCTTCAAACGAGTCGATCTTTAAGATGTAACTTTACTTTTCCCCAGAATCATATTCCTTAACTATCTGCATTGTCAAACTGGTTAAGCGCACTAGAATTGAGTCTACGACTTCAAAACGCTTTCGATATCATTCCGAACCGTCATTACTCGACTGCCCTAGTCAAATTCGCCCGATATCTCCTTGCCCC
Source organism: Armillaria mellea (assembly GCA_030407055.1). Classification (NCBI taxonomy): domain Eukaryota; kingdom Fungi; phylum Basidiomycota; class Agaricomycetes; order Agaricales; family Physalacriaceae; genus Armillaria; species Armillaria mellea. The sequence goes on from JAUDZF010000018.1 coordinate 548,359, forward strand.
GACCTCGAATCTTCACCGAAAGCTCTGGAACACGCTCACAAATTCACGGGGAGCTGGTCTTGAAGAGATCGACATACATTTCTTCCAAACACAATGCTTCGGTACCGCTATACCATGAATACCTTACCACACCAGGCTTGATTTAAGCTGGAAGTTGTGAATTTGCAAGTCTCGGTCTCAAACAAAGGTTTCAATTCTTGAAGAGGACGAAGGAAATTACCGAATTTCGTCCTGTATATTCGTCCGGGGCTCCTTGGAGTTATTCTCACTCCGACAGCCCTTGCAACCTGGGGATATTTAGCCAGTGGTTTTATAGCAAGGAAGTCCGTCGAAGGTGATTCTTCTGTGGATGGGTAGTATTACACGGCATGGCAGGCGTCGTAGGATGAGGTGAAAGCACCTGAGGATTGTTCTTCGTTGCAGTTTCAGTATCTTCCGAGGATGTATCACCAACCCGATACAATCCCTCGAGACGGCGGTGTCACCAACGTCTGGGGGTCTTGCTTGTTGAGTACGCGACACCAACACGTTGGATGGAGAAGGAGGACCGCATATTCGAGGTCGTGCGGACTCTGGCAAGGAGGTCACCCAAACAAAGAAGTTAAATATTTAGCATACGCACCTTGAAGCCCACAATAGAAAAACCTCTTTCCCAGCATACGTTTCATCCCTAGCCGAGCTTCAATGAGAGATATCTAGCCACAACAAATATCCGGGTATATCTTGGTGTAGAGGTCGGATGAGTGAGTCGAGGCGATAGTGGTGGGACTTAGCGTCGAGGATCATGCTGGTTGCTCGTTGAGTACGTAACATCGAGGTGTTCAATGACGAATGAAGACGCGGGTATTCCTGAGGCCGTCCAGGAAACGGGAGCGGAGCTGGCAAAGAGGTGAGAAAAATGAACAGGTTGATACTCAGCATACCAACCTCGAACCCCACAATCAAGATTTCCTCCCAAGCAAATGTACCCTTCCTAACCGAGCTCGAATGAAAGATATCATTCCTAGGAAGGAGTACATGTCATCCGCAAGCTAGTCCACCCTACGAGCTGGTCTTACCGTCTTGCAAGATAGCCAGCTTGACATTCGGCCGGTCGCGTACCATCCCCCGCCATCTACGCGCATCGGTAACGAGAAACTCTACATCCACTCTCCACAGGAACAGCGCGAGCGACATTGGTGGAGTTGGCCAACCATCCGGGTAGGTGACGCCAAAGTGATGGTAAACTGCGCCGTATTTTAGGTGCGCACATTCGAGGGGGTGGAGAATCGATCAGTTGAGTATCTGGAACGAGGCTAGTGCTGGCGAAAAGTTAGATAGCTACGGTACGCACTTTGGTCCTCCAAATCAAACTAAGAACCCTTCAAATCGAGCATCGATTAGTGAGCTAAAATAAATTCTGTAAGTAATACACAGACGGATGGGACGGGAATTTTTACCTTCCTCGAATCCTCCCACGCCAGCGGAAAACAGACACGTCGAGATTCTTGGCGATGGTAACGGTGGTAGATCTACATAAAATACCATGATAAAAGAGTTGAAAGAAAGAAGTATTGTGCCCACCGTTGAGTTCGACACCCAGCAACATGGGGGTCGACGGCAAACCTTCGATCATCGAAACCCGTCCATTTGGGCACGTTTCATGTGACGAAACCACGACGCATCCATAGACGCGACAGCGGAAACTCGTCCCGCACAATGACGACCAGGTTGTACTCGAGATCGAGCAAGACGAGGGTGCCCACAAGACTAATGTCCAGATAGCTCACAGTGTCAAATTCGATGTCCTGAAGGATGATCTCCAGTTTCTTCAAGCGGGGAATGAGTGCATGATGGAGAGGATCTCCATGAAAAGTGTTCGGACTGCCTCTAAATTATGCAAACAATAGAAGGAGGAGTATAATCTCTTTCGAAATGAAAGAAAAGTGTACCCTGGATCGCCAGGGATAGACGTCACCGTAGAATCTAAAAGCACCATCAGATATTAATTTGAAGGGTTACGAGGTAAGTTATTTCACTCGCTTGTCATATGCATGTCTAGGTATGAAAGGAGATCTAGGCTCATTTTGGCAGCTGAGAAATCTGTCTGAGTTTTTAGCAAGACACCCGAGACCTTTCGAAATAGAATCTTCCATATTAAGTCCGATAATCATCTTTGGGTCTGAAGGCCTCTCGTTTTTGACTGGTTCAGGTTTGGAGAGCACGGTATGCTTACACGTTTTAATAAGTAGCTACCTTATTTGCTACAGGTTGTTATTCTTACGAAGAAACCTACGCAACAGCACGAGTAATCCCTCAATCCTACAAATCTCCACTATGAAGTCCCTTCCATCTTCCAAAATTCAAAATGCGGGGACTGCAAGGGCGCGCGTCGTGGTCTTGTTACATGAAAGCTGCTCGTTTGGGTGAGCTTTGATGATCGACGAGTTTCTTTAGCACCACGTCGTTGGCTGGCGTGCTCATCGACGAGCTCATTTCTTTGCCCAATATCTTGCTCGATTGTCATCTTTTTTCATTCAGTCTTGCCGTCGTCTGGATATGGGTGTGTTCTGAGCAGGTGAGCCTTCAGTATTCCGGGATTAAAACGGTGCTAACGAGTTTTCGTGCCACATAGATGTAACGTCAAGTCTCAGGAATGTATGAATTGGTTAGAGGTGCGTATTCTCACTTTGAAGTGTTTTGTGGCTCCTAACGAAAGAGCACCCGTGTGCCAAATAGCGCACGGCTGCCAGATATTTTATTTTAGGAAGTCACTTCCTACGACAGAGTCGACATGTACTCATTGACGGCTACGGCACTGTGCAGATGCAGAGACACCGTCCCACACCGTGTATTGCTGCTGAGGTGGATGCGCATGATAATGGCATAAAGGTGGAAAGGTGGAAACGATGAACGTTAACGTTTGATATTCAAGGCCAAGGCCCCAACATACAGCGGGAGGGGACTTCTACACTAAACGGCACTTGCATACTGTTTAATTTTTTGACGCGCTGGATATCCCCAAACGCGCGCCGCAAAGAGCGCGTTCTCTGATCGGCATGGACCGGCATCACTTTCCACGTGACAAGTTCCGGGGCCAAATTGGACCTTGGCTCTCACCACGACCCTCGCTGGCGCCGTCTCGGTCTTAAATGGCGCGGCGATCTTATACGGGCTCCAAGGTATGCTGGGCGGCCCCTAGCTTATACCTGGCAGTGCATGTGAGGTGGCAGGACTGTGTAATCGACGCGGGAGTCGATTTTGGTTCCAAGGTATGTGGATTCTCTGTGTTTGGTTTCTGTAGCTAACAACTTCTCGTTGGATCACTACAGGCTAAATATTAGTGACTGAGGAGGACCCTATGGATGACATTGACCCTTCCCCTGTGCCACTACGACACGCCGTTCCCCCTCAATGAACGCTCAACCATCCCCACCTCAAAACCTCCAGCAGTTTTTCGTTAAGACTCCCAGTACCAAGACTGCACTGTACATGTTTGCGGTACCACAAGGAGAGACCGTGTGAACTGTTTCTATGGTCCACGGGGTTGTTATTTGCTCGCTTTGGTAAAAAGGCGTGTGAATTCCTTGTTTTCTCTTACTGTAGCTAATGAGTTTTCGTTGGATGGCTACAGGCTCAACCACAGCAACCAAGGAACCACAACACCGACTACGTCGATTTTCCCCCACGTGCACCGAACTCCCCGTGCTCCCAAGGTGATACGACGACTTCCTACCCTCCACTTCAAAACCCACAGCGAATTTTCGCCAGGACACCCCATACCTTGACTACGGTTAGCACTGCAGCGGTAGCACTCGGAGACACTGTGAGGTCCGTTTTTAAAGGTCCCCGTGGCTGTCCTTTGTTCTCCGCTGCCGCCGTTTGCTCGCTATATCCCGGGCCTAGCCTACGACAACGGCCTCCAGCGTCTTCCACAGGTCTAGCACAGTGGTAGGACTGTCAAATCCCTTGGACATCGCATCAGCTTTCAATCTACGCCATCTAAAAGACCATCGTAGTCGTGCGACACCGCCATCTCCCTCCAATAACAGCCTTTTTTTGCTGCAACTGCGGCGAGGACTTTTCGGGAGGTTCGATTACCGCAGGAAAGACATTTTACCCACTACTACCATTACCAACTCTGGCACATTCGTTGTATCACCGTCGACATCGTCTACCTCAAGCTTGGCCGCTCTTCATGCATATCGGACTTTTTCCAAGGCTTCCAGACATCCTGAACGCGTTGGCATCGATGATCCCAACCTAGAGCGAGTGTGACAGCAATTCAAATGGTCGTCGTCACACACTCTTATCTGAGTGAATACATAATTTCTCTATGTCGCTCGAGCCAGCTAAAGATGAAAGAAGCACCATCACCTCGACGTCCCGACGTCCCGCTTTGCGTACCGCCAGCACAGCTAACCGGTTGTCATTCCATCGCTACAGGCTCAACCACTCCACCGAGGAACATTTGTTGATCATCGTCGACCCCCTCCCACGCCTTTGCGCTTGCCGCTTCTCCTGACGATTACCGGACTGCCGCGGCCGGACTGCAAACTTTAAAATGTACACCGACTTTTTTCGTAGAAGTCTACTACGTTGACTGCGGTGCATACTGCAGTATGACGACCTGGAGACGCGATGGGGACTCCTTTTAAGACCCCTGCCACGGTGATTTCCGCGGTTTGATACCATGGTGAGTCTTATCAGTCTTTTTGGCCCGGATTGCTATAGGCTCATGGGTCGCATCGAAGCAGGAGTATACCGCTACTCTCAACCCTCTTCTACGCTCCCAGAACTCTTGGTTCCGCCTTGATAACAGGACGAATTCCGCGTAACTCATCCCCCCCGCTTCAAATCGAATAACACCGTTTTCGTTGGGGGTCTCCATCGTCGTCCATTCCTTCCGCGGCCGCCGTTTGCCTCAAATTCCCAACTTTTTGGTTTCGTTACATTTGCTGATGGTTCCATGCGGTGTACCCTCGAGACGGTCCATGACAGGTTGTGGTTGAAGAAGCAAACAATGATGGGCCAGTTTAGGTCTCTCGTTGCTGCGAACCGTTATGAAACACGGGAGGATGGTCTTCAGCAGCTGTCTGGTGGCTTCGTTGGGAAAGGGAAGAACGACGGAAGTGTTGGAGGGTGAGTACATTCCTCAAAAATTTGATTCTTTTCGTCCCTTTGCTTGACTTTGGGCTACGGTTCGAGAACGATTTTTCTCTACCAGATTTTCTAGTTTATCTCACTCTTGCCTTTTTCTTCAACTAATACATATTTTCAGGAAGCAATACTTCACCTGTCCGCCACATTGCGGCATCTTCGTCGCTACAACACAACTCAGCGCAGCGACCACATGCGTGACGAGGAGACCACCGTCGGTACTGGCTGGACGAGCGACTCTGTCGTCCGGAAGACCACCGTCCTCGCTTGGAGGTTGTACTACACCATCTATCTCGAACGGCCGGGTGACTCCATCAATATCCAACGGAAGAGTCACACCCTCAACCAGCTACACAAGGGAACCGGCGGCGCCGGCGCTGACATCTGCTCGTCGTCTACCCAAGAAGAACCTCAGTACTGTGACGCCGACGCCCGGTACTAGAGCTAGTAAATATGCCGGTATGACCGCTACGCAGTTCCGGAGCTCACCACAAAAGATTTCATCGCCTAGCTCAATTGGCTTGGGCTCGCCCAGTGCTATCACAAGGAGTGTATCATCCCCTAACAGATCTACTTCGAATGTGGCGGGCCCACCGTCTTCACCGTTTGCCACACCAAAGCCAGCTTCGAAGAGACGAATACCTAGTGGTGTGGCAATGCCTCCTCCACCATCACCAATCCGTACAGGATCACCTGCGAGAAGTATCAGTGTTAGTAGCAGTGTGTCTCCGTCCGTGAGCGTCGATCTGGATGCTCGAAGTCGGGATATTCAAGCGCGCATAGCTGATATTACAGGGGGTGGTACTGGGAAGGACCTGGATTCTCCATTTTCCTTGAAGAATGAAATGCTGCCCCCTGCTTCGAGTCCAAACCTATCGCGGACTAGTCCTGTCCCCAGGCATTCACTAGGACTGACCCCTTCATCTCCGAGTCCGAGGAGGTCCATCGCATCTAGTCCTGCCATTCGACCGGAGTCGAATATTTCGGTGAGAAGCGATGGAAGGATGGAGGCGCTGGTAGAAGACAACGAGCATCTTTGAGCTGACGTGGAGCGGTTGAAGGCAGACATGGCGAAGCTGGAGAGCGAGAAGGCGATCGCGGACGATGAGCGAGAGAATCTGAAACTTGAGGTTGAGCAGGCGAAGGAATCGAAGGAAGAGGAAGGGAAGAAACGCGAAGAGGTGGAGAGCAAGCGAGAGGATCTAGAAAACAGACGAGAAGGGTTAGAAAGTCGCCTGTCAGAGCTTGAGAGTGAGATATGCTAGAAGGACACTGCTGGAGATCTCCGCGTGAAGGAGTTTGCTGATCTGGGGACCAAGTTGAAAGAGGGCAAAGCCGAGATTGCAAAGCCAAAGAAGGCAATACTAGCTTTGGAAGAGGAGCGGTATGACTTAATGAACCAAGCGGGCGAGCTTCGGGAGGCTGGGCAAGAGACGATCGCACTGTATGAAGGAGCGACTTCGAGCGACCGACGTGCAAAAGTACGAGATGCAAGACCGGCTTGCCGAATTGGAGGCACGTGTGCAGACTGTTGAGCTCAGATTACATGGCGAGCGCTTAGTAGTCCAATCATCCGGTATACACTGGCATTGCAGCCACGTGTCATAATCCGTGCTGACATTACATTCCCACGAATTACAACACTTGACACTTACTGTACCCACCGCCAGCGCCCTTTCGCTGGCACACAACGCGGCGACGTGGGAGGTCGGAGAGAGGCATGCCAGGTAGTCTCTAGCTGGTGTATTGCGGTGTCTGTGAGGCGGTGGGACTCCGTAGTCGACGTGGGTGTCGATTTGGATACGAAGGTGCGTCTTTTCTCTGTTTTTCATTGCTCCAGCTAACGAACTATGATAGGATTTTTATGGGCCCTTATCGAGCAAGGAAATAATCTCCTTTAGACGTTTTCTACCCTCTATATGACTACATGGCTCGTTGTTTCCCCTCGAATTCAGGACGACTCTCGCGGCACCAACCTTCCACTTCCAATAGAACGGTTATTCTTCTCCAAGACTCCGAGTCCTTCGGCTGCGGTTTCTACTGCAGCATTGGCACTGACCGACATGAGACTCCCCGCTCTATGGTCTTCGTGCTCATCATTTGCTCGCTGCCACCGCCGATGTCCCACTTTCCCTAGTGTCACTCATCACGATGATTAACGCCTTCTGCAACGCGTCTCCTACTACGACATCAATACAAGCACCCTTCTGAGGCCCAACGGCTACGATGGAGACCGTCGCCATGCCCATCGTTGTCGTAGGCTAGCCACCGTCGTCCCCCATCCCATCCTCCTTGCAATCCTTGCTATCTCTCTCGCCCTAAAGACGAGGTTCACGCGGTTCAACTGTTACATTCAGTTTCAAAGCCAAGGTTATTCCATCTCGTGCGCCTTTCCTGGACCTAGGAATGATCAATCAGATCTTGAGAAAGGTAGGCTGTTCGACGTGCCTGGTTGTTGTGCGTGTCTGTATCTTAACCCTAGCTGCCTACTGCTGGCTTCATCGACTCGGCCAGTATCGATTCACGTATCGCACGCTTGTTGCAGTCAGGGAACATACTCAGGTATGTCAACGTACATTACTTGCCGCCCGTCAGTTATTGATTACAGCTCGCAGGCCGCCTCTGAGAGTGCACCCAGATGCCAACGTGTATCGGGCTGCTGGATGTCTCCTACCTTGACTCATATACTCTGCTTCCGCTTCAGTCCTGGGGCCCAGGGCCTGGAGGCATGTAGCCTAGACGAAGCGGATGATCCCTAGGTATGTTATCCACTACATGTACGAGTACTTCCGTGGCTAATCCCTCCTTGTAGTGCCCTGTTTGCATGGTCCCGCCACGTCGCGTCCCCGACACCGCTGATTGATAAAAATCAAGCGGTGACCTACAGCCTATTCAAACCGCTATCAACGCCATCGACTGGGACTATCGTCGGGAGACTAGGACCATGCATCTGTATCCTTTCGTAGGCTATAGCATGGAACGATCTTTGGTCTCGCACATGGACAAGCCTCTGCTGGTCTCTGTCCCACACATCATGCGGACAGAGATGGATGTATGCGTGCGATGTTGGCGCGATGGTAGGGAGGGGCGTGGTCGCATCAGAGGACTTTCCTTGCACAGGAATCGATGTTCGCTCGGTAATTGAAGGCGACTCGAATAAGTGCTCAGTCATGGGCAGTCGGATCCTCTACTCGATACTCACAGTGATCCGTACATTTGGTTGTCGATGTTGTAGTTTCAAATTTCAGACTACTTCCTTCTTATCCACGTCAACCTGTGCGAGTTCCATCTGCGCCGGTCCTACTGAGCAATGCAGGCCTACACCTTCGATGCTCTTAACAGACCAAGAACACACGAATCTACCTAGTGCAATCATTCGGGGATTTAGGTGCTAACTCCCTGTCGAGTTCGCTGTCCAGCGTGAAGATATCCACCGCCCGGCTCGTGCGGACTTAGAGGGGAGATGTCTGCATCGACATAGGGACTCTCCCCACGCCTTTTCCGCGCTCCAGCCGGGGCGTTTTTTCGTCGATG